>JAZKJV010008868.1:0-354456 GCA_037367405.1 Ottelia alismoides | reverse complement strand
TAAATAAATTGAATATTTTAATCTGTACAAGTATACAATATGGGTCCAAAACTCAACTTTCAAACCGTAGCTCTGCTAAATGTGAAACCACCTTCATTAAATAGCTTATTTAAAATTATATACAATTAAAGTGATTTTGATGTGTTTCGAGTTTTTATATGAGAGATACAGGTCTAGGAAGTTGGGATTCTGGAATCTTATTCAGATCATATCTTTTTATTTGCATATTATCTTTGAGTGAAATTAATTTTGTATTTTTCTGTATTTAACTATCTACAACTTTCATGTACAAAATTTCTTTATTTGAGGTATAAAAAGTGGAACTAAAAATAGGTCCCAAAATGAATAAAGAATGAATTTAATAAAAGGAATTTTTATTGTATTCGACCCTTATCTCCCCCTACTTTATTCCTTGTCGACCTATTCATCGAGATGCCTAGGTCTTGGGGTTTCAGGTCATAAAATATTTGTAATATTTTATTCTTTTTCTTTTCTTTTATTTATTCTATTATTTTGGCTTTAAAAACCGTATCTTATACACTATTCACACACATATGCATGGATGATAAAATGCCTAAATTAACAGTATTTACACGCATTTACTAGGGTTTTTAAGGTCAAAATGATAGAATAAAGATGATGAAACATAGATTCATCAGTAACAATCATGTAACCTTACTCATCCTTAATGCATCTCACTTGGGAAAGATCTTTGGTCTTTCTTTCTCTTGCTTTAGCCAGACTGAATATATCCTTCTAGCCTTCCTTCAATCAAGATTTATGTATAAAACTTCATAATATTTTGATTTAGCTTCACTTACCACCTTCCTTGCTTCCTTCTTCTCTATTTTGTAGTTTGTGACAGTTTCAAATATTCTATCCTTAGACATAGCTTTAAAGCAAGCTCTTTTAATTTTGAGCTTCTTTTGCACCCCTTCACTCCACCATCAAGCCTCCTTTTGGCATGGAGCTCCTCTCTTTGACTCGCCTAACATCTCTTTAGCTACCCTTTGAATACAAGATGCTACTCCCCCCCCCCCCCACCCACATCTCATTAGCACTTATGTTACAATCCCAAGGTAAGTCTTCTAAAACCTTCTCCCTAAAGCTTGATTGCTTCAATTGAAGATTCCACCATCTAGTTCTAGTGATCTTGGAAACCCTCATTTTTTTTACTAACCCTTTTATTTGCATATCCATGACTAACAAGCGATGTTGGGTGGACATGCTCTCCCGGGATTACTTTGCAGTCTTTGCAACACAACCGATCTCTTCTTCTAAACGCAAAGTAGTCTATTTGTGTTCTAGTCGAGCCACTCTTATAAGTAATTAAATTCTCCTCCATCTTCTTGAAGAGAGTATTTGCAATGAAAAGATCATAAGCTGTTACAAAATCCAGAAAAACTTTTCCCTCTTCATTTCTATCCTCGAAGCCATGTCCTCCATGAACACTAGCATACCTTGAAGCATCCTTTCCCACATATCCATTAAGATCTCCACCTAGGCAAATCATCTCTCTTTGTGGGATTCCTTGCATAATCTTATCCAAAACCTCCCAAAAAGCTTATTTAATCCTATCATCTAAACCAATTTGTGGTGTGCAAACTGAGATGATATTTATAATTTCTTCTTCGAGCTCCACTTTTAGCAATATAATTCAATCTCAAGATCTTTGCACCTCAACCACACAATCCTTCAAATCCTTATGAACGACCACTACAACACCATTTCTGCCCTTATCTTTAAATGAATACCAAAGTTTAAAACATGTCTCCTTAACCGCCCTTTCTTTCTCTCCTCCAACCCATTTTATCTCTTATAGACATAATATCTGAATCTTCCTTCTTTCCATCGCATCAACTATATCCATCGATTTGCCAGTCAAAGTGCCAATATTCCAACTACCTATCCGCAACTTCCTTTACAACCTCTTTTGGACTAAGTTCTTTACCCACATGTATCCATCATACGAGAACCCTTGCAAATTTTGGACTGCATCCAGGGGCAATGCAACAGAACTAGCTTATTTACTCACATGCGTTCCTCATGTAAGAGCCCTTGCAAATTTTGAACTACATCCGGGCTACGATGTAGCGGCCCTTGCCAAGTTCTCATTGCATTCGGGTGATGCAACACTTTGCAAGTAGGGAACGTCCCGAAATCTAGATGTTTGCTTAAATCTATGTTGAAAAGATCTGAACGAATTTGAGACAAATTCTTAAATAGTGTTCTTAAATGAACACTACTCAGGAATTTATCTGAACGGTTCGAGACAAATTCCTATACAGTGTTCTTAAAAGAACAGTCTTTAGGAATCTCTCCTGCATTGGTTGTCGACTACCTAACATGCAACCCTCCTCAATTTACCCCGTCTTGGCACCGACCATGGCTGAGTATGGATTTTTAAGCGATGAACATGGAAAATACACTTGTTTTCTTTAATTTAAAAAATAAGTTTTAATGTCCTACGAAAAATATATGTGTTAGATCTAGATCTCATACATCTTTCCAAATGTTTCCTATATTTTTTAGCATAAAGTAAGCATTTAATAAAATAAATTATTGTAAAAAATACAACAGAGCAAGGACCTAAATGTAATTTTTACAAAGCAAACATGCATTTCAAAACAAGTACACAAAGTTGATAGGCCTCACCCTCAAATAACCCACGCACCTCATGTGGAGAGACACATGACTCGACCTGGGAAGGACTGAATTGCAAAATACCACAAAGTTCACGGGTCCATATGCAAAATAACCTAAAGTATTTACACATTACACAATATTTACATCACTAAATACAAAATAAAAAGCGGAGGCGGTCAGACGCAATATACCCAGACGTGAGGCGTGCTAGATGCGTGTTGTAGGACTTTTGAGCTGACGGATGAGGTCGCTTCACTTAAATCCAATCGACAGTGGCGAGCACGTACCGTTTCATTCTGATCACACAGCCATGATTCAACCAAGGAACTGCTCATCACCCGACGATTCTGAGATGGTTTGGAAGAACAAGGAAGAACTCTGTTCTACCTGAGCTTCGATCAAAGCTTTCTCCTTGCTCCAGTCACCTCCTGATCTTGGGTGTGGCTCAAAACCTTATTGAGCATGATCTGTAATTGATGGTGCTTTTGCTTAGATAATGAGCGAGGCAGATTCTTTTCTTCTTTCTTTTAGCTTCTAGGATCCCCATATCATAGCCCATTCATTCCCTAATCTTGTCTCTTCAGTGATTACATGAGGTGTGTTATTAGATGAGAGATGGTGATTGGTGCTTATTGGTAGGCGGTGGTGCTATCACATATTGGGACTTTCTAGTGACGGGGGTTCTCAAATGAAAAAAAGAAAAGAGTTGCTCAGGGAATGGGTGGGAAGAATGAGTGCATGGGCAGGGACCCCCCATTTCCCTTCACCCCTTCCCTCGCTAGTGTTGTGGCTCAGTAAAGTCAGGCTTGGATTGAGTCTGGGCCTCACTAATCGAGGCCTGGAGCTTGGGGAAGAATTGGGAACCTGGAGCTAGAATGCTTGAGTCAAATCCACCCCAGATGGGGTTATCTACAGCTAGGACCTACACCAGGTACAAGAGGGATCAAAGGCTAAGCTTCTCGACCCATTTATTGCACAAAAAAGCAGTGGATGGATGGGGCAATGATCTCTGATGAACGGAAGAGGAAGGAGATCGTTTGGCTCATTTTGTGCAAGAATGAGGTGCTTTTATTGATCGAGGAGATGAAGAAGGTGCATGGGAAGGTCATGGGGTGGTCTGATGTTCAGAATGAAATGCTTGTGATAATGACTATAGGCCGAAGCCTAGTGCTTCAACGTACTATATTTTTTTGGATTTTGGCAAAATCTAAATGGATTTAACTAAAATAAAGGGTAGAACTATACTATAAATTGAAATGTGAATGGAAAAAGGTAAAGATAGAGGACTCACTTGGTCTCAAGTGACTTGGGAGCTGAACCTGGCGGAGGTTCTCCGTCGGTGATTGAACCTCACCTCGACTCCCTTCTCCTCATCGTAAATCACGAGGCACACCTCCCTACCACGAAGGGCAACACTCCGGGCACCGATTCTTGGGGTTATGGGTGGTCAAGAGCAGATTATCAGGAGTAGGAAGAGATGGGTTCGATTTTATATCAGAAAATGAATGGCGAAATTCGATCTTGGATTTCTCGTAGATCGAGGGGGAGAGTTGGTTGAGTCTAGGGCTATGATATGGTGGAGCATGATCTGACGAAGATTTTTCGTTAAGAAAGAGGCATGATCAGAGTGATCGATGATGCATAAAGATTAGGCGAAGAAGAAGGGTCGGGTAGAGCCTTTGACATGTACTAGCGCGTACCCGTGAAGTGGCTCGGCTCCTCATTGGCCCATGTAGGACCACTAAAAGACATAAGAAAAATGATAATTAAAGGAAATTCAAAATAAAATAGTAAATGAATTTATCTATAAAAACTCAAAACATAGCAAATGTTTCTTTTTTTAAACTATTTTTTAATGATTTTATTTATTTATACTTATTTAATAGAGTTTAATTTTTATATTTTATTTATAGGTACTTATACCTATATATTTTGTATTTTTACTGTATTTTTTATTTTTACATATAATACCTTATTTAAATAATTTATTTATAATTTTACAATACATATTTACATGTATTTATTGTATTTTTATTATTTGATTTATATGTACAAATAAATACCTATATCTACAACCTAGGTGCATTATACCTATACATTAAGCTTTATTAATTTTTTTGGTATTTCCAAGTGCTTTTAATTTTCATTTATATTATTTATAAGAGTTGTATAATATGTACAATGAATATGTACAATGATTTTAAAAATGCAAAGAGATTAAAAATGTAAAGAGTATAATATAATAGCTTTATATATACAGATGTACAAGTACCTAGATACCTCAATTAGTCAGCTTTTGCATCTTAGCTCCAATTCCAATGGAACACCTTCATTTTATAATAATTGAATTTGAAATTAAATGGAGGTGAGTCTAGTTCATTTTGAGTTCACATGGAGAAGATATTGATTAATAAAGTCATGTTTGCATCTTTTCAACTGAGTGTACCAGGTGTCTAGGGCATGATTTATTTTGACCAGTATTTTTGTTATTTTCTATACATTAATATGTATAGGTTTAGTGTTAAACACTTTATTATTTGAAGTTTGTACGGTGATAAATAAAATAGTATAATTTTAAGCTTTTTACACAATACATTGTACTTATTATAATTAGGGTTTTATTAGTATTTCTATACAATATTTCACCCTATCCCCCTACTTTATTCCTAGTCGACCTAGTCAATATTTGACTTGGTCTCGAAGTTCAGGTTCGATCGGTATAAAAAATACCTCAGTTATTTTTCATTTCTTTTATTTATTCTTTTATTTTGGGCTTAAATACAGGGTTGTACACTATTTATATAATAATGATAGAGTGTTAATTCGTGCAAGTTAGTAATATTTATATGTATTTTACTAGAGATTTAAAGCCAATATTAAAGAATAAAGGTTAATGAATGGCTATTCATCAGTTACCCAACTTGTATGTTAGATTATAGACATCTATGTTTTTAGCCGAGGCCCAAGAATGAATGCAGGCCCCTTACGACACTATCTCCATCTACTCATGCACCACGAGAAATGCAATTGTGTGCAAGGCGAAGTCCACATGGGAAAAAGTTGTCCACGAGACAAACAACCAAACACAACTAGCTACATATATTGACAACAGATCTGGAGAATACATGCACAATATAATGCGCTCATTAATGAGGCTTATAATGTGAAATTGTTTTATTCTCTTATGGTATGGACTCATTTTCATTATACTTAGCCAATAGACATATAATTATGATACTTTATTTCATATCATGATTTTCCTTTTCATATTTTACCCTGACTGTAATTTTAGAGAGACACAGAATTACAAGCTTATGGGATCGCTTCTGCAACTGGATAGGAAATTTATAATTACATGTCCTATATGAAAATACAATTGTTTAATAAGTAAGCAAAATTTGAATCATATGAATGATCATACTTTCCTACAACCTACCTTGAAAAAATACTATTGGCTAGGAGACATCCTTCTAACTAGATACGTAGAGTGGAACATACAAAGAAACTAAGTAATTATCAAAATAAGCCAGTAATAGAAAAATCAAGACTCGAATTTATCCCTTGAACTCAAGCCGAGCCAGAGCTGAAAGGAAACATATATATGCATGCTGCAATTGCTTTTTCAATCACGAAGTTCCAAAAAAAAACACTCCAACCGGTACTCCTTGACTCAATCCAACAACATCCAAGACATAATTACCAAATGGAACATGCTCAGAAATGAAAGACAATAAAAAGGGATCGGTAACATCGACTAAGACATGAACTTTAATATCAAACCATGATCCATGGATTTTGATTAGCCTAAGAGTTGTTCGAATGCATTGCATTCCATGATGCACTAAGTTGCATGAAATGTGACCCAACACCAAATGATTTATGATAAGTAGTCCAACAAGGATAACACAGATGCCGCATCCCTACATATCTTTTTTTCCTTAGGAGGGAGTAGAAGTATTTCTCAACCATCAAATCATTTAAGCAAATTCTATGCGAGATTTGAAGTTCGAAAATATGATAGAGTAACACAAGGACTTTGTATGGAACAAGTTTCGATTTTTTATTAATTGTAGCTTAAAATGTAATAAAGGATTCTAATATCCTTGGTATGTTTATGGTTGGCAGGATAGGGGCAATGATGAATCCATAATTCATCTACTTTATACAAGGATATTAGCAAAATATTCTTAATAAATCATCAAATAAAACCCCTAAAATGTATTTAATTAACATTTATTAACAATGTATGAAATAAAAGCTAAAATATGTAAATAAATAATACCTTACAGTGAGCTTATTATTTTATGTATAAATACTAAGTATTTTATCATATTTCTTTTTCTATTAGCTTTCTTAATTCATTCCCTAACTTGGTATAAAGAAATAAATCCAAAAAATCACAAAACACAAAGAAAACAAAAGAATCTGAATCTGTATATTTTGTAAATACAAAATCTTGTTTGAGTTTGTTTCATAGTTTTCTAATCTATAAAAATACAAAAAATAGATTAAGTATGTATATATTATATAAATACTAATCTCTAAGTAAACACCTATTTAAAAATTAGAAAAAATTACAAAACATAAAATATAGGGTATTAGTTGGTAATTAATCCTTATGCAAAAATTACATTTCGTATAGTTGACTTATTTTGATTTTGGACCCTTCATAAAAGTTTGTAGGTCCCATTAAGACCGACAATTTTCATGTTGACCATTTTTCATTGGAGCCCTCGTCCTATTTATTTCTTATTTTAATTTTCCCCTTGATCAACTCCTTGATCAACACTCCATGCCACATGGCTCTCAGCCATTCGTCCACCTCACTGCCAGGTCAAACTGTCCCCTTGACCCGGTCAATGCATCTTGTCCGCTAGAGCCCGCATCCTAGGTTGTTGGATCGATCTCGAACCAACGACTGTGATCAGACCACGCCTCATCTCACCTCACTTACGCGTACCTCACGTGCCTGCCTCGACCATCCTAAGTTGTTGGATCTCAACCGATTAACGACAATTACTATTCTTCCTCTTTCTCCCGACCACTGCCAACCCATATACATCCTCCATCTCTGACTGTTACTTATCCTCCTCCTTAGTACCCCCTCATCACTACACATGCATGTAACCCCCTCCTCCTCCATTACAAACTCCATGATGACGACGCCTTCACTCCGCCTTCATCAAGCGTCTAAATGCCTCTGCCCTCTCTTATAAATAATCACTCTCCACCTCCATCACCAATCATCCACCATTTTGCATAAGCCCCAACTTCTCCAGCCTCAAAACCCTTGCAGGTGACAACATCCAAAGGACCTCACCGAGCGACGACAAGCAAGCGCAACTTGGTGACATCCTCGGCCTTACTTTTGGCTCAGTAAGCAGCTCCTCTGAGCTGTTGAGCTCAGATTTCTGCTCGCTGGAGTCCTTGGAGCAAAGACCCATCAGAGGAGACCCAACTCCTCGTTCCAGGCGAAACTCAACCCATCATTGCATCCACTTCGTCGCATCCATTCACCTGAAGCACGCCATGTTCACAACTCCAGGCGACCCCTCTTCTTCCAAGTACTTTTTCTTCTTCTGCTCTTCTTTTCTTCTTTTTCTTCTTCGATCTCAGCAGAACCCCAAACCCTCGACTCAGAATGCTCCACGCTTCCTCCTCGTGTCTCTTCTTTCTTCTCTGGGTCGTGTTCACCTCCGGCCTCACACAGGATGGAGCTATAGCTCCTTCTCCTCTGCCCATCGTCAGAGCTCCATTCTCCTCTCCCTTCCTCTGTTTTCTGATGACACCCTTGCAGGTCAAAGGTGGAGCTCAGCTCCTCCTGTGGTCACCCACCTCGACCTGCAGACGCGAAGAAGATGCCCCAGGTCGGAGCTACTACAAGCATTGGATCAATAACACACCCAACTTGGCCATTCAAAAGCATCCAAATTAGAGCTGTCGGATCATCAAGATCCAGCGCATCAGAGCCGTTCTTGTGAGCCACCCAAGCCGCCCAGTCTCAGGTGGAACTAAAGCTACCAGTCGCTGACACATGGAGCCTTGGAGACCGAACCGTAGACCGAGCAACCTAGTCACGTGCATCGCACACATGCCTGGGCTCTTTTGCAGAATGCCCCTCCGTCCTTTCGAGATTTACAATAAAGTTCGATCACACACGTATGGCGCATGACGTGTGTATTTTATGTTGAAGCCCTCCCGCCTTCAGAGGATACCCCTCTGATTACTATTAATTGTAGATAAGCCTCCTGAATGACCATTTAGAGTTAAAAACTTTATTTTTTTTAATGCAATTTAGTCCCTAGATCTTGTTTTCATCATATCTCTCATTTTTTATCAAAATTTGGCGTACTTTGTCATTTTGAAGTGATATATTCTCGTTCATTTTATATTATTTGTGAACCGATCAAAGGCTTATTGAATTAAAGTATCATTTGAAGAGCATAATGATATGTGTAGGCTTAAATATACATAATTTTGCAATTAAATTTTTGAGATAGATTGGTCTTTATGCAAGGATCTTTGATGAGGCTTGATTATTTAGACTCATGATTTTGTTATGATTTAAGATTATATTCAAGGAATACAATTGCAGGAAGCTAAGAGCTTTGAATTTAGAGAAATATTTTATTGGTTTTAGATTGATGGCATGAATGATTTGATCATCTGCTAGTTTGGATTTTAATTGAACAGCATTTCTTGGATTTTCTTTTAGATATATTTTTGTCATTTTGAAGTGCCATATTCTCGTTCATTTTATATTATTTGTGAACAGATCAAAGGCTTATTGAATTAAAGTATCATTTGAAGAGCATATTGATCTGTGTAGGCTTAAATTACATAATTTGCAATTAAATTTTGAGATAGATTGATCTTTATGCAAGGACTCTTTGATGAGGCTTAATTATTTAGACTCCTGATTTTGTTATGATTTAAAATTATATTCAAGGAATACAATTGCAGGAAGCTAAGAGCTTTGAATTTAGAGAAATATTTTATTGGTTTTAGATCGATGGCATGAATGATTTGATCACCTGCAAGTTTGGATTTTAATTGAACAACATTTCTTGGATTTTCTTTTAGATATATGAATTGTTTTGGGAGATAATAGATTAACAACTTGAGGATAGAAAGATACATATTCACAAACCATTCTATCTTTTACTTCTTCTATCTTCTTTTTAAACGCTTATCTACATATCTTTTCTGGCATTTATTTTCTAACATAGAAATCCACATAAAAATAATTGACTATCTAGATTAATTTAAACAATCCAACTAAAGAAACACTGTTTTTTGAGTTCAACCTTGGTACATTTATCAAATTATAAATTATCCACACATTCAAATGTGTGGTTTTTACTGATCTTATTTCCACCTCCTATATTACAATTCTATATTATTAAAAGAGGCGGATTTCGGTTCATCAGACGGCTAATGGAACACTTGGAAATTGTCATAACTGACCTTCAGGCTAATAATGTTGCAGGTTGAAAAATGAAAACATTAGGTCAATTACACAAGGTCCCCAAATTATACACCCAGTTTCAATATCGTACCCAAAGTTTAAAGGTAACAACTTGGTAGTCAATCTTTAAAAATTGTTTCTGCGGTTGCATTGCACCCTCAAAAAAAGAACATATTTCACAACTGCGGTTTGGCATCGTTTTGCCGATGCCCCTAAACAATCTGATCTCAAATCCTCGTAGTCTTCTCTCATATAAATAGAAGCAGCCAGACAAAACATACAAGCTTACAAAATTTTATGACATTAAACAAGAATAAATAGATAATAAAACCCTACTTTTACTCTGATTTTTCCATAACATCAAATGAAGTAAATAAAAATGAGGGGAACAAATGGATCACTTGGAAGAAAGTCGTGGAGCCCCTCTGGAAACAGAAAATCTGAGAAATAAATACCAACGTATCATTTTGTATAGAGAACATCCTCCCACGGGTGCCTGTATAGTGGCTGCTTCAATCTCTTCTGGTCAAAGGTGTGCCTGTAAATAATCAGAGATAATTACTCAATCCTTTTATTAATCATAACGAGCTGGCATTATGATTGAAAAGGTAGATGCAGGATTCAGGAGAAATATCCAATCCAGACCACTCATTTCGCAACAGTTTCGGTCCTCGGTATATGATTCATCATTAGTTACTCTCAGATTTTCATTTGCAAGATGCAACAGATGGTATGGGCTTGGATAATGTAAGCAAGAGTTTAACTGGTACCAAATATCAAGTCTGAATTTACTATAAAAACAGTGAAGCCTTCTCCCACTATAAGTAGGGTCCGGCTACATGGATTCTTGCTCAGATCCACTTTGAAAGATTCGACTTTCTTACACCGGCTGTCGACTAGTTAACGCAACATCACAAGGAGGGATTTGAATCCTGATCTTATGAGTGGTAGGTACACTACACTACCACCAGACCTATAGAGCATGCTAAAAGAATCAGAAAATAAGACCAACTCAGTTCAGCTTACCCAATAAGACCTATAGAGCATGCTAAAAGAATAAGAAAATAACACCAACTCAGTTCAGCTTACCCAATAAGACCTATAGAGCGTGCCAGGACAAAGAGGCCATTAAGATATCCAATCTCCACGATCTCGTCAATCTCTTGCTTGGTGAACATTCCACTGCCAGCTAGGAGATCCAAGAAAAGTGACCCGATCGCTCCATCCACATTGAGAACAAGGTTGTTGGCTTTTGATAATGTGTAAGTCTCAACCTGAACTGCGTAGTCCATGTACTTCACAGCGGGGAAGTTGGCATGTGCATATCGCTGCAGCAGTTCCACTCTCTTGTCTCTATTATCCCTGCTCTTGATCCTATCAAATGATACAGGTTAAAATCTATATGTGTTCACGATGCACCGTAAACAAAGATATTTAGAATATCAAAAGTGATAGAACAAAAAAGCACACAAACATGACGATTAGAACTAGAAATCCATCAGATAACCTTGCCAAAGATCAAAAATACCTGTGACCGATTCCTGGAACTCGAATACCCTTCTTTTTCATTGCTTCAACAAACTCATATGCAGTAAGACCCTGTTGATTAATGCTTACTTTTTAGATTGCTTACCACCCCAAAGAAGGTTGACACATTATAAACATTGCTCACCCGGTCACAAGCATCTTTGAAGTACCTAGCAGCATCATCAATGGCACCACCAAATCGAGGACCGATCGTTAGAAGTCCTGTTTATTTTAATACATGTCAATATTTTTTACTCCACTCAACTCAAATTTGATGATCGAAGATATATGCTCAATCATGTGAACAAATTAATTTACCAGAGACGAGACAGGAAACCAAATCTTTTCCAGCTCTCGCTGTAACTATAGAATTGTGAGCCCCAGAAACACATGGACCATGATCCGCACACAACATGATGCAAATCTAATCAAAACCAAGAAGGCATTAAAACATTGTTAAATAATGGTCATTTCTCTTCTGGTTAGCATACTGGAAAACATGAGCTCCCACAATTTTCTCAAAAGATACACCCCCCAACCCAAAGGAAAAAGAAGGAAAAAAATTGTGTCAGCATACTATAGGGTATTTGGTAATTTGCATCTTAACGATAGCTGCATATCTAATCAATAAGTTGAGAACCAAGCAATTGAATATGTCTACCCAACCTCAAAATATAATCACCTCAATAAATTGAGTACAATAACGAGGTAGGCTGCGCTTAAACCAGAGAAGAGATATAACATCACCAACGCCAAAGCCGTTCTCGACAATAGTTGACATTGGCACACCGGCGTAGCAAGGTTCCTCCCCTGCAAACAAAAGGCCACATGAGGAAAGTGATGCATATATTTCTTTCAGGATAAAAAGTAAGAAAATATAAGCTAGCAGAAAGGTCGAAACCTCTGTCGTCTGAAATGGTCGAGATAATATGAGTTGGAGCCCGTACTTTTCCCTTTTTAATTGCAATGCTAAGATCTTCGGGAATTGGAGGTGGGATAACTTCCGGAATAGGGGGTATCTTCCCTTCTGCAGCCTAAATAGATAAAATATTGAAAACCAAAAACGATCATCCAGAGTTTGGTTTCCGGCATAAAGCCACAATCATACACGCCAAATAAGCATAAAAACTCGAGATTCACATTTTACTTACAATCTTATCAAATGTCTCTTTAATTGCATCCTCTAGAGCTTCATAAGAAGTGGGAACTACTGCTCCAGCTTCCCTTAGAGCCTGGTTTTTTCCTTGTGCTGATTCCAACTCACCACCACTTTTTGCTCCCTAATTTACAGAAATAAGGGAAGACAAAGATTAACAGTGTATTTATCATCAAACACTATGAGAAATACTAACCCAAAAATACTTACAGCATGACCAAATTGCACCTCTGACTTGAAAAGCCGTGCACAAGTTCCACTAACCCAAGCAACCACTGGTTTGTGAACCTTTCCTTCTTTTAATGCTTCAACTAGAGAATACTCATCTTGGCCCCCCAGTTCTCCAAGCACCACTATCATTTTGACCTGAAGGGGGATAATTTCCATAAACATCCATTTATAAACAAAAAATTTAATTCTACTATCTTGAGGAATTTAATAGACATGAAGCCAATCCAGGTAACATCATTAATATATTTTTGTTTTGAATATCTGAGCTCAGTTACCAGGGCCTCCAAAAAGCTAGAGAATGCTCACAGACACATTATGTAATGTCTGATAACACCTGATAGATCTTTCTACCAGTCTCCAAGAAATTGCAATAGCTAATTCAATCGAAGCACATGAATCTCGTTTGCTGTCTCTATCACTAAGGTGAGGATAATCCAATAAGCCAAATTCTATTTGTAGCTCCAACCTCCTCACAAGTAAGACTAAAAGAGCTACCCGATTCATGTTAACAACAAATACACTAGAAGAGAAAAGATGTCACACATCCTCAACTTCCCCGATGTAAGATTGTGAATATAACATATTCAATCCCAACATTTCAATTAAAATTGTGATTTGGCCGTATTATTTTTATTAAGAAGCAAACGATATTTGTAATTGGTCTCTAACGACAGGGTTTTAAAAAAAACCGAAAAATAAAACCAAAGTCAAGAGCTGAACTTAAAAGGAACCATGAAATTGTCTTTTTTTCGAAGAATCGGTTCTGTTATTAAAATGTGCTAAGCCTTCTCCCACTATAAATAAGGTCAGCTACATGGATTCTTGCCCAAATCCCATGTTGAAAGATTCGACTATTTTTTACGCTGACCGTCGACTACCTAATGCAACCCCTGCAAGAGTGGGATTCGAACCCTGGTCTTTTGTGTGGTAGGCATTGTACTACTGTTGGAGTATTTGGTTGTGCGCCTATTGAGTTGTAGATGGGTAAATGGATACCTCCAGGATCCATTTATCCCATCATATGTTTAGTCCCACATCTACCAATGATGGGACTTGGAGGCTCTGTGGAGGCTATATAAGGACCCCCAGACCTCCTATATCCATTGAGAAAAAGCAATGAAGTATATGCCCCTTTGAGGGCATCTCCTGTGGTTTCATCCCGCTCCTTAGGGAGTAGGGTTCCACGTAAAAAATTCTTGTGTTCTTCAATTTCTTTATCTTTATTTCTGATTTCGATTCCGCTTCCTATTTTCTAACATGATATCAGAGCGGGTTCGATTCTCGGAGATTTGTTCTTAATTTTTTGAGTATTTTTTGAGAGTCGAATTTGATGAAGATTGTCACATATGAGATTATTCGAGTTCATGTTTATGAAACAATCGTAGGGTTTGTTTCTGAAAACCCCTACGTTTTGTATCCTCCATCTCTGATCACGTTCACGTTGAAGGGTTTATTGAAACCCTAGGTTTGTGGCTGCAAGCGGCACACTTGCCGCATCTCGATTCCCATTCAGGCCGAGATCTAGCCTTCTGCCGAGGTGTAGCACGTTGCAGCCTCTGATACTACCTCCATCTTAGGCCAAGTCCCGCTTCTCTAGGCACACATCTTCAGGCCATGTCCCCACAAGGGCAGCGCAAGGCGAGCAAGCCCCAGTCGTGCCCAGGCGGCGCCCTCCAGATCCGCGACGCTCCTTTGCGCTCCCACTCCAAATGAACCCTAGCTGCGAGTAGGCGGCACCTCCTTCACAACCAGAGCTTCCTGGCGGTGCCTCCCCGAGCTTCCAGCCGCATCTCTCCAGGCCGCGCGAGCATCTCGGCGGCACCCCCCAGCCCCTAGGCAGAGCCCTTTCTTCCTCGTTTCCCTCCAGGCGGCGGCGGCTACACACACAGGCGATGCTCCAGTGGCGCAACCCTCCTTCCCGCACGACTCCTCCTGTGAGCGGCGGCTCCATTGAGAGCATCGAGTGGCGAGTTCAGCAGCCAAACCTCTAGGCAAAGGATCCTCCAGTCTCGCGCAACGTGAGATCTCCATTCCAGAGACGGTAGCTACTTTTCAATTGCAAGAGAAGGGTTCCAATGGGAACCCTAATAAGACAGGGAGGCGCATGGCTTTTTTTAAAAAAAAATATGTGAGGGATGTTTGAGAGCCCAAGTAAGAGAGAGAAAATGGGAGCCTATGTTCGGGTCTTTTGGGCCATGTTTGTTTTAAAAAAGGAGGGAGTGGTTAAAAAAATAATTACGGCTATTAAAAAAAGAGGGAGAAAGAGAAAATAGCCAAAAAACGGAAAGAAATTTACGCATACATACAAAAGTCGTACGCAAAGTTTTTTAAAAAAAATGATGATTGAAAAATGTTTTAAAAATTGAAGTGAAAAGCTGTAAAAAATGTTGAAACGGTTTAAAAAAATGTGTGTTTTCAAAAAAAATGTTTGGACGGCTTATAAAAAAATTATGAAGAAACGCCGCAAGAAATTTTTGAGAGTTTTCATGTTTTTCCCATCTATCTTGTCTTCTCCCAACTTAGTCGATGATTGTCATTCCGACCAGTCTGGGAAAAAAGGGGAGTATTGTGTAGAGTCACATGTCGGGTTCCAAATTCAGATTCTCCAAATTTCCAGACCAGCCAGATGTTCAGACTCTACAGTTTAGTTTCAGACTCGACAAGTTGTTGCGGGTCTGCAGTTCAGACCTGCACGAGTGTACAGTCTTCAGTTTCATGGTCCCCATCATACTTGTTGTCAGGCCAGAGTTTTCATGTGAGCCATAGGGACTCCAGAGTAGAGGATCATTCCCTATGCCATTTGGGCAAGGGCTTTCATGTGGTATCATAGGAACTCCAGAGCAGAGTACCATTCTCTTAGCCAGATGGGAGAGATCCAGATCTCCGACAAGGAGACTCCAGGCGCAGTTTCAGACTCGATGGTCAGATTCCGAGTCCTCTGTTTGACTCACACTCTAGCTCGTTCGTCCTCCTCACCTGCACGGCATGAGAAGCAACGTCCTCGACATCATCCAATAGTTGTGCATGTTGAGTTGATATTGTTTGTAGTGTCATGTACTGTGAGTTGAGTTTCTTACTGTATGTCCAAGCTGAGCATTGCCATGCTCCAGCTTGAGGGGGAGTGTTGGAGTATTTGGTTGTGCACCTATTGAGTTGTAGATGGGTAAATAGATACATCCAGGATCCATTTACCCCATCATATGTTTAGTCCCACATCTACCAGTAGTGGGACTTGGAGGCTCTGTGGAGGCTATATAAGGAGCCCCAGACCTCCTGTATCCATTGAGAGAAAGTTCAATGAAGCATATGCCTCTTTGAGGACTTCTCCCGTGGTTTCATCCCGCTCCTTAGGGAGTAGAATTCCACGTTAAATCCCGTGTTCAATTCATGTTTGATCTCTTATGCTCTGTTTATCATCTTCGCTTCCGCTTCCTATTTTTCTAACAACTACCACTAGGCCATTAAGTGGAATTTGAACCCTGGTCTAAGAATCAGTTCTGTTATTGGTTCACTTTTTTAAAAAGATGTTCCAGTTGAACCACTGCTTCATTTCAATACATATTCAATTACACCATCCATTTTTAAAATTAAATGTGTATATATAAGTAAATGTGATGCAGTAGCAAACAGTAAGTTTTGCAAGTGGCAAATGTCTTTTTAAGTAAAGGTGCATATAAAATTGGAAAGCACAATCAAACATACACTTAGACAAAGAGCTTATATTTCATTTTTTTTCTCTCTCTAGCAAAACAGAGTCATCAAAAAACTCGTTCCATGCAAAACAAAAAGAATGCCCGTTCTAACCGAACCAAACTGATTGAAACAAGTTAATAAACCAATCCAAATAAACTGGCTAATCTTAATCATTTCCATTCCAGTTTTAGGTAAATAAATTTTTTCATGTCATGACCACTGTATAAAATTTCAAAGAAATTATAAATTGGTCGAATATCTATATAACATAATCTCAGTTTAGTGTGACACCTCTTATTTTCAAAAAACCTATAGCTTAATCATTTTTCAATGTTTATAGTTTGACTAGTTTTTTCAATTTATTTGCTTCTTTCGTCTAATTATGTTTATGTTCAATTACTTATGATCAGCGAAATATAATTGGAATTCCTCAATTTTAAATTTAATTTCTTTGAGTCTATTTAATTATTTAATATTTCTATTTTTATATTTTTTTATGGAGTAAACTACACAAAAGTTCCTGAACTATACAACCAATTTCAATGTCATACCCAAACTTTAAAAAGTAACAATGTGATACATCATCTATTAGTTCAATAACAATATGGTCATTCTACGGCGGAAACAACTTTTTTTTTTACGCTCAAAAAAAGGAGGCACTCATCGGTGCTCGCCCCAATGCATTAAGACCTTACCATGTCCCAATTATTCAGTTCGCGGATGATACCATTTGCTTCATCGAGGGCGATGCTTCGAATGTGGCGGGTATGGCTACTACGTTGGAGCTCTTCAGCGAGGCTTCGGGCCTCCTCATTAATTATGCTAAATCCTCTATGGTTCCCTTCTCCACTCCACGGGATGAGGTTGCGGAGTGTATGCGGATTTTGGGATGCCCCGCGGGCTCTCTTCCCTTGGATTATTTGGGGCTTCCCTTGACGGTTGGGTGTGCTCGCTTACGTGACTGGCAGGCCGTGGTTGATCGGATGGAATCTCGTTTGGCTGGCTGGCGTGCGGCCCTTCTTTCCCGTGGTGGTCGTTTGGTTCTTCTCAAGTCGGTTTTATCTTCGATCCCAATCTATTTCTTCTCTGTGAAAGGAATGCCTAAGGGGATCCGACGGAGGCTGGATTCGTGCTTGCGGAGATTTCTTTGGGGGAAGAAGGGGGACGGGAGGAGGGGTGTTCATTTGGTTGCCTGGGATGAGGTTACTCGGCCTAAGAAGGAGGGGGGCTGGCGGTGAGAAGGTTGGAGGTGGTTAATGAGGCCCTCCTACTCAAATGGGTGGCTCGTCTTTGGGGCAGGGAGGAAAATTTTATACTTAATTTTTTGAGGCTGGCGGTAGGGGTTGACAGGCTTTTTGGTTTGAATGGCCGCTTGACGGGGTCTTCCTCATCTTTTTCCCGTGATATCGTCAATACCCTCTCTCGTAATCGCTCCCTTTTTGGTATTAAGGTGGGGGATGGGTCTTTGATCCGTTTTTGGGGTGACGATTGGACCGGTAGGGGTCCTCTTCAGGAATTATTTCCTCGCCTATTCGCGCTGGTGGCGGATAAGGATGCTAATGTTGCTTCCTGCTGGGATGGTGCTTCTTGGGGCCCCAGGTTCGTGGCTAATCTCTCTGACCAGCGGCAGGTGGATTTCATGGCCTTACTTGCTATTCTCGCGGACGCTCCCTCGCCCTCGGTCGGCCGCGATCATCTGTCTTGGAAGGACGGCACTTTCTCCACCCGTGCGGCTTACCTGGCTATTCTTCCTCCTCTGCCTGCGGCTGATGCTCCACTCTTCCGGGATTGTGATTTCTTTTGGGGCCTCAGGGTTCCCGAACGAATTGGCATCTTTCTGTGGCTATTCCGTCGTGGGCGTCTGATGACTCGTAGCCGGTGTGCCTTGCTATTTCCCAACGTCTCTTCTATCTGTGGCCTTTGTGAGTTGGAGTCTGAGACTATCGATCATCTATTCTTTCGGTGTGGCAGAACCCATGACATCTGGGCTGATATGGTCTGGCTGGACGTGTCGAATTCTTCATCTTTCTGTGAGAGCTTGGTTAGCTCTCGAGCCAGGGCGAGGACGGACCTGCTTACATCTATTGCTCGGCTTTGGTGCATATGGATTGGTAGAAATGAAGCCCTTTTTGCTCGTCAGAGGTTCTATATCGAAAACGTGCTCATTTCTGCATCTCGTTTACTTCGCGACTGGTCCGATGTTTAGGGGTTCTATGCTGTATTGGGGGTATCTGATACTGATACCTTCTGTGTCTACTTTTGTTTTTCTACTGTACGCATACCAACTGTAAGTTTTCTCTTAACTTTTTAATAAATTGGGGCGAGCACCATCGAGTGCGTCCCCCACTTTTGAGCGTCAAAAAAAAAATACTTACAAGAGAGAAGGGACGATCAGCAGTCCAAAAAACAAAGATCGGATGGTATCCAAGATGAGATACCCCCCGTTACAAAAGTATCATCCTACCCAGAGGACCAATCAAGAAGGAATCCCGAGGCCGAAATACGTATATTCTCCGTGTAGAACCTCTGCCTCGCGAAAAGAGCTTCGTTTCTTCCCAGCCAGATGCTCCATAGCCGTGCAATGGGTTCCAGCAGATCCAACCGAGGGCGGCCCCTAGAGTTGACCAAGCTATCGCAGAACGAGGCGAAGGTAGAGAGGTTAAGCCAGCCCAAGTCGTCCCAAAGGGCACAAACACAGCCACAGTGAAAGAAAAGGTGCTCAATAGTTTCCGTCTCCAAGTCACAAAGGCCACAGTTATGCGAGGCATTGGGAAACATAATTGCACAGTGGTCACGAGTTAACAGTCTGCCACGCCGCAATAGCCAGAGGAATATGCCAATGTGCTCAGGGAGCTCACGAGTTAACGGCGGAAACAACTTACGACCGTCATCTTTTCAAACTTAAGAACGAAAATGCCCCCTTATACATAGATAAGACAAAACATGGGTCATTCATGCAGATTGGGAACTTCCAACACCACATGTAAGCTCGGGATATTATGGGAGCATGATCTCAACCACAACAACATCACAGCCATCGCCCCCCGTGGGGCTTTGAGAGCTCTCTCTCCCGAAGCTCGACCTCTCTACGTATCTGGATTAATGGGTCTCTCCTCGATGGCATTGAAAGGCTTGAAAGATTGGACCGTTTCACCAATATTCTCTCTTGTCAGATCTCGAAAGTTGCAATGCAAATCTTTGATTTCAAGGGACCTCTCTTCCAATTTGCTTAGCTGCAATTTACAAGTGATCTCAATTTCTTGGTGGAGTCCTAGCAACTTGAATGTTGTAGGGAATGTGGTAACCAGAAGCAGGCAAGTTTGCAGGAATAGATTCCTTGACTACCTCAATCTATTATCTATCCAGGCTCCACGTTCGCCACACTTCACCGTGCATTACACATCATCAACGTTAATGGTAACTAGTTCTCAGGTAGCCTCAAATTCCAGTTCTTGGCCTGATCTGATCCAACTCAACCTCTTCGATAACTGGCTCAATAGTGCGATATTCGCAGGCTCGGGTAATGCTTACTCTCTCTGCTACTTGAGTCCCATTGACAAGTGATTCACTGGTGGTAAATTCCCGGAGATTGTTGGCTCTGATCTCGACTTCTTGAATTTCTCCATAATCAGGCTCATGGGGAATATTCATCTGGATTTTAATAATCTCTTGAATCAAGTCGTCTTGATCTTGTGCATAACCATTTAGATGGATGTCTTTTGGATTAGATCCATGTCATGTATCATCTTCTTTAATGGCATGTTAACGTGCATTATGATCATGCTCTAAAGGAGAACCATGTCGCAGCTAGAATTGTCGGAAAGGATGATTTGAGACGGATTCCATGGCATGGATCACCGATGTCAAGGACGCCAAATCTATTCCACTAGTGATCTTTGAGAAGCGACGACTAAGCTTTACAATGTCTAACCTCTGTGACAACACTTGGACCGAGCAACCTCACGGGCCGACCTACTGCAGCTTCATGTCCGACATGTCAAGGCAACAATCAAGGTTCTGGTTCACAGCTCCACATTAATCGATAAAGAAGCCGTAGTCGAATTCGAGCACATTGATCAAATCAAGCCCCCTATTTGGTCCCACTAACGAGTTTCTACCTTGCCAAGGACCAGCTCATCGTGGTGTAACGAGCCTTGGAGCATGGGAAACTGCACAAATTTGTTGCGAGATCGCTGCTGGGATTTCAGTGTAATTACCGGAGCCATCATATGTGCGAGGATGACAACGAGAGTGTCCGCAACATCACGTAGGAGGGTGAGCAGTGTCTACCTCGATTCCACATCCAAGCCTGACTGTCAAAGTTGGGGACAACGAAGATCGCTCGTAGTAACTTCAAGGATGAGACACCTCGACTCTTTAACTTCTCCCTTGGCATTTTGCCACCTCCTCCACACCATGGTGAATTCACCCAGCCACCAGCCCTAAAGAACGCCTGGAGAAGAAGCATTCCTCAACAACCCCAATATTTTGTTCTTATCTGTTACTATGTATGAGGGGCATTTTTGTCCTTGAGTTCGAAAAGATGACGGTCGTAAGGTGTTTCTATCAGATAAGGACCACATTGTTACGGAGCTAATAGATGATGTATCATAATATTACTTTTTAAAGTTTGGGTATGACATTGAAACTTGGCGTATAGTTTAGGGACTTTGGTATAATTTACTCTTTTTTATAAGATCTAACATGAAAATTTACAATTATTTTTAGAAACTCAACTTCTCGTAAATGTCATGCCAAATCTCTTGTTGGATGGGGTATTACTAATCTTAGACATCTTAAAGCCCTTTGTGAAAACGCCTCATGGAAATCCATACTAAGTTTGGTTCGATCTCGTAATGCAAAACACAACCCCAACAACAAATGATTATCCCTACAAACCCATCCATCGAGCCACCAACTTGTGGAATGGAATATTTTTGCCAAGGAACTTGTATAGTTCCTCCTACGCCATATAAGCCCAAGGAAGTAGGCTCCTCTTTAGGTATACTAAAATGAAATTTCATCCAACTACAAATGAAATTTCATCCCCCTCTATGGCAGTTCACCCAAGTCTATTTAGACTCTCCAAAAACACTAACTAATTATCCATCAACCCATTCTCACCATCCCAACCTGCAACAATTGGCTCAATCCATTTCCGAACTCTAGTTTTGGAGTGAGAATAAAAGCCCCCCTTCTCAATGCTGATAAATGCACTTAATTTCTTTCTAAAATTTCGGAAAGCGAAGAATTTAGATAATCTGATGGATAGCTCACTCGCTTGCTTTTCCCCTTTCTTATCATTGCTAAAGGACTCTCAAAGTATAGATCAAAGGCCTATACATCTACTCAGTCGTTCCAGTAGATTGTCAGCTTGACAACATGGTAGCTCTTCCTCCAGAAATTTCTTATGGCTTTGGTATTTGTCTCTACAGACACTTTCTCTATGTTAGAGGTTTTTATCTTTGTACTCTTGTATTATCTGTTTCATTGAAATATCCCTCATATTAATGAATGAAGGACTTGCTTCGATTGATTAAAAAAGGAATGTGTACACTTCTACCCTCTCGAGTTTTCACAGTTACACCTTTGCCCCTACCTATTTTACAATACATGTGCCCCTATCTTCTTTCAGCATTAGTAGTTGTGCTCTTCCGTTAATTTAATCATATCTGAGATAAACCAAATGTGAGGTCCCCCGATCCGGATTTTTTGACCAGTTTCGCTGACCCTGTTTCAGTAGGGTACCTAGGCTGGGGGACCTTCGGTTTTGGTTTTACTTTACGAGCTCGTTTGTCCGTACCGGTCGGGCCGGTTTTTGGAATGATTCTTCCAGAGAGTCTCTCCTACCCATCTCAGGGGCGTAGTTTTGGAGTAGGCCTAGCCCTCTACTGGACCACATTTCCACTTAGAGGTCGAGACGGAAGAGTCTCCTAGGAGACCTCCTCACCGCTTGAGTTTTGATTATTGATCCGCCGGTAGGTCATGACGATGAGTCACAGTTGAGTTTGGCTACAGTTGAGTTTGGTACAGAAATCATCAATCATCATCAATCATCGATCATCGACAATTAATCTGATCTTAGAACTACTATTATGAATGTCTGGAGAAGATAGTGGACAAGTTGGGAACTTAGTTAGAATGCATTATACTCTACCGCATGCCTACGGAGGCACCCCCAACTCTAGGGTATTATTCACGCCTTAGAGTCATAGTGTGAGGTCACACTCAGACCAAGACCACAGATTATCCACTAGGCTTGAGAAATTAGACAGAAATAAATATCAAATCAGAGACTCATCATCCTCAATATCAAGAACCATCAACATGATCTCTAAATGATAAAAAGATAATAAACTACATATGGATCATTAGTTAATATATGAAAATGTTATATATGAAAACTTATGGAGTGATGGGTGATCAAGGGATTTATATGCAAAACAACTTGAAAACCATTTTCCACGCGAATATCTTGTTAATTTTAAATGCAATACCTATCTACTTGCTTCTTTTTGAAACCACTAAAATACATGTTTTATTTTTAATAAATTTTGATTGTACCAACATTTGAGGCATATTGTTAATGTTGTGTAAACAGGTAACCCAGATCTTCGGACATTATGCCAAACTATGGTTTATTCGAACCGAAGTATGGACAAGAAACTATTTATTATATTTGCAACCTACATTTCTTGATATGATGCCTTCTCCTTCTCCTCACGTGCCTCCCCTCCCTCCTCACCTTGACACTTTCTCTCACCCCCGACCATCATGCACCTGTAGTCGAATTGCATGGAGGCACAACTTGAGATGTGATTGGAGCTTGAGGCTCATGATCTTCATGCTAACGTTTGACAAGGAGATGGGTTATTCATCGAAGATGGGCTTGTTGTTGGTTGAAAAAGGAGGTGGACAGTGAAGGGGGATGGAGGGCAGGACGGAGAGGGGAATGGTGGTAATGAGAAAGAGGTGAGGGAGAGGGGGCTAGTGACAGGGATAGGGATAGGGGGTGGAGTGGAGGAGGTCGACCGAGTAGGGAGGAAGATGTCCGAATGAAGGGGGATAAGAGGCATGGGATGAGGCGATTAGGGCGGATGAAACCATGATGCAGGGAGAATGTTGAGCAGAGGGGCTTAGGGAGGAGGAAACCAGCGGAGCATAAAGGTTTAAGGTGACAAATGGGCTTGCGGAGGCTGAGGAGTCTGAGAGGGGAAAGGACGATGTAGACTTAGCCAACGAAGGAGATAAAGTCTACAGACAATTGGATGGAGGGGGATGAAGGAAGAAGATGATGGAGGAGGAAAAGAATATATAATTACATTTGTACCCTTATCTTCTTTCCAATTACACGTGTACCCATAAGTTGACATCCATTTGGGATGAGAAGAGACGACAACTAATGCAAGGGGTAAAACTTAATGGTTCAATAAGGTAGGGGTATAAGAGTTATTAGAAAAAAGTAGGAGCATAAGTGTCACAACACAAACTAGAAAGGGCATATGAGCAAAAATCCTTTAAAAAATACCTATCAACAAGGAAACGATACATGTGAAATCGAGACTATCACTGAAGCCTTCATATGATATAAGTCGCCTTAACTTTTGATATTAGTTATTCAATCTAAATTAATCATTTTTATTTCTATTTTGTTATACACCATAGTGCTTGATTCTTTATCTTTGCATGATGACTTGACACATTTACATGTATAACCCAGGGACAAAGCT
This sequence comes from Ottelia alismoides, assembly GCA_037367405.1. NCBI lineage: Eukaryota > Viridiplantae > Streptophyta > Magnoliopsida > Alismatales > Hydrocharitaceae > Ottelia > Ottelia alismoides. Next base: position 330,005 of record JAZKJV010008868.1, on the reverse strand, counting down.
GGTTCAGAGGAGATTGTGGAGGATTATCTTGCCACTTGGTAGCCACCAATAAAGATAACAACTTACAACATCTATTGTTGTGTTTGGTAGCCTTAGAAATTGTTGTCATAGAGTAGTGAACTTCATCACTTACATTTAAATGCCATACTTCAAGTTGTGGAATGAATGGTTTCTGGTATTATATATACTCATTGTTAATCGACTAAGAAATCCTAGTTAAGGTGTGCCTACCACCCACTTGTTCCACCATAATCGGGTCATGCTTTGGTAGAATGTTACATATGGTAACACATTTTTTGTATCCAATTAATGCATATATGCATCATTATCCACATCTTAAAATGATGTATATGTATCAGACCGAGTAAATGAGGAGGGTTGCGCATTAGGTAGCCGATTACCAACGCAAAAGAGACAAATTCCTAAATAGTATTCTTTTTTAGAGCACTATTTAGGAATTTGTCTCAAAACAGTTGAATCTTTTCAACATGGATTTAACCAAACATTTAGATTTCATTGGGACGTTCCTTACTAGTGATGCATTGCATCGCCTGAATGCAATGATAAGTTGGCAAAGGCAGTTACATCGTTGCCGGATGTAGTTCAAAATTTGCAAGGGTTCTCACATGCGAGTAAATAAACTAGTTCCATTGTATTGTCGCCCGAATGCAGTCCAAATTTTGCAAGGGTTCTCGCATGATGGATGCATGCGAGTAAAGAATTCAGTCCAAAGGAGGTCACAAAAGAAGTTGTGGATGGGTAATTGGAATATTGGCACTTTGACTGGCAAATCGATGGAGATAGTAGATATGATGGAAATAAGGAAGATTCAGATACTATGTCTCCGTGAGACAAAATGGGTTGGAGAGAAAGCAAGGGAGATCGAGAAGACTTGCTTTAAATTATAATATTCAGCTAAAGAGAAGGGCAAAAATGATGTTGGAGTGGTTGCTTAAAAGGATTTGAAGGATAGTATAGTTGAGGTGCACAGATTTGAAGATCAGATTATTTTGTTAAAATTGGTGCTCCAAGAAGAAATTTCGAATATCATCTCAGTTTATGCACCACAATTTGATTTAGATTAAAGGATTAAATAATTTTTTTGGGAGGATTTGTATAAGGGTATGCACGGAATCCCACAAAGAGAGATGACTTGCTTAGGTGGAGAACTTAATGGACATGTGGGAAAGGATGCTTCTGGGTATGCTAGTGTTCATGGAGGCCATGGATTCGAGGAAAGAAATGAGGGAAAAGTCATTTTGAATTTTGAGACGGCTTATGATATTTTCATAACAAACACTCTCTTCAAAAAGAGGGAGGAAAATTTAATTACTTATAAGAGCGATTAGACTAGAACCCATATAGTTTACTTTGTTTTGAGGAGAAGAGTTCGGTTGTGTTGCAAATACTGCAAAGTAATCCCATGAGAGATTTTGACAACTCAACATCGCTTGTTAATCATGGATATACAAATAAAATGGTTGATAAAGAAAATAAGGGTTCTCAAGATCACTTGAAGTAGATGGTGGAATCTTCAATCGAAGAAATCAAGCTTCCGAGAGAACGTTTTAGAAAACTTATCTTGGGCTTGTAACGTGAGTGCAAATGAGAAGCAGAATGCAGCAGCATCTTATATCCATAAGGTAGCCAAAAAATGCTAAATGAGCCAAAGGGAGGAGTTCCAGCACAAAAGTGGGGTGGAGGGGTGCAAGAGAAGCTTAAAATTAAAAGACATGCTTTAAAGCTTTATATAAACATAGAACATAGGAAACTATCGCAAACTACAAAATGATGAAGAAGGAAGCAAATAAGGCTGTAAGTGAAGCTAAGTCAAAAGCTTATGAGGTTTTGTACAAAAATCTTGACTCGGAGGGGCAGAAGGATATATTCAGATTGGACAAAGCAAGAGAAAGAAAGACAAAAGTTCTTTCTCAAGTGAGATGCATTAAGGATGAGGAAGGCATGCGCTTGTTACTCGGAAGGATATAAACACTAGATGGAAGTAGTATTTCCATAAGCTTTTCATTGGGCAAGGAAATAGAGAGATTACTTTGGGAGATCTAACTAGTAGTGAAAGTTACTTGAATCGTGCAAGCTATAGAAGGATACAGAGGAAGGAAGTAGAGGAGGCTTTGAAGGCTATGAAACATGGGAAAGTGTAGGACCTGATGACATTCCCATAGAAGTATCGAGAGTTCTAGGTGAATGTGGTTTGACTTGGCTGACAAATTTATTCAATGTTATTTGGCGAAGCAAGAAAATGCCTGAAAAATGGAGGAGAAGCATCACGGTGCCTCTTTATAAAAACAAAAGAGACATTCAAAATTGTTCGAATTACAGAGGTATCAAGCCGATGAGTCATACTATGAAAATTTGGGAATGTGATTGAAAGAAGGTTAAAGCAAGTTTCCAAAGTAAAAGAAAACCAATTCAGATTCATGTCAGGTCACTCAACTGTTGGGAAAAATGAACCAGTCGTTTATTCCATAAGCCCTAGGCTCTCTTATATAGGAGAGTAGCCTATGGGTAAATTACATAAAGCATATAGCTGAATATAAAAATAACAGAGAGACACACAGAAAACTAATATATGCGTTAACACTCCCCCTCAAGATGGAGCATAGATATCAATCATGCTCAGCTTGGACGCACACTTCTGGAATGGGCCTCGTAGTAATGCCTTGGTGAATATATCGGCAATTTGATTCTCTGAGGTGACATGAGATGTAGCAATGAACCCCTTCTGAATCATGTCACGTATGAAGTGACAGTCAACCTCAATATGCTTGGTCCGCTCATGGAATGCTGGGTTGTTTGCAATGAACAAGGTTTCCTGATTATCACATTCTAAGTTCATAGGAAGTGGTACATCTAGACATAGATCTATAAGTACAGCCTTCACCCACATCATCTCTGTGCTATCCTGGGCCATAGCCCTATATTCGGATTCAGCACTAGATCTGGCTACCACCGTCTGTTTCTTGCTCCTCCATGAGATTAGAAAATCTCCAACATAGACTGCAAACCCTGATGTGGACTTCCTGTCCTTAAGACAACCTGCATAGTCTGCATCCGCACATGCTGAGACAGAAATCCCCTTTCCCTTCTTGAATAGCAAACCTGCACGCTGCACCTGGAGATGATTTGAGGTATCTAAGTATCATATGTATGGCATCCATATGAACCTAATGTGGTTGCTCCATGAACTGGCTCACACGACTCACTGCAAAGGATATATCGGGCCTAGTGATCGTGACATACAACAGTTTGCCTACCAGTTCTCTGTATCTTCTCCTGTCCACCTCCTCTGTGTCATCATCATAGAGCTTCATGTTGGGGTCCATTGGTGTCGTAGCAGGCCGACACCCAAGCATACATGTTTCACTCAACAGGTCCGTAACATATTTCCTCTGCGACATTACTAATCCATACGGATTTCTAGCAAATTCCAGCCCCAGAAAATATCTAAGGACTCCAAGATCCTTAGTGACAAATTCGCTCCCCAGCTTTTCTTTCGCCTGCTTTATGCCTTGCTCATCATCTCCTGTAATCAAGATGTCATCTACGTAAACCATAATTGCAATAATACCTCTTGAAGTCTTCTGTACAAACAAGGAATGATCAGCATTGGAGCATTTGTATCCCTGTTTTTCAAAGAGTTCTGAGAGCTTCTGAAACCATGCTTTGGGGCTCTGCTTAAGGCCATAGATAGCCTTATGAAGTCTGCACACCTTGGAACACTCCCCCTCAACAGCAAAACCGGGTGGCTGTTGCATATAGACTTCCTCCTGTAGGTCTCCATATAAGAACGTGTTCTTCACATCCAACTGATATAGCGGCCACTCTCGATTGACTGCGACTGACAGCAAGATCCGGAGAGTGGAATGGCGGGCTACTGGCGAGAATGCATCAAGGTAATCCACCCCGTATGTCTGTGTAAAACCACGTGCAATCAAATTTCAGCGAAATTCGGTCGAATTTCTGTCGAATATCGATATCCAATCGAAACCGAAATTTGACCGAAATGACCGAAATGACCGAAATATGGGGGTCCTAGTACAAAAAATGACCGAAATGACCGAAATTTCGGTCGAAATTCCACCGAAATTCCATCGAAATTCGGTTTTGGTCGATACCGAAATGGTGACCGAAACCGACATTTAAGGCCTTGGCAACAAGGCGGGCCTTGTATCTGTCAATACTACCATCTGCATTTTGCTTCACCGTAAACACCCACTTGTAGCTCACCGGGGTCACATCTGGAGGTATAGGAAGTAGACTCCAAGTTTCCCTAGATTGAAGTGCCGCCATTTCCTCCTCCATTGCTAGATGCCATCTACTGTCCTGCAGAGCATCTTGATAATTCCGTGGAATATCTACAGCTGACAGGGCCACCACAAAGTTCCAGAAATCCCCAGATAGTCGCTCAAATGACACAGAAGCTGCCAATGGATATGTAACGCAACTCCTCTTCGATTTGCATATAGCAATAGGAACATCTAAATCAGTTGTGTCCTCATCTGGCCCCTGCAACATATCCTGCTCAGAAATATCATTAGATCTATCAAGAGAAGTATCTTCAGTACATACCATAGGCGAGCTAGGAGATGAGTCATGACCATGAGCTGGAGGAGGCCTGCGAGTATAATGGAACGGTAGTGGTGAAACGGGGATTTGTGGTGGTGTTGGTGGTGTTGTTGATGGTGGTGACGGTGCTGGAGGTGGTGGTGGTGGTGGTGTCATGTATATGGCGTCGGTAGTCAGTGGAGGTAGTTGTTGATCACCTGAGGATGAAAAATACATTACGGATTCAAAAAATGTAACATCTGCACTGACCATATACCGCCTACGCAAAGGATCAAAACACTTGTACCCCTTTTGAGTTCTGGAGTACCCAACAAACACACACTTGACAGCCCTAGGAGAGAGCTTGTCAGTACCAGGAGACAACTGATGGACAAAGGCGACTGAACCAGACACACGGGGAGTAAGGGAAAACAGATCCTTCCCAGGACAGATAATGGAAAAAGGAATCTGTTCATCCAAGACAGAGGACGGCATACGGTTAATTAGGTAACATGCAGTGAGAACCGCGTCACCCCAGTAAGAATAAGGAACATGACTCTGTATAAGAAGTGATCTTGTGACATCTAGTAGATGGCGATGTTTCCTTTCAGCAATCCCATTTTGTTGAGAGGTATAAGCACAGGATGTTTGATGTATAATCCCTTTTGAGGAGTAGTAGTTGGCTAGGACATGAGTGCACAGTTCTAGGGCATTATCACTTCTTACAAACTTCAAAGATGTGGAAAAAACATTTTGAATTTCATTCAGAAAATGGATAATAATATCGCCTGCTTCAGATTTATTTTTCATCAAAAATACCCATGACACGCGAGAGAAGTCATCCACAATAACTATATAAAATATGTGTCCCTGATGATCAGGTATACGACTCGGACTCCAAATATCAATATGAAATAACTCAAACTTGTAGGTACTACTCCGACCTGGACGACTGGGAAAGGTAGACCTGTGATGCTTTCCCAATTGACAAGCCTCACATTGGATAGATATGTGAGGAAGACCCTGGGGTAACACACGACACAACTTCTGAAGCGGTAGATGCTCAAAGCGCAGATGCCACAGCAAAGGAGAGACTGGTCCAGTGGGAAGGGATGAGGTTCCAGCGAATGGAGTCTGATTTAGGCGGTAGAGGCCTCCTTGCTCATAGCCACGACCAATCACGTTGCCCGTACGGATGTCCTGAAAAATAAGAGAAGATGGATCAAAAATTGCCCGACATTGTAAATCCTTCGTAATCTGACTGATTGACAATAAATTCATTGAAAAGTCAGGTGCATGTAGCACATTCTTGAGCTGCCTAGAAGATGTCAGTCTAATCTCCCCCTGACCAGTGATGGGAGAATGTGTACCATTTGCAATGACCACGGTTCGGCCTGAAGGAATCTGAGAATATCCTGTAAGTAAACTTTGATCGCCACATAGATGATGTGTAGCGCCCGAGTCCATAATCCACGGTAATGTATCTGATCTACTACTGTTAGATGCAAGTATGCTACCTGAAGCACTGATAGACGCAGAAGCAGAAGCAGCAGCATCAGGTTGACTCTCAGTAGTAGGTGCTGGGCCAGATGGGGGAATAATGCCCCTTAGACGGGCAACTAGATCATCGAACCGTTGATCCAAAGTAGCAGCAGATGGAGGCTCTATCTGCTCAGCGACTCGTGCAGATGCAGGAAATCCATGCTTCGAGTAGCATGTGTCTTCATTGTGTCCAACGCGGTGACAGTAAGTACATGTTGGCCGAGTGCGGCCTCCTCTGCCACGAGGTCCACGTCCACGGGTCTGATGATGAAATCCGCGACTCCTGCTGACGGCCATGGCTGAAGTATTCTGATTCACACCCTTAGATACTTGGGATCTATTTCGCAACGTGTTAGAAAATCGGAAGCGGAAGCAGAATGATAAAACAGAGCATAAAGAACAAGAAAGATAGACATGGAACACCATGATTTTACGTGGAATCCTACTCCGTGAGGAGCGGGATGAAACCACGGGAGAAGGCCTCAAAGGGCCGTGTAATGCATTGCACTTTCTCATATGATACAGGAGGCATGGGGTTCCTTATATAGCCTCCACAGGGCCTCCAAGTCCAACCACCGGACGATGTGGGACAAAACTGTTTGATGGGGTAAATGGATCCTGGAGTGATCGATTTACCCATCTCCCTCATAACTGACGCATATACATCAAATACTCCAACATTCCCCCTCAAGCTGGAGCATGTAATGCTCAGCTTGGACAAACAGAAAGAAACTCAACTCAACGCTACAGGACACTACGGACAATATCACCCAACACGCACATTGCTGCAGTCAAGGACGTTGCTTCTCATGCCGTGCAGGTGAGGAGGACGAACGGGCTGGAGTGTGAGTTTGCTGAATCTCCTCGTCGGAGAGCATATGCTCTGAACTGCGCCTGTCAGAGTCACCGCAACTGGAAAATGAGTCTCCTCGTCGGAGTACTCTGGCCCGCCACAATATGTGGACAACTGCTCTATCTTTGAAAAAGGGCTGAACTGAAAAGGGTCGTGGCTGTGCATTCCTCGTCGGAGTCCATGGTCGCTAGAGAATGGAGTCTGGAATAAGTCTCCTCGTCGGAGAACTGGGTCTCTCCCATCTGGCTCAGAGAATGGTACACTGCTCTGATGTCCCTATGATACCACATGAAAATCCTTGCCGACATGACACAGGGAATGATCCTCTACTCTGAAGTCCCTATGGCTCACATGAAAACTCTGGTCGATATAACAAGAATAATGATGGGGACCACGAACAAATGATGGCAAACATGTGCTCATCTGAAAAGACCGCATACATGTGCGTGTCTGAAACTGGAGACTCGGAAACTCTTGAACGTCGAGTCTGAATAACTGAATCTGTAGAGTCTGAAAAGCTGGCTTGGTCTGGAGTCTGTCGTCTGAATCTGGACGGTCTGAAATATCTGGATCTGGAGAATAGACATGTGACTCTACACAATACTCCCCCTTTCTCCCATACTGGTCGGAAAACATGGATGACAATTATTGACCAAGTTGTGAGAAGAAAAAGAAAATGGGGGTAAAAACATGTGCATTAAAAAATTTTGCGGCTTTTCAATTTTTTTTCTTTTTTTATAAGCCGTTTCACATCATCATTTTTTTGGCCTTCCTTGCCTTTTTTTAATTTGCGTACGATTTTTTTTTCTCGTGTACGCACCTTTTTCAAAAAAAAACATTTTTTTAAACTGCAACTGCCCCTCCCTTTTTTAAAAAAAGGGTCCACGGCCCACTTGGGGCTATGAAATATGCAACAGCCCACGCCCCACCTTTTCTGCTGGCCCTTTTTATTCTTTTTTTTAACCGTAAGCTTAGGGTTACTAGGACTCCCTCATTTTTTTCTGTTAAACAGCCGCCAGCCGCCCAACTGGGCCTTCCAATAAAACACGTGTGCACTCTTTAGGGTTCCCCTAACAGGAAACCCTCGTGACACCGACGCCACCCCAAAGTTTGGGATACGCGGCCTGGAGAGAAGGATTGAGCCTCACCAGAGTTGCGTCGTCCCGTGCCGATCGCGAGAGGGGCCTGGAGGAGGGTGCCGCCTCGAGTGGAGTATCGTTGTTGCGCGGCTTGAAGCCTGGAAAGCCCCGCCTTCTGCCGCAAGGAAGAGGAACTCCGCCTGGAAGATCGCGTGGGGCTCGGCGGAGGAGCACCTGTAATATCTTGCGCCGCTTGAGGAAGAATCGTCGCGAGGTGGTCGCGCGGCCGATTTGCTAGGGCTTTCACGTGGGAGGGGGAGGGGCAGAGATGGCGTTGGCTCCGCCTGAAGGAGATCAGCGGCATCGACAAAGGTACATACTCCTTTGGGAGGATCTGGTGATGTGCGAGTGGGTTCGGATCCTCTGCCGTAAGTGGATTGCAGCAGACTCTGCTGCAATCCACGGATGGCTGACACGTGGCCATCCCTTCATCCGACGGTGCCCCCCCGCTCCTCCTCTCTCCCGAATCCCTCTCGCCCCCGCCCCTCTCGAATCCCTCTCGCCCACCATCGCCTCCTCCCCGACTCGCTCTCGCCCACCGCCGAGCATCCCTCCCCGCCTCTCGCCGCCTCTTCCCCGAGCCTCCCCTAGCCGCCGGCCATCTCTCACTCGCCGCCCTCACCGCCTACCTCAGACCTGAGCCCTCTCTCGCCCCCCACCGTCTCCCAACGACCGAGGATTCGCCCCCAGCCCCCTCCTCTCGCGAACGGGCGGCCCTCCCGAATCCCTACTCTCCCGACTCTCGCCCGCGCACGACCTCGCCGCCTCCCCGACCCTCTCTCGACCATCGTCTCCGACCTCGCCGCCACCCCGACCCTCTTGTGGACCACCGCCCCGCGCATCGCTGCCGGATCCTCTGCTGAAGCCGTCTCTCGTCGTCTTGTCGCTTTGCCGCAACCGTCTCCCGCCCCCTCTCGTACCCGCCGCCATCCTCCCCCCGGATCTCAACTCCTCTCGGCCCCGCCTCGTTTGTTGGATAATGTAATATAACAATTTTTTGTTATGTTTTTCCTTGGAAATGTATATTTAGGTCATCTAGTCACATGCCATCTTGTTTGTACATTGTACTAGTAAACTTGTTTTTGGTTATGCTTTTCCTTGAAAATGTACATTGTTGTAATTTAACTTGTTTTTAACTAAATGTGCATATTTTTGTATGTTAATGCTTGGTTCATTTTTCAATGAATTTGTCTCTTTTAGTTGGTTAAAGGAAGATATTCGGATCTCGTGCTTGCCAATATCTGGAAATCAGTTAGTAGATATTGATGTTGTTGATTCTCCCATGATGGTTAATACCGCTTATTCAAACAGTGTTGAATTGTCAATGGAAGAAGAGCCCTCTAAACGATTTGATGGACCATTGTTAACTCGGGAATTTGAAACTGTGGAAGACGCATTCAATTTGTATAATTCATTTACAGCAAAATGCGGCTTCAGTGTACGTAAATACTACATAAACAAAAGTAAAATCACGGGAATTATTACATCGGCCAAATTTTTTTGCGCTAAGGAGGGTTACAGAGGGTTTGATAAAAGAGACAAAGATACAACGAAACCAAGAGCACAAACACGATGCGGTTGTGGTGCTCATTTGAAGATCAACCGGGACAAGAAATCTGAGAAGTATATTGTAACACAATTGAAATTGGAGCATAATCATCCATTACATTTGGAAGAATGTGCTCACATGATGAGATCACAAAGACAAATTTTGGAGACGCAATCAATTCAAATAGATATTGCTGCAGATGTTGGAATTTCTCTAAAGGGGGCACATGATCTCGCTGGAAAATTATCTGGAGGAGTTGAGCTTCTCGGATACACGAAATTGGATCATAAGAACCTTTTACGAACAAGACGTCAAAATCAGATGGCAGCAGGAGAGCTTGGGTGTTTATTGGCATACTTTCAAGAGAAATCATTACAAGATCCTCGCTTCCATTATGTGCTACAACTCGATTGTGAAGACCAAGTCACAAATATATTTTGGGCAGATTCACGAATGCGTGAAGATTACTCCTTCTTTGGCGACATTTTTTGGAGTATTAGACATTTTTTGGTATATGAGATTGGTATATGAGAACTTGAGAATTCACATTTTTTGGAGTATTAGACATGAACTTCTGTATGAACTCAAACATATATGCACTCTGTTGCATGGGAGTGTCTAATTTGGTATATATGTGCTTGTTTTTGTATGGAAGGGGCTATACATGGATTTAGTATATATGTGCATGTTTTGGTATAAATGTGCGACTTTTTGTATGGATGTGCTCACTGTTGTATGGAGGTGTATACTTTGGTATAAATATGCGTGTTTTGGTATGGAGGAGGGTCTACTTGGATTTAGTATATATGTGTGTGTTTTGGTATAAATGTGCGAGTTTTTGTATGGATGTGCTCACTGTTGTATGGAAGTGTATACTTTGGTATAAATATGCGTGTTTTGGTATGGAGGAGGGTCTACTTGGATTTAGTATATATGTGCGTGTTTTCGTATAAATGTGCGAGTTTTTGTATGGATGTACTCACTGTTGTATGGAGGTGCATAATTTGGTATAAATATGCGTGTTTCGGTATGGAAGAGGCTATACTTGGATTTAGTATATATGTGCGTGTTTTGGTATAAATGTGCGAGTTTTTGTATGGATGTGCTCACTGTTGTATGGAGGTGTATAATTTGGTATAAATACGCGTGTTTCGGTATGGAAGAGGCTATACTTGGATTTAGTATATGTGCGTGTTTTGGTATAAATGTGCGAGTTTTTGTATGGATGTGCTCACTGTTGTATGGAAGTGTACCATGTGGTATACATATGCGTGTTTTGGTATATATGTGCTTGTTTTTGTATGGAAGGAGCTATACATGGATTTAGTATATATGTGCATGTTTTGGTATAAATGTGCGAGTTGTTGTATGGATGTGCTCACTGTTGTATGGAAGTGTATACTTTGGTATAAATATGCGTGTTTTGGTATGGAGGAGGGTCTACTTGGCTAAAAGATCTCTTGGTATATATGTGCGTGTTTTGGTATAATTGTGCGAGTTTTAGTATAAATGTGCTATCTCTTCACTCAAAACATTCAAAGGCTCACTCAAAGAGTTGGCATGTCTTGATTTATACGAGTTTCGGTATAAATGTGCGAGGTACTTCAAAATGTTCACTTAACATGTTGGATAAGCATCAAAATCACATACAATACACGTTTTGGATACACAGGACCAAAATGAAGCAAGTAATATTAAAAGCTCGAAAGTAACGACCAATGTATCAATATTACAAAGTAACGCATATATTTCACAAAAACTACATATAATGTCCTAAGATTTCTGATTCTGTCCTTCGTTGTATATCTTGCATATAATGTTCTCTCTTAACGTTGGCATGTCTGTTTGCTTGAATGCCATCTTCTTCCGACGGGCAAGGTGCTCAACGTATTGCATTGTAAATATGGCGCAATCCAAACTACCATCATCTTGACGAGGTATGCCATCAACTCTCGTCGTCTTCCATTGTAGTACCTCCGTCAATGCTAGGACTTCAGCCATATACCGCTTTGCCCATCCAACCTAAGTGATGTATAATTGTATTAGACGTGAAAGGTAAATCAACTACATTTTACTAATTTGCATCAAATATGTATATCTTACATGTAGCTCCTTCAGTGGTGGTAGATGGCGAAAATCTCTTATCGCCATCAACCAAGATCTTCTTGCCACGAGTTTTGCTTGTAGAGGCCGCCATTCTAAAAAACAAATATATTTAAACGCACACACAATATGAAATAACTTCACATGAAAATCTCAAGTAGTCGAATACTCTTTGCTTCTTGATTATGCCGACGACGAGAAAAGCACGTGATCCGAGAAAGGCAGCGATGGTGGGCGAGAGAGTCGGGGTAGACGGCGAGGGCGTCGAGGGAGAGATGGTCGGGGGCGAGAGAGGGCTTGGCAGCGGGTGGGCGGCGACGGGCGGCTGAGGGAAGAGGCGGCGAGAGGCGGCGGGTGGGCAAGAGAGAGTCGGGGAGGCGGGGAGAGGGTTGGGGGAGAGAGAGGGCTTGGCAGCGGGTGGGCGGCGAGGGGCGGCGAGGGGAAGAGGCGGCGGGTGGGCGAGAGAGTCGGGGAGGCGGCGAGAGGGTGCGGGGCGAGAGAGGGCTCGAGGTCTGGGGTAGGCGGCGAGGGCGGTGAGGGCGGCGAGGGAGAGATGATCGGGGGCGAGAGAGGGCATCAGGTGGGCGGCGAGGGCGGCGAGGGAGAGATGATCGGGGGCGAGAGAGGGCAGCAGGTGGGCAGCGCGGCTCGGGGAAGAGGTGGGCGAGAGGGATTCGAGAGGGGCGGGAGCGAGAGGGATTCGGGAGAGAGGAGGAGCGGGGGGGCACCGTCGGATGAAGGGATGGCCACGTGTCAGCCATCCGTGGATTGCAGCAGAGTCTGCTGCAATCCACTTACGGCAGAGGATCCGAACCCTGTGCGAGTCCCCCCCCCCCCCCGCGCACGATGGAGCTGCTGGATCGTGAGGGCTCCTACGGCTGTTGTTGTTGGATCGTCTGGGCCCCGAAGGGGAACTGGGGCTGCTCGAGTGGGGGGGGGGTTCCACCTGGATGATTCTATGCCGCCATATGTGGCTTGGACTTTGCCTGGAGTTGCAGGCTGGGCGCCGCACGAAGGAGATGATGCCGTCTGGAGAGGATCTGCAGCAGCTTCTGGAATGTGCACAGAATGCGCCATCGGCCTGGAATGTTAGGGCTCATGAAGGAGCCCCGATGCTTTGCAGCAAAAAGACGAGAAGATCTGTGGGCGATTCTGGATCTGAAGAGGGCCGTCGTAGATCGTGAACATGAAGTTTTAGGGTTTCAATGAGAAATCCTAGAGAACAAAAAACTCGGATCTGGAGAACTACAGAACTGAATAATTTCTAGGGTTTTATCTCAACCCTAGAACATGAACTTGATAATCAAATCTCAGAAAAATAAAGCATAATGAAAAAGCCTCGAGAATCGAACCCGCTCTGATACCATGTTAGAAAATCGGAAGCGGAAGCGGAATGATAAAACAGAGCATAAAGAACAAGAAAGATAGACATGGAACACCATGATTTTACGTGGAACCCTACTCCGTGAGGAGTAGGATGAAACCACGGGAGAAGGCCTCAAAGGACCGTGTTATGCATTGCACTTTCTCATCTGATACAAGAGGTCTGGGGCTCCTTATATAGCCTCGGGGCCTCCAAGTCCCACCACTGGACGATGTGGGACAAAACTGTTGGATGGGGTAAATGGATCCTGGAGGGATCCATTTACCCATCTCCCTCATAACTGACGCATACGTCAAATACTCCAACACAACATGATGGGGAAATCGATGGAGTTGTTCCTCATAGAATAAATGCAAGTTAGCTAAATTGGAGAGGAGCTTCTGTTGTTCTATATGATAAGAAATGCCTTTGAAAATTAAAGGAAAGTTTTATAAAGCAGTCGTGAGACCTGCTATACTCTATGGATCAGAATGTTGGCATGTGAACTATAGACATGCGCAGAGAATGATAATAGCATGAATGGAAATGCTTAGGTGGATGTACGGTCATATAAGTAAAGATCGAATTTAGAATTATGTGATCATAAGGAAAGTTTGTGTAGCTTCGATAGAGGATAAGATGAGAGAAAACCGCTTAAGATGGTTTGACCATTTGCAAAGGAGGTCAGTTGATGAACCAGTTAGGAGATGTGAATTTTGAGATGTTTGGCCAATTAAGAGAGGGTGAGGAAGGCCCAAGAAGTGTTGCAATGAGACTATCCGAAGGGATATTAATTTTTTGGATCTATGCCCAAAAATGACCCAAGATAGATATGAATGGAGGCAAAGAATCCATGTAGCATGTTGAAATCTGAGAAGCGGAAGCGAAATCGATAAAATAAGAAAGATAAACATGAGGAACAAGAATTTAGTGTGGAACCCTACTCCCTAAGGAGCGGGATGAAACCACGGGAGAAGCCCTCAAAGGGACGGATATTCTATTGAATTTCTGAATGAGTACAAGGGGTGAGGGGCTCCTTATATAACCCCTCAGACAGACCGGAGTTCCACCGCTCATCCATGTGGGACTAAAAGCTGAAGCTGAGAAAGCTGGAGCTTGCAACAAAAAGAAAGTATACAACACATCTTCACACGATATATCACAAGAACACATACCTGTTGCTGGTAGAGGACCTCGCAAGAGGACGGATCTGCAGCTTTCAGGTCATCGGAACGTATCTCCGCCATGCATGTAGAGCCGTTGCGATATCAGGTAACTGGAACGTATCTCTGTCGTGCCTGCAGGTCACCGGAACATATCTCTGTTGTACCCGGAGAAGAATCGCTGCAGAAGAAGTCCAACGTGGGGAACTGATCGGGCCGTAAAAGAAGTATATGCCCTGATGAAGAATTTGATGCTCGGTGAAGACAGATGATCTGTAGAAATCTGGAGTGCAGGACTGTCAATCGTGGACGTGCAGATGTCCTGAAAAATTTAACTCTAACCCCCCTTTCTCCCATACTTGATAAAACAATAGCATTGATCAAGTTGGGAGAAACCAAAAGATGCATTTTTTTGCTTTTTTTGCAAATTGCATACGGCTTTTCTTTTTTTATACACGGCTTTTTTTTCCTTTTTCTTTTTTCCTGATACTCACGGCCCAACTTGGGCTCAAAGAAAGCAACCTCCCTTTTTTTAAAAAAAAAACTCTCGACCCATGCAGTTGGGCCCAAACAACAGTTTTTTTGGTCATTGGCACCTCTCTCTCTCTATCTTTCATTCATCATTTTTAAAGGACACGGCCCATCGAGCCCTTTTGCACTAGTTAGGGTTCCCACCGGAACCCTCTCCCTCGTTGGCCCCGATGTAGCAAATCTGATGCCGCCGAGATGAGGACTTAAAGTCGAAGAAACCTCCGTTTGGGTTCCCTCACGCTGCCTGCGCGTCTGGAGCAGAAGAGGGGTTGCACGAGGGGAGGAGGGGCCATCTGCAATCGCGAGGGAGGAAGGGGGTCTCGGCGCTGCCTGGTGTTGGCTCCCGCGGGTCACTGCTTGGGATTAACAGCCGCATGGAAGGAGAAGGGCTTCGTCTGGAGAAGGGCTTCGTCTGCGCGCACTGCAAGGAGCGGCCTCGAGATCACGCCACCGATGACACGAGTTGTAGGGCTCCGTCTTGAGGGCCCTCGCGCGAGAGGCTATGCCTTGGAGGCTTCGCGCACAGAGAGGGTTGGCGACGCGATATCTGGAGCTAGGGTTGCGCCGTCTGGAGAGGACCGCTCGCCGCTGGAAGGGAAGAGATGGAGTCCTCGGTGGAGTCCATCGGGTTGGAATGGTGCTGCTAGTTGCCTGGAAAGCCCTTCGGGCTTCGCCACTCGTCCTCACGCGCTAACAGGAAGATGTCAGCGAACATCGGGCCATGGATCCCGCCTGCCATGGCCGATCTGCTGCTGTGGGTGGGTGATGGATCGGAAGGAGTTGCTTCTATAGGGAGGACTCTGCCTGAGATTCCTGAGATGATCACGATGGTGAAGGTTGACGACGTCAGGTAGATCTGGAGGCTCAACGACGATGCTTCTCTTCTGAGTTAGGGTTCCGATTGGGAACCTTAGATGCTTTCTCGAACTAGAACAAGATGAACAATAATAATCGAATAAATCAAAATCTCCCAAAATCGACTTGCTCTGATGCTATGTTAAAATCTGATAAGCGGAAGCGAAATCGATAAAATCAAGAAAGATAAACATGATGAATAATGATTTAACGTGGAACCCTACTTCCTAAGGAGCGGGATGAAATCACGGGAGAAGCCCTCAAAGGGGCGGATATTCTATTGAATTTCTCAATGAGTACAGTGGGTGAGGGGCTCCTTATATAGCCCCTCAGACATATCGAAGTCCCGCCGCTCATCCATGTGGGACTAAACTTGAGTGGTATTAAGATCCAATTACCCACCTATTACATTCTCCAACATAGCCAACCCTACTTAATGTGGCAAAGGCTTTGTTGTTGTATATGTATCAGACCGTTTGCATCCCTATAAAGGAAACATCTAACTTGTATAATATGTGTGCTTCTCTATGTTGTTAGAGTAATACAGAAGCCTCGATAGCGAGAAGACTTCCCCTAGTCATTCTAACAATTAGTTTACATATGAAATTAAAGGACCTCTGAGTTTAGACATGTAAAAGCATCTGCAATATATTATGGTCATGTAGGGATTTCATTCCCTCTCAAGGCTTGCTTGTTTCACAAGGCCAATCAAAGATGTCACAAATAATTGCAGGAAAGCTCTTGAAACCTCCAGATTATGCATATTTGTAATTGGCCCATTGATTATATCCATCATTTCTTGTGATGAACAATCACCAATAATAACCAAGCATTTTCATACTATAATTGGAGTCAACTAGACGGACTATTTAGCTTCCAAATATCTGATTTAGGTCATCCCCAAGCTTAGATGAAAAAAAATACATGCCTTAATCGCTTTTACTCGAGCATTTCTTCAGTCTTTCTCACTCCTAATCCTATCTCACTTCCACCAATTAAAAAGAAATCCATTTTAAGCCAACATATCTCAAGGTCTTCAAGTCATACAAAAAGAATTATTTCAAACTGAGCTCATATTGAGATCAGAAAACCCATAGATGAAGTGGTATTCCCCTAAATTTTGTGGATGCCCCCCGTATTAAAAATATTGCAGTTTATTGTCCCTCTCTAAAAGCTTCCATTATATGCAAATGATATTTAGAGATGAGGAGAGAAATGAAAAAGTGCGACTATATTTGCCAGTAGAGGAAGAATGAGGATGAGGGAGAAAACTAAGAGGGTATAGGTGTTCATTTCATCATAATATAACCCCTTGAAACCCTACTATCCTATATACAAAAGGAGGATGTGATTAAAAAAAGGAAATAACAAAAAAAAATAAGTTTTCTACAAATCCTAATTGACTCCTAATTTAAATGAAATTAACTACCCAATACTATAATTATATATCTTTAGTGATCTCTGTCAAAAAACATAATGCGGAGCAAATCAAAACAAGAACAAGAAAAAACAAGAAATCTTGATTTTTACGTGGAACCCTACTCTGCGAGTGGGATGAGGCCACGAGAGAGCCTTAAAGGGCTATGTTTTCTATTATGTTTCCCAAAAAGTACATGGGGAGTGGAGCTCTTTATATAGCCCAATCAACATGGTAGAGTCCTACCAAAAAGCAATATGAGACTAAAGATAGTAGTGTACTTGGATCCTAGAGAGATCCAATTACCCATCTAATACATACTCTAACACTCCCCCTTAAGCTAGAGTAGAGAAAGCTGCAGTCTGTTACGATAGAAAATATTCAACTCATCTTCATTCAATACATCTTTAAAGGAGCTGGAAGGAGACCTGCTCGAAGTAGTCGTCGCTGGAAGGAGACACGTACGAAGGAAGTCACGCTAGGAGGTATGCAGTAGTTAAGTTGGAGTGTAGATCTTCATGCATTGAACTGACAGGCAACAGAAGTCTGGAATGATCCCAAGAAGTAGAAGTCCATACAAAGTTGATGCAAATATCGGAAGTAAAGTGATCGTCCCCCATACAAAAGATCTCGAGAGTGGGCCTCTCCTATATGGAAACTCAGAGAAAGTGCCTCTCCCACGTGGAAATCATCATTGCTTCTCTCATGTAGGAACCTTAAAGAATGAATATCTCATATATGCACCTCAAAAAGTTGGTTCTCTTATATAGGAATCCTGAAGACGAGATCTCTTTCTAGGCACCTCAAGCAGAAGATGGAGATAGAGCTAAAATTTTGTTGTGCAACTTCAAGTAAAAAAATAAAAAAATGTACCCTACTCTTTCACTAATTCCTTGTCCCATACTTGCCGGAAGCATAGAATATACTTATCAAAGTTGGGAGAACAAATAGATAAGCAAAATTTCTTTTTCTTCTTCTTGTTCTCTTTTTTATGCAGTCCCAACAATTTTTTAGACTGCATTCATTTTTTTCACCAATATTTTTTTAAAACTGTCTGCTTGCTTTTTTCCTTGCAGTACCTGTTCTTTGCTGCTCTTTTTTCGTAAATGCAACAATTGTAACATGTAAAGTTCGCACTTTTCAGACTAAAATAAAAGAAACCGGGCCTGAAGTTTTGCCTTTTTTCAGCAGCAGCAGACAGATGCCTTGGTTGTGACTTTGTTGTTGTTTTACAGCCTCTCTTTTTTATTTGACCATGCCTTTTTTTAAAGGCAATAGCAACCCATTTGATCGAACTTTACAATTATATATAGGAGAAATTTCAGATAAGGTGGTCTTTCCTGAGTTTAGGAAAGCCACGCCAATTCAGGTTTTTTCCTATTTATTTTACAATTTCTTGTGTCATAGATTTAATAATAAATGTTAACATAATACGTACATCAAGATAGAATTATGAAAAATATTACTATATTGAACGAAAATGTTAGTTACATATAGATGCCATCTATATTTTACAAACAATATGATCATCACTTTTTTTGCGATGTGCAGTTTATATTTTACAAAATTGTTACACAATTTGATTTTGTTGACGCATATTTAGTTATTGTGTCTCTTCGCTATTTTATTTTCTTGTTATCCTCTTTATGTAATTTACCCATAGGCTACTCTCCTATATAAGAGAGCCTAGGGCTATGGAATAAACCATTCATTCACGTTTTCCAACATGGTATCAGAGCGACGGTCCTAGACCGGAGTTCTCGAAACCCTAACCCTAACCCGCCCCACCCGCCGGCCCTTTCTTCCCTCTCTCTCTTCTCTCGGCGCCGCCCTCCGATCTCCAGCGCGCATCTCCAAGCGCGCATCACCGATCTCCATCGCGCATCCTCCTGCGCTTGATCTGCGGCGCCTGATCTACCTCACTGCGGCGCTTCTCCAGCGCTGATCGATCCAGTGCTGATCGATCTCGTGCTGATCTGCATCTCGCGCTGATCAATCCTCCAGCGCTGATCGGTCCCCAGCGCTCCGATCTCCAACGCTCCGATCGCCAGCGCATGCGCGCATAGCGCACCGTCTCCACGCCGATCCTCCAGCGCTGATCAGAACAATTTGCGCGCATTTCTAGCCCCAGAAAGGAGACTCTCTCGCGCGCATACTCTGGATCTCAGCCTTGAACGAACACTTTGCGCGCAGCCCTGATCACGCACTTTGCGCGCAGCCTCCGCGCAACGTGCAGCATCCACGCCCTAAACTCTAGGGCTCAGATCGTGATACATATGGGGTTGGTTGCTTGACGTCTACACATGCAACCAATCCCGTTTATGTCATTGTAGACAAAGATCACTGTCTCTTAGTTAATCCAGTCTTCCAGTATGTCAGAAAGCAAGGCTGATATTCCATCTATGGGCGCGTTTCGTGGTCCAGCGCCAATCGTCAAGATGGATGGTACGAACTATGAACTGTGGGCAATGCAGTTCATGAGTATGATGAAGTCCACGGGCAAGAAGCATATTCTCACAGAGCCCGAGCCTGCAGAGAAGACTGGAGTTCATGCCTCATGGGAGGCTGACGACGCATATGCAAAGGTGTGGCTTTCTGGCACATTGGCTATTGAGATCGCCAATGACATTCTACATCAACCCACAGCCAAAGACATGTGGGATATCCTAGCAGCAACATATTCCCAGGCGAAGAATGAGACCAAGATTCTGCAACTTCAACATGATATATTCACAATTAAGCAGAATGGCCGCCCATTACATTCTCTCTACACATCTTTGAGAGGAATGTTTGAGAAGCTACATAGCTTCATGCCTCTTACCGCCACACCAGAGCAACAGAAAACATACAGGAATGCGACGATGGTGGGTGTGTTTCTCGCTGCACTCGATCCAGAGTATGAGGCAGCACGTTCACAGATTTTGGCGGACTCGACTATTCCTCCCATGGAGGAAGCCTTTCACAGATTGAGCAGGATTACTGTACCTTCAGCAGCCACTAGTCAGAATCCATCAGCCATGGCAGCCAGCAGAGGCCGTGGTTCTCACTACCAGGGCCGTGGACGTGTTCCCCGTGGAAGGGGTGGTCGCACTAGACCAACATGCTCATATTGTCACAGAGTCGGCCATACTGAAGACACATGCTACTCCAAGCATGGATTTCCTGCATCTGCACGAGCTGCTGAGCAGATAGAGCCCCCATCCGCTTCCACACTGGATCAACGATTTGATGATCTG
This sequence comes from Ottelia alismoides, assembly GCA_037367405.1. NCBI lineage: Eukaryota > Viridiplantae > Streptophyta > Magnoliopsida > Alismatales > Hydrocharitaceae > Ottelia > Ottelia alismoides. Next base: position 309,688 of record JAZKJV010008868.1, on the reverse strand, counting down.
GTTGCCCGTCTCAGAGGCATTATACCACCATCTGGCCTGGCACCGTCGACAGAAAATCATACTGATGCCGCTGCTTCTGCTTCTGCTTCTACGAGTACTTCAGGTAGTACACTTGCTCTTCACAGTAGTAGATCAGTTACATTGCCGTGGATCATGGACTCGGGCGCTACACATCACCTATGTGGCGACCAGAGTCTTCTTACAGGATATACTCAGATCCCTCCAGGACGGACAGTAGTGATTGCCAATGGCACTCATTCCCCTATCACGGGTCAGGGGGAGATTAGATTGACATCCTCGATGCAGCTCAAGAATGTTTTACATGCACCGCATTTTTCAATGAATCTGTTGTCGATTAGTCAGATTACGAAGGATCTCCATTGTCGAGCTATTTTTGATTCATCTTCTTTGATTTTTCAGGACATCCGTACGGGCAACGTGATTGGTCATGGCTATGAGCAAGGAGGCCTTTATCGTCTGAACCAGACCCCGTTTGCCGGAATCACAGCCTCCTCCGCAGAACAAGTATCTCCTCTCCTGTGGCATCTGCGCTTCGGTCATTTACCGCTTCAGAAGTTGCGTCTTGTCCTACCCTATAGTCTGTCTCACACAACTGTCCAGTGTGAGGCATGTCAGTTGGGAAAACATCACAGGTCGTCTTTTCCCAGTAGTCAAGGTCGGAGTAGTAACTCCAAGTTTGAGTTGTTTCATGTCGACGTCTGGGGTCCGAGTCGTGTTCCCGATCATCAGGGGCACAGGTTTTATATTGTATTTGTCGATGATTTTTCTAGAGCATCTTGGGTATTTCTAATGAAAAATAAGTCTGAAGCTGGAGATATTATTATTCACTTTCTAAATGAGATTCAGAATGTCTTTTCCACAACGGTCAAAATTATGAGAACTGACAATGCCTTAGAGTTGTGCACCAACAATCTAGCCAAATACTACTCCTCAAAAGGGATTGTTCACCAAACATCCTGTGCTCATACGTCTCAACAAAATGGGGTTGCAGAAAGAAAACACTGTCATCTTCTTGACGTTACAAGGTCTCTTCTCATTCAGAGTCATGTCCCGTATACCTACTGGGGAGATGCAGTCCTTACTGCATGTTATCTTATAAATCGTATGCCCTCGTCTGTCTTGAATGAACAGGTTCCTTTCTCAATTATATATCCTGACAAGGAGCTGTTCACTCTTACCCCTCGTGTCTTTGGGTCTGTCGCATTTGTCCATCAGTTGTCACCCGGTTCTGACAAGCTCTCTCCTAGGGCTGTCAAGTGCGTCTTTGTGGGGTACCCCAGAACCCAAAAGGGGTACAAGTGTTTTGACCCTGTGCGTCGGCGGTATATGATCAGTGCGGATGTTACATTCTTTGAATCCATTATGTATTTTTCAGAATCCGGGAACATGCAGCCACCACCATTATCTCCTGATACCGTATTCATGGCACCACCAACATCACAGCCGTCACCACCAACATCACAGCCGTCACCACCATTACCACCACCACCACCACCACCGCCACCAATAATTTCCCTGTTACCATTCCATTACACCCGGCGGCCGAATCAAGCTCATGGTCCTGACCAGTCAACTAGCTCGCCTATGGTATGTAATGAAAATATTAATGTTGATGGATCTGACGACATTTCTCAGCAGGATGCATTACAGGAGCATGGTGATACCACAGAGGATCTGGATGTTCCAATCGCTCTACGCAAGCCGAAGAGAAGTTGTGCCAAGTATCCAGTATCAGCAGCAGTTTCGTTTGAGAGGCTATCTGGACCATTCAGGACATTTGCATTGGCACTTTCAGCTACAGATATTCCACGGAACCACCATGAGGCTTTGCAGGATTCTCGATGGCGGCTAGCCATGGAGGAAGAGATGGCGGCACTTCAGTCTAGAGGAACATGGAGCTTGGTTACTATACCACCGGATGTCAACCCAGTAAGTTGCAAGTGGGTATTTACAGTGAAACATAATGCAGATGGCTCCATTGACAGGTACAAGGCACGCCTGGTTGCAAGGGGATTCACACAGACATATGGAGTAGATTACCTTGACACGTTCTCCCCGGTGGCTCGTCATTCCACTCTGCGGATCCTCTTATCAGTTGCAGTTACTAGGGACTGGCCTCTCTATCAACTGGATGTGAAGAATGCCTTTCTGTATGGCGACCTGCAGGAGGAAGTCTACATGCAACAGCCACCAGGTTTTGCTGTTGAGGGGGAGTGTTCCAAGGTTTGCAGATTACATAAGGCTATCTATGGCCTTAAGCAGAGTCCCAGAGCATGGTTCCAGAAGCTGTCAGACCTTTTTGAGAAACAAGGATATAAACGCTCCAATGCTGATCATTCCTTGTTTGTACAGAAGACGGCAAGAGGTATTGTTGTAATCATGGTTTATGTTGACGATATCTTGATTACAGGTGATGATGACCAGGGCATTAAGCAGGCAAAGGAAAGGCTGGGGACCGAGTTTGTAACCAAGGACTTGGGAGTCCTTAGATATTTTCTGGGGCTGGAGTTTGCCAGAAATCCGTATGGATTAGTCATGTCGCAGAGGAAGTATGTCACAGATCTACTGAGTGAGACAGGTATGCTAGGGTGTCGACCTGCCACAACACCAATGGACCCTAGCATGAAGCTGTATGATGATGACACAGAGGAGGTTGACAGGAGAAGATACAGAGAGCTGGTAGGCAAATTGTTATATGTCACGATCACTAGGCCAGATATATTATTTGCAGTGAGCCGTGTGAGCCAATTCATGGAGCAACCACGTCAGGTGCATATGGATGCAATACACATGATACTTAGATATCTCAAATCTTCTCCAGGTAAAGGTCTGCTATTCAAGAAAGGAAAGGGGATTTCTGTCTCAGCATGCGCAGATGCAGACTATGCAGGATGTCCTAAGGATAGGAAGTCCACCTCAGGGTATGCTGTTTATGTTGGAGATGCTCTAGTTTCATGGAGGAGCAAGAAGCAAACTGTGGTAGCTAGATCCAGTGCTGAATCCGAATATAGGGCTATGGCCCAGGCTACTACAGAGATGATGTGGGTGAAAGCGGTGCTGACAGATTTATGCTTAGATATACCACTTCCTATGAACTTGGAGTGTGATAATCAGGCTGCTTTGTTCATTGCAAACAATCCTGCATTCCATGAACGGACCAAGCATATTGAGGTGGATTGCCACTTCATACGTGATATGATTCAGAAAGGATTCATTACCACATCCCATGTTACTTCAGAGAACCAGACTGCAGATATATTCACCAAGGCATTGTTACGTGGCCCATTTCAGAAGTGTGCTTCCAAGCTGAGCATGATTGACATCTATGCTCCATCTTGAGGGGGAGTGTTGACGCATATTTAGTTATTGTGTCTCTTCGCTATTTTATTTTCTTGTTATCCTCTTTATGTAATTTACCCATAGGCTACTCTCCTATATAAGAGAGCCTAGGGCTATGGAATAAACCATTCATTCACGTTTTCCAACAGATTTTGAAGCTAAGGAAAGGCCCACCTCATTTGAAGGCCCTCCTAAGATATAAAAGATACATGGGCCCAAGGCCCAATAAGGACAACAGAAAGGGGACATCGATCTCTCTCTTCCTATAGAATTCCCATGATAGGAGAACCCAACTTCAGAATTCAACTAGGGCTTCATAGAACCGTCGCCTACCATCCTCTGGAACCGAGATGCAACCGTGTGCCACCGCCACGCTTCCCTCTTGTGCAACCATATCTCATCATGTATACTCTGCTCTACTCCAAGAGGCAAACATCGCATGGACCTGCTGCAATCACGTGCATTGATTGGTCTCACAGCCATTGCCAAGGTTTCTCCATCGCTCCAAGGGCCCCGTGCCCCTACCGCATCTTCTTCCTCCTAGTATGGTTCTTACAAGTGTGAACTCATCAGGGCAACACAAACAAAGAGGGTAACAAGTACCAGGCATCCTCCTCTTCTTTGGGTCTCCATGACGGGGAGAGACATCTCTGCATAGGGTTACTGCCACCTGCCTCGAGCCAACGCCTAGTTGTTACGCCTGCATTGACGATGTTGCCTCTGGAACCCTATCTCCATTGAAACCTACGAGCAATCAAACATGTGTGCGTGCCTTTCTTCTCCAACAATGGTGCTACCTTGTGCACATTTTGTTGCTTTCAATATTTACGAGCACAAACCCTATCCATGTTGATGGAGTTCTGCTGGGAACCCATCGATCTCATCATGAATAATCTCAAAAAATCATAGAGAAAGATCAATGAACAAAACACAGTACGAACACCATTAATTTGACAAGATAAACAATTCTTGAAAAATGACGAATACATCCATCCAAGAACGGCTTGTTCAGCTACCATGTCAAAAATAAAGAAATAGAATTACAGGATCAGAATAATAATAAGTTTGATTTGCGTGGAACCCTACTCGCCAATGAGCGGGATGAAACCGTGAGTATGTTTTCTATTATGTTTCTTAAAAAGTAGAGAGAGACTGAGGCTCTTTATATAGCTATGCTAATATTGAGAGTCCCACCAACAAGCAATATGGAACAAAAGAGAGTAGTGTAATCGGATCCTAATGAGATCCAAATCCAATTACCCATCTAATACGTACCCTAACAATCTCAATTTATTTACATAAACTAGTATGATAATTAACTCAAATTAACCACTTAATTCCTTATTTTTTCAAATCCCTATTTTGGATAGCATCATTTTTCCTCTACTTGAAAACCCCATCTTCAACTAGTTGTCTCCATCCTCGTAGTCAGATCAAAATCAGACACGTTCTGCTAATTCAAAAAAAGGTCCATGTATTGCAGATTCTAACCCCAAGGCTTTCCTTGAAATTCTATCATACATGGACCTTTTTACCAATTCACTCTTAAGCTTCTCCTCAGATATGTAAATTTTTTAGGTTCCTTATGCAAATGCTTTGGCTTATTGGGATATCTATTCTTGGTTTCTTATTGCAAACCCACAAAGGTTTTCATCCATCACCTACTTGGAGAGCCGTAGTTAGCGATGCCGCCTAGGGACACCAGAAGTAGGGGAAGTCGATAGAAAATGAGCCAGGTGGTGGCATGTCGAAAGGGAATGGTTGAGGCTTGTTACGAGTCAGTCATTGGGGTCAACAGATGAGGAGGTTGCAGACTGAAGGTTGAGAACGATGTTCACAACCACTGGGGCTTAGGAGCATGGCAACACCATTGATTATGCATGAGATGGTTGTGGTCCATATTTCCATAAATGTCGGTTACATAAGCACATGAGAGGATGCGCTACAGTGGATGTCAAGATTTTGAGTGATCTTGAAAACAATGTTACAGCAGTTAGTGGAACCATTTACTGGTTATGTTGGATGGTAACCAGAAGGCATTCGAAGACAAGCATAAACAACTAAGGTTAATGGGGAGGCGCGGCCCAATACTAAGGCTTATGAACGCTTATAGTGATCTTAGGAGTCGTCGTTGGTAACCATTGAGGACATAAATGGTGATTGGCGACAATATATTCAAACACATAAGGTTCTCCAAGGCACTAGGGGATCAAAAATGACTGACACATTAGATGCTCGCCTTGGTGTATGCTCAAGAAAAGCAAGGTGATCCATACATACATACATGCATATGCATATGAATGCAAGCATATGCATGTGTATTGTGTAAGTATATATTGTCAGAAAATATAAGCGGAAGCGGAATAAGAGAAAAAAATAAAACTTGAGGAACACCGGATTTTTAACGTGGAATCTTATTCCCTAAGGAGCGGGATGAAACCACAGGAGAACGCCTCAAAGGGCCATATGTTTCATTGAACTTTCTCACTGAATACAAACGGTTTGGGGCTTCTTATATAGCCCTCATTAAGTCTCCACATCCTACAACTGATAGATGTGGACTAAGACATGGATGTATAAATGGATCCTGGAGTAATCGATTCACCCATCTCCCACACAAGTGACGCATACTCAACATACTCCAACACTCCCCCTTTCTGGCATGGAATCTGAACTGAATCTGGAACAGACCTGTGACTCTACACAATACTCCCCCTTTCTCCCATATTTGTCGAAAAAACAATGACGTCGACCAAGTTGGGAGAAGACAAAGAAATTGGGAAAACATGAATCACATAATCCGATCATTTTGGCTTTTCTTTTCAATCATTTTTTTAATCATTTTCTACTCGGCTATTTCATTTCTTTTTCTTTTTCTTTTTTTAATAGCTGTCACACTTTTTTAAAGAAGCTGTTCATCGTCCTTTTTTCGGCTTTTCCTCTCTCTTTTTTCTCGCATACAGCTTTTTTGTTTGTACGCACCCATTTTTTTAACAAACCTCTTCCTTATTCTTTTTTTTCGCAAATAAGGCCAATTCATTTTTTGGGGGCCTTCCTCTCTCTTCTTATCTTTCTTTTTTTAATTTACACAACCCACTTAGGCCCAAGACTAACTGCAGATTTTTTTTAAACTGAAGCTAGGCCCGTTGGGCCTAAAGAAACCAAGAAGACAACTCTTTATTTAGGGTTCCCAATCAGGGACCCCTCTTGACAACGATAGGGTTTCTTCGGAATTTGGTGTCGCCGCCCCCCTATGGGGACTTCACTTGTCATCGCCGCCATTGGACTAGGTTCCGCCGCTGATGGCACCACCTGGTGCCGCTCGTGAGCCCAGAGGAGGAGGTGAGGAGGGGTCGCACTTCTGGAGGTGCTCAGTAGCGGGGTCTGGAGATGAAGGCGCATGCCCTATCGGCACGGGAGGGGCGTCACAATGGGCTTCGCCTCCCAAAGGAGGCGTCGCCTGAAGGTTCCACACCTCCTGGAGCTCGCGATCGGAAGGGGTGACACGTAGAGGTGAACTGGGAGTGTCGAAGAGGTGCCCAGATTTCGTATCGGCGCGAGATAGAGATGGATCTGGAGAAGCTCCAGATCACCGCAGAGCGTCTTCGTTGCCTAGAGATGTGTTGTGCAAGGATCCCTACCTTGTCGTCGATGGCATCGAATTTGAAGATCGCACACAGGAAACTGAAGGGTCGAGCACTAGACGATGTGGGGGTGCGGGTACGAATGCTGAGGTGGTTGGGAACTCCAGATCTGATGGAAAAAATTCAGCTGATTGTATCGAGAACATGGCTCCAAAGACCTAATCTTGATTCTCCTATTCTGGCTAGGATGAGCCACATGTGTTGATGTGGTGGTGGATATCTACCGCTGATGCATGATCTCTCTGAAACTTGAATCGAATCCCAAATCAAACAAAAAAATATGGCGATGATCTTCAGATCTTGGATATACAATAATAGTCTTCAATAACAAATCACCAAGATCACATCATTAGGGTTTTAACAAAATCCTAGAATCGAATCTCAAAAATAAAGAGCATGAAACCTTCGAGAATCGAACCCGCTCTAATACCATGTTAGCGAATATAATGCGGAAGAAGAATCAGAGAAAAGAATAAAACTTGAGGAACACGAGATTTTTAACGTGGAATCCTACTCCCTACAGAGTGGGATGAAACCACTGGAGAACGCCTCAAAGGGCCATATGTTTCATTGAACTTTCTAACTGAATACGATGGATATGGGGCTTCTTATATAACCCTCACCGAGTCTCCACATCCCATAACTGGTAGATGTGCTAAACTCATGGATGTGGTAAATGGATCCTGGAGTGATCCATTTATCCATCTCCCACATAAGTGACACATACTCAACATACTCCAACATATATATATGTACATATACACACATACACATGAATTACAATCCAAGAACAATTCAATATAAATGTATACCAATCTATATATGTGTGTATCCATATATGTGTGTGTGTGCAAATGTGTACGTATATCCATACGTATGTGTATAAGCTTATATATACGTGTGCATATGTTTAATATGTGTAGCTAAATATATGTATACATATACATTTATTTATGTGTAGATATGTGTCTCTAATTATAGTACTTAGGATTGATATGCACATATACATGTAGAACTAATGTGTACATGTGTAAAGTATGTTTATGTATAATTTTGCATATGTATACATATATATATATATATATTAATGTATGTGTTAATAGAAGTAAAACTATTATTTCTAACTTAAAAATTAATAATGGATAAAAAGAATAGGAAGCGTGTAACTGAATGAAAACAACGTTCTAGCCAATGTTGGCTCAAAGACGGTGACGCTAACACCGCCTACTTTCACCGGGTGGCTACCGATCGTTGTCACCACAACGTGTTTCGATCCGTGGTGGTGAATGGCATTAGGGTGGAGGGTGACCGTGAGATGGGCATGTCTATTGCTGATCATTTTCATGAGCTCTCGCAGAGGTAGGAAACATGCAATGGAGGTGGACCGGTGCGGGGGCAACTCGCATCTCTGAGGCTCACGCAATACACCTCGAGCAGAGCTTTACGCCTGAGGTGAAAAATATGGTGTGGAACTTGAATGATGACAGTACTCTAGGTCCTGATGGGTTCCTTATTTTCTTCTTTTATGCATTCTGGCAGTTGGTTAACCCAGATGCCGTTGAGGTTGTTGATGAATATGTTGTTGATAATGCTGTGTTTGAGAGGCTTAACAAAGCACTCATTTTCCTACTCGCAAAGAAGGAGGTTGCTGAAAAAGTGAAGGATTTTAGACCGGTTGCGCTCTCTAACGCTATTTACCTCTTTGTTGTGAAGGTTCTTGCCATTCATTTAAGCTGGGTCATGGATCATATCATTTCCCTGTTATAGTCTGCTTTCATCCCTACACGACAAATTGCTGATAGCATAGCCATGACAACCGAGATTGTCGCCGACTGGAAAGAGTGAAGGGAGTTCTATGGAAGGTGGACTTCTCAAAGGTTTATGACACGGTGGATTGGCATTTTTTATGGGTGGCATTGATCAAATGGGGCTTTCATGTTCGTTGGATCAGTTGGATGAAGTGTTGTGTTACTACTGCCTCTTATGCAGTGCTGGTCAATGGTCCGCCCAGAGGGAGGATTTTTTTCAGCCATAGAGAGGAGTCCGAAAGGGTTGTCCTCTTGCGCCTATGTTGTTTGTCATGCGGTTGATGTTCTATCGTGTACGGTGAACTGGGTTGTTAGCAACGGCTTTACCTCTGGTTATTCTAAGGCCCCGTTTGTTAGGTTGGAAAGGAATTACAATTGAATGGAATCAAGACAAGAATGGAATTAACAATGGAATGAAAATAAATAAGTTTTTCCATTCCATTGTTTGGTTCATATTAGGAATTGAAAAAATTATTATGAGACATATTCCTTCCTTATGTTTGGAAAAGAGAAAGAATAGAAAGAAAATAACATTTCTTTTGATATATTTTGTTAAATAGAAAAAATAATTGATATCCTCCAAGTTATTTTTTTTCATATAATCGATATATTTCATATAAGGAATCAATAATTAAATTTAAATGAAGACTACTTTGTTTTTTCCATACAATTGATATATTTGATATATCCATATCCATACCCGCTAGAATATTTTATTACCATATCTGTATCCATATCATAAAAAAGTTGAAAATGTTATGGGTATCCGTATCCACAAAAAATAAAAACACATATTCATGTCTGTATATGTATACGCTAAAATGTAACCCATATCCACATCTTAAAAAACTAAAGATGATATACGTATCCATATATGTATTTGCAAAAAATAAGAATTCATTTCCATGTCCATATCCATGTCCACATAAAAACCCCATTCACGTCCATATATGTATTCGCAAACAAAAAATAAAATCCGTATCCATATCTGTATATGCATCTGCTATAATATAATCAATATCCATATTTTATAAAAAAAATAAAAATTGCATCTGTATCCATATCCATATTAGAAAAAATCCCATATCCCTATCCATATCTGTATCCACAAAAAAACACATATCCATGTTCATATATGTATCCGCAAAAAAATTATATTTGATATATTTTATCCATATAATAGATATATTTAATAATTATGTATGTGTATCCGTTGGAATATCTTGTAACCATACTTGTATCCGTATCCTAAAAAAATTGAACCATATCTATATCCGTATCCGTAAAAAAATATCCCATATCCATGTCAGTATCCATATATGTATATATCTGTAACTTATCCAACCTTTTGTATCCATATATTTGTATCCATGTCGTTGTCTATATATCCATGTCCAAAAAGAACAATATCCGCGTTAGTATCAAAAAAATATCCCAAAAATACATATCCATGTCGATAACCATATATTTGTAACAATGATATATAACTAAAAAATATTGAAGAAGAATACATTCATTAGTGTTTGTAGGGAATGGAATCTTAATTCCTAGGGGTGCCTAGGAATGGTTATTCTCATGTATGAAGGAATCTGATTTCCCTTGTAATTGTTATTCATGCCTTAATATGATCTAACAAACACATGAATGAAATCGATAGAGCAATGGTGATTCCACTCCCCCCTCTATTCCAGAATAACAAACAGGGCCTAATGGTGATATCTCTATTCCCCTCCTACAGTACACAGATGATACTATCTTCTTTGTAGAGGAAGGAAAGGAGGATGCAAAAGGAATGGCAACAATTTTGAAGATTTACAGTGAGATGTCCGGGTTTGTTCTCAATCTTGGGAAATCTACTTTCGTCCTTTTGGACTTTCTGAGGAGGTTGCAAGGGATTGCGTTACGGTTTTGGGAACGAGTTGTGATTCTCTGCTGATCAGTTATCTTGGTGTTCCTCTTACTCATGGGAGAATTAAAATATCTGATTGGCTATCGTTGATTGAGAAAATGGAGAGGAAGATGTCAGGTTGGAAATCAACTATCTTATCAAAAGGTGGAAGGCTTGTGCTTGTCAAAGTTATCCTCTCTTCCATCTTGATTTTCTCTATGTCTTCCCGCCTTCTGCTAGGTGGTATCAGGACCATACTTGAGAAGATAATGTGAAGATTTCTGTAAGCGAAGTCCGAGAATGATGCGACTGGGATTCATTTGGTGGATTGGGATACTATTTGTTTATCGAAGATGGATGTGGTCTTGGCATCAAGGATTTTGAGACCATGAAAAAGGCATTGTTGCTAAAATGGGTAAGCAGTCTGTGAGGCAGTGGTGATGATATCTGTTGTCAATTGTTTCGTAGGATCTATAGTATCGGGATCCCATCAACATGTCGCTGCAACAACATGTACACTCCTCAGTCTTTTGGAAGAAATCAAATCAGTGTTGCTTGACTTTCAGGAGCTTTTTCATGTCGTGCTTGGGGATGGAAACTCCTCTTTCTGGAAAGATAGGTGGACTGGCGAGGGGACGTTGTCATCCAGATTCCCGCAGCTCTTCGTTGTCTGCTGACCAGGATGCGTCGGTCTCGGTTTGCTAGATTGATAGGAACTGGATGCCTACATTCGTAGCTGACTTCTAGGACCAACGGTTAGAAGAATATATCATTTTTCTCGAATGTCCGAGACTCAATGGTAGACCTTCTACGGGCAGAGAACACCGGGTATGGCAAGATAACTCCTTCAGTGTCAAGAGGGGCTATTGGGCAATTTTCAGACCCCCTCCTCCTAGAGCGAATTCCTTGGTTCGTGATTGCAACCTTATCTGGAAGCTTCGCCTACCTTCCAGAGTAGGCTTTTTATGTGGCTATTAAGGAGAAGACACATTTTGACTAGGGACCATTGTGCAAGACTTTTTCCAGATATTTCCAACAGATGCCTTCTTTGTGAGAGAAATATCGAAATGGTGGATCACCTCTTCTTCAAGTGTGTAAAGACTACTCCAATCTGGGATATGGCTAATCTGAGCTGGTTGAACATCCAGGACCTGAACCTCTTTTGGGAATCCTTGTTCCTTGCTAAGAATCATGTTAGGAAGGATATCCTTCACCCGCTGGCAACAATCTGGGATATTTATCTCGGCAAAAATGGCTTTCTTTTTTTCCAATGAGTGTTTTTACGCGAAATGTTATTTTTCATTCTAGTTCTCTCCTTGAGTCCTGGGCACTGTAAGTCTTTATGTAACCCTCTCTTCTGAATAAAATTATAACTAGGTTGGGCACCATAGCGTGTTTCCTCCATTTTTGGTCTCAAAAAAATTATTCGATAGTAGCAATGGAACTGCAAAGTTGAGAGTCTACATTTATAGGCAACGTCATTTTTTTTAGGCTCAAAAAAAGGGGGACGCACTCAACGGTGCTCGCCCCAATGCATTAAAGAAAAAGAAAGTGGAATACTTACAAGAGAGGAGCGACGGACAGGACGAACAGGAATACAGAAAACAAAAAAGCGGAGGGTATCAAAGATAGGATACCCCCGTTACAAAGGCATCATACTAGCTAGAGGACCAATCAAGAAGGAATCCCGAGGCCGAAATACGAATATTCTCCAAGTAGAACCACTGCCGAGTGAAAAGAGCTTCATTCCTTCCCAACCAGATGCTCCAAAGCCTCGCAATAGGCTCCAGCAAGATCTCCCGAGGGCGACTCCGAGCGTTGAACAAGCTATCGCAGAAGGAGGCAAAGGAGGACAGGTTAAGCCAGCCCAAGTCATCCCACAGGGCACAAACACAGGCACATTGGAAGAATAGATGATCCATAGTTTCCGTCACCAATCCGCAAATACCACAGGTGTCCGAAGAATTGGGAAACATAGAAGCACAGCGGTCACGCGTTAACAGGCGGCCACGGCGCAAAATCCAGAGGAATATACCGATGCGCTCCGGGAGCTTGAGACCCCACAAAAATCGGCAATCCCGCAAGAAGGTATCATCCGCCTCAGGAGAACGGGGTAGAAGAGCCATGTACGCCTTACGGGTAGAGAACGGGCCATCTTTCCACACCAAATGGTCACGACCAAGAGAAGGCCTGGGAGCATCATCGAGAACAGCCAAGAGAGATAAGAAATCCTCAAACCGCTGGTCCGATAAATTATCAGCAATTGAAGGGCACCAATAAGCACCAACCCAGCAAGAAGCAACCGTGACGTCCTTATCGATCGCCAAAGCGAAAAGCCGTGGGTAAAGTATCCGAAGGGCACCCTTCCCAGACCAATCATCCTCCCAAAAGCGTAAAGAACAACCATCACCAAGCTTAGGAGCAAATAAGAGGCGGCTGCGGTTAAGAGCGTTCACCACCCCACGCCAAAAGGATGAGAATTGGCCCTCGATACCTCCATGAAAAGCAGAAGCGAAATCAACTCCTGCCGCCTCCCTCAAACAGTTCAACATAAAATTCTCCTCCCTACCCCAAACCCTCGCCGCCCACTTGAGCAAGAGGGCATCGTTCACCGACTCGAGCCGCCTCACGTCCAACCCGCCCTCCCACTTGGGCCTCGTGGCCTCATCCCACCCCACCAGATGCACGCCCCTTCCTCCGCCCCCCTTCTTCCCCCACAAGAAACCCCGCATACACTTCTCCAACCTTGATCGCACCCCCCTAGGCATCCCGCGCACAGAGAAGAAGTAGATTGGGATGGAAGATAGCACAGATTTGAGCAATACTAACCGACCGCCGCGCGAAAGAAGGGCCACACGCCACCCAGCCAACCTAGCCTCCATCTTTTCCACAACCACCCGCCAGTCGCGAATGCGAGCGTGGCCCACCGTCAAAGGTAGGCCCAAATAATCGAAAGGGAGAGTAGCGGGAGGAGAACCCAGCAGCTGCGCGCACTCCCCAACCTCCACCAGAGACATAGAGAAGGGGACGACTTTGGACTTATGCCCGTTGATTTGGAGGCCCGAAAGCTCGCTGAACAAATGAAGCGTGGTCGCCATACTGGAAACACTCGAGGTACCACCCTCGATGAAGCAAATTGTGTCATCCGCAAATTGTATAAGAGGAACATGATAAGCGCCAAAATAGCAGCCGCGAGAAAGGCCGGCCACGACCACCCCATCAATCATGCCTGGCAAAACGTCAACCGCCAAAACAAACAATAGGGGAGCAAGGGGACACCCCTGCCGAACCCCCCTACGAGGTTGGAAAGAACCCCCAGCCAAGCACCCATTGAGGAGAATGGAAAGGGAAGCCGTGGTCACACATCTCCTCATTCACGAAATCCAAATCGGAGGGAAACCCCTTCTGAGAGCACGGACCACAGAAACCGCCAATCAAGGGAATCGTAGGCCTTCGCAAAGTCGATCTTCCATAAGATCCCCTTCGAACCATTCTTGCGCCACTGCTCGATAATCTTTGAGACCACCGCATGACAATCCGCAATTTGCCGCCCTCGAACAAAAGCGGCCTGATAGGGCGATATAAGCGAGTCAAGTAGTGGACGAGCCGCCTAGCCAAAGCCTTAGTAATGATTAAGTAAATCGCATTTGAAATGGAGATTGGCCGAAGGTCCTCAATTCGACTGGCCGAATTAGACTTTGGAATAAAAACAATAAGAGCCCTGTTAAGTTTATCAAAGCCACGATTCCCCTCGCAGAAATCCAGTGCGACCTCCAAAACATCATTTGCAACAACATCCCAGAAATCCCTATAGAAAGACACCGGGAAGCCATCGGGCCCCGGCGCGGCGTCGGGGTTGAGGTCCCAGACAGCCCCCCGGAGGTCCTCCATAGACAACGGGCGGGAAAGCGCCTCCGCGTCGGCCACGGGAAGAGCAGACGCCCCACAGCCCGACCACCTCCACCGCCGCGGTGCAGGGCTCCCAAACACGCCCCAGTAGTCATTGTCGATATATATTTTCCACGTTCCTCTTTAAATGATTCTCTTAAGGCTCACACCCATTTCTCAAGTTGTTAACATGAACTTTTAACCTCCAGGAGTGTGTCCTATAAAATTTTCCATGTACGATGGAAGGAATACAATGTATGAGCTTTGCTTCGCCTTTTGGACTTCATCTCATACTTTATGGAATCATGAAATCGTGAGAATAATGTGGGTGCCATGCTTTGCCACCTCTAGAAGCAAACATGATTTGACAGTGAAGAGCGAATTAAGAAAGACACCTGGTTACATAAGAATGATATAAATTAAGGATCGGGATCCATGGAAGAAAAGGAGAGAGAACAGAATGGTAAGTAAAAATCAAACTCTAATTTTCATTTCACCATGACATAACCTTCCAAAACTCGTTTAGCTCCTTCCCAGAGAGAGGGGTGAGATTATATATTTGGAAAATAAAAAATAAAATAAAATCCTGATGGACTGTAATGGACTTTTAAAAGGACCATAACTTTTCAAAAGTCTATTAGCTCATTTATAAAGAGAGGGTGGGATTATAAATGGGAAAATAAAAAAAATCCTATTGAACCCTAATTGACTTCTAGAAGGCTCTTTGTTTAAATGAAACTAACTAATCCATATCATAATTACATATATTTAATTGACATCAATTTATTTACCAGAATTAAGATAACAATGGACTCAAGTTGATCATTTAATTCCTGAATTGACCAAATCCTTATTTTTAGATTGCATCCTACCACCATTGCAGACTTGAAAAAACCCAAGCACAAGGCACATGGTCAATAGAACATCACACTGCAATTCCTCATGCAGCGAAGGAATTGACATGTCTTCTCTCTAAACCAAAGAGCATCAACATACATGTCAGGATGTGACTCGAGCAACAGAAAAACCAGGCCTTTGATAAGGCATTGGCAATGTGTAAGGTTATAACAAAAGCTAAAATACTATATTTTCATTTTCTATTGACTATTGATGGTCTTAGCAAGACCTGTAGAGAGCACAATGTCATGGAGGAGCATAGATAAGGTAGATGGGTGTTGATATGCCTTGAGTCCTAACCATTTGTTCTGTAACCTAGTTGAAGAATCGTTTTTCTACCCGCTCTACAGGAAGGGCGAGCGAAGGCTGCCACTGTACCTTACTGTACCAGACAAGGGTCTCATTGCTCGGTTAGTGGGCCGTGTGTGTGGGGGGGGGGGCAGTTGCGCCTCCTGCAAGGGTACGAAGGCAACACCGTCGGCCATAAACAAATATTTATTAGGGTAATTGGATCCATTTGTCTTTGGGGTCTGTTTGTATTGTGAATATTGTATAAGCTTCCTAAACTTCTTGGGGTTAGGGTTCTCTGTATCTTCTGTTTTTTTACCTTCTCCACATATAGTGAAAACGATCGCCTCCGTTCAAGGGCGTAGTTCAGTTACGGGTGAACCTTGTAAATCCGTTTATACATGCTTTGCTTGTTCATGTTTGTGCTTGTTTGCTTCCGCTACTCAAAACAATGTACCTCTTGGACTCCATCCTGTGGAGGCTCACTGATGTTGTTAAAGGTGGTGCTTTCAGCTTTACCACTGTATGATGTCTGTTTTCAAGATGACATTGCAAGTGGGCTATAATAACTTATATCATCATGTCACGAATTTCTGGAAAAGGAAGGAGATGCCATGGAGTTCCTCTAGTAAACGGATCAAGTTATGTATGATGAGGTCGGATGAAGGGTGAAGAGTTTGTAATCAGCATGCAGCATGCTCGAGACTTATGTGAGCTCAGGTCAGTGTGTAATGTGTTGTACTCAAGCTATGACAGGATGCTGATTTAAGCTAAGTTACACATCATAAACTACGGTTGCTGATCTTCTGGCAGATTGTACAAGGGAGGTTGACCAGATTTCCACTTTATAAACCAGGAAGTTAGGGAGTGGTGGTGAATTATGCTCCTACATCAATGATTGTCAATGTGGGAGCACTAAGGATGGATCTAGCAACTTTATAGTCTTGCATCCGATCCATCGTCATCGGAGGCTGAGTACTAGGCAGGCATGCAAGCGAGGAATGTAGAGATTGGATGGCTGATCTTTATATATCTGCAATTGGATCAACATTTCGAGGAGCTTTTGACAATGTTGACTTTGGTGGACGGGTGTGCATCATATAAGGAGACAATTTCTTGGGAGTGGCATGTAGCAGCTTTCATGTGGCTCGCGCATATAGGTCACTATTATCCCGACTAGTATTCGAGATTATATGTGATATAGGACAATCTGGAAGCACAAAAGTCCATTTAAAGTGGAGATCCCGATGTGGTTTTTCATGCGTCGCAGGCTGGTGATCATGGTGCACAGAAGTGGGCCTCAAATGCGGACCAGAGCTGCCCGACATGCAGTTCAGAGCAGGAAGATATTGACCATTGATTCTTTAGTCGCCCCCTAACTATTAGAGTTTGGGATGAATCAAGCTTATCATGAGTTGGCTTCAAAAAAAAAGCTTATCATGAGTTGATGGGTCATCCTAGCAGTCTTGTTAGACTTATTTTAGAGAGGGCACGCCTTTGGATGACTAGGTCATGTTCCTAGGACTGAAGATTGGGTCAAGCTGTTTCCATTGACATATGACAGTTTGGTTGTAGCAATATGATACCATCTGATGTCTATTTATCTCGGATTCCGCTTCCGCATTCTTATTTTCTAACATCATCCTTAGGAAGGATGTGCTCGAATAATGTTGAGGCTTTGTGCAACTATCAGTGAGCTGTGGAACACAGTGGGGCGGCAGTGCAAGTCCCCTGCAGTAGTCTGTTTGTTAAAAGTTTTCATTAATGAATCAGATGATTAAACACAAGTAATCATCGGTGTTTTTCCAAATAATCATATAATAGGGAGAAAAGAACACGGCTTTCCTCGGTGTAAAAGAAGCTTACATAAACTAAAAGACACAAAAATAGCCAATGGAGTATGGCTTCTTTTATTTTGTTTCCTAGGCAAGCAGAATTTTCAGCTTTTTGAAAGCTACGTTATTTTTTAAGCAATCAATTGCATGGCTTGGACAACTAAAGTTAAAAAAATAAAACCTCCTAAAATGGCATAATTATTTTTGCAAATGTGGCATATAATGCAAAAAATTAATCTGGCATTGGTGTAAAAGCTAAGGGCAATGACCAAATCCAAGCAGCCCGCTTCAACAAAAAAAAAGGTGCGATTTTATATCACACAAGCTGCAATATTCGATCCAAATGGACTTGATTTTATAGCACACAAGCTGCAATATTCGATCCAAATTGACTTGCAAAAATTATAAAGTAGTGCTTGCCTGTGGTATATTATTAAACCTCAGGACATGATCTGACAGAGTGGAGCCCGGAAACACATCTCCACCAATAGCAATGCCTGGAAGAATGACACGAAATGAAATAAAGACATGTTTACAAGGAGACAAATATGCAGAATAATCAATAAGTAACAAACCTTCATATATTCCATCAGTGACACGAGCAATTGTGTTGTAAAGTTCATTTGACATACCACCCTGCACGAGGACCAAGACATCAAATATATTCTTCCAGAAACAATCATATTGCAGATTAGAAGAAACAAAAGAAGGTATCTACCACCAGTAAAAATGGAAATGAGGCAGCTATGACACGACTTTTGTATAAAGCTTGCTCTATGGTTCACATCTTTTTTGTTTAAGAAAGTTTTACTTCTATTTCTCAGGATTATAGATAGGATAAGCAAAAAGATGTCTTTGATTCCATTCAAACCAGTCTTTCTAGATTGCCGATGATCCAAAGAAGGTGCTCAGTTTGATTCTTTCTTCCCAAAAGAGATCCTCAAACAATTACCGAAATGATTGCCACGACTCAGCCTAGGAAAACTGAAAAATACTAATAACAAGTCCCATCCTAGCTTTCCCACATTCCTTGAATGAAAGAAATCCATGAAAATCTTCAGAAGACGATACAATTTAATATATCTTGATAAAGAGAAAATGTAATCATCCACACAAGGAAAAATAATCACAAGCCCCAATAGAGTTTCTTTCAATTTATTCCTTACATAATAGAATTGCTGCACACTTGTTAATATTCTAGAAGCAAGATGGAAACAACTATACAGTTCCATATTAAATTTGGTACTTAATACCAGTTTGGCTTCCTTTATAAGTAAAAAAGCACGGGGAATCAAAATCTGGAGGACCATGGACATTTGATTAGTTGTGCTTGGGTTTCTATAATATTACTTATGTATAGTGAACTTTATCCTAGTAATTAGGGAAGTCAGTTGGTCAGCATTGGGACATGTATCGGTATTCCTAAGTACATGCCCATTTATAAAATACTGCCTAAACGGGTACTCATATACCAACGGGTAATTTTGCAGTGAATGGGTACCCACGTATCCACCCTAGAATCAACCCTAAACCACCATATGTACATTTTCATACAAAAATATTTAAATCAAGCTATATGCATTCATCATCCATATATCCAACATAGAGGCTGTGAAAAAGAAAATGAATCGTGTGTTTATTCCATGAGTCTAGGATCTCTTATATAGAGAGAAATCCAAGATAGCAAAAAAAGGGGGAAATATATATATGACCCTGAAGGGTTACATGACTCAAATAAAATAGAAAATACAATAACTCTAACACTCCCCCTCAAGTTGAAGCATATCAGTCGATCATGCCCAACTTGGAAATCAAATACGAGAGGCGCTTCTTCGGTAGTACCTTCCTGAAGATGTTTGTAAGCTGAAGTTCAGTGGAGATGTGTGGAGTGGTGATCTTTCCTCTCGTACGACATCATGAATGAAGGGATAATCAAACTCAATGTGTTTGATGCGCTCATGGAAAACATGATTGGTGGCGATCTACATAGCAAACTTGTTGTCATAGTATAAAGTATGGGAGTTGCAACTGAAATTCCAAGTTCATGTAGAAATGAGACAAGCCATGTAATCTCACATGTGGCTTGGGCCATTGCCCTGTATACAGTCTCTGCACTCGATCTAGAGACCATTGGTTGCTTGTTGCTTCTCCAAGTAATTAGGTTGCCCCCAACGAGCATAGCGTAGCCTATAGTGGATCGACGGTCCTCTGGTAAACTGGCGTAGTAAGCATCTAAGGCAGAAACATTAGTATGATCATTGATCCCATATAAGAGTCCACGTCCGAGACATTCCTTCAAGTATAGAAGGATCAGAAGAACATCCTACCAATGATTGTAAAAGGGGCTCTCCATGTGCTCGCTGGCTCTGCTCACAATATATGATATATCTGGCCTAGTAACTGTGAGATAGAGAAGTTTACCCACTAAGATAGAGAAGTTTACCCATTAGGCTTTTATACAATGTAGTATCCTCAAATGCATGATCAATAAATCCAGAATGTTTCCTTACTTCTGCTTCTGCAGGTATGCCAGTTGGCTTGCTTCCAAGTAGTCGAGCTTTGGTTAGAATGTCAAGGTAATACTTCCTCTATGAGAGATAGAGTCCCTCTGTAGTGTGTATGACCTCAATGCTAAGACAGTAAAGGAGTTGGACAAGATCCTTCGTGACAAAGACCTTCTGGAGGAAGGTCTTGGTCTCTGAAATGCTGGCTTCGTCGTCCTCAATGACGACTATATCATTAGCATAGACATCAAGAATGACGGTGCTAGTAGATCGTCGTCAGACGAAGACAGAGTATTCATATGTCATCCTTTAAAATCCGACAGTGTTGATCTCAGTAGTAAGTTTGTCAAACCATACCCTAGGGCTCTACTTCAGGCCATATATAGCCTTACATAATCAGCATACACACTTCCCCTCGACTACATAACCTGACAGGTGCATCATATAAACCTCCTCCTCGCGGTCATCATATAAGAAGGCGTTCTTCACATCAAGTTGAAAATGAGCCAGGCCTTATTAGCAGCAATAGAAAGAATGGTGTGAATGGACTCCATTCTGGCAACTGGATAGAAGGTCTCAAAGTAATCAACCCCATAGGTTTTTTGAAGCCTTTTGCAACTAATCTAGCTTTCAATTTATCAACGAACCCATCATGCGACCGCATGGTCATGAAGAACCATCTGCAAGCCACATGTCGAGCTCCTGGGAGGCATGACACAAGATCCCGCATGTCTCGAGAGGTAAGGGCATCCATATCCTCATCCATGACATGTCGCCAGCAATGGTCCAATATTGCACTGTGATAATCTCTAGGGACAGTAACATCATTCAGGGTTGTAAACCTTTTTGTCACAGCTAGATAAACCATCAGTAGAATTAAAATGTGGCATAGGGTGAAGAGTATATTACCTCTTTTGCTTGTGGAGAGCTATTGGAAGCTCCTCAGGGACATCAAGGGCAGTAGTGGTGGGAGCACTTAAAGAGGGCATGCCACCCTGTCAAAAAGGAAAATGAAAAAGAACAAAAGCAGGTGTAGCGGTGTGCTTGCGTCTATAGACGATTGGTGAAGGTGGAAGATCAAAAGGGATGTCACCCACAGTTTGTGTAAAGAAATTAGCATGCTCAAAGAAAGTGACATACACGGAAATATAGTACCAACACCCAACAAGATCATAGAATCGATAGCTTTTCTAAGTACAAGAGTACTAAAGAAAGAAACAGTTGACGGCCCTAGGTGACAATTTTCAGCAGCATGGAAGTTGTGAAGAAATGCAATGCACCCAAAAATTCTCAGAGATAAAGAAAAAGGGGAACTAGTGGAGTATAGTAAAGAGAAAGGAGTGCTCCTCTTTAGGACAGAAGATGGAACCTTGATGAGGACATGAACAACAATAATGATGGCATCCTCCAATAGTACTTGGGAACAGTCATCTACGTGAGGAGAGACTTAGCAATATCAAGCAAATATCGGAGTTTCCATTCCGCTACTGATGAATCTCATATTCATCATCTTTATTTCTACTATTTATCCCTCTATCTTAAATTAATTAATTCATTTAACAATTAATTGGTTATATTTAACATCTAACCCTTGAAAATAAATAAGGTTAATTATTGTATATCATTAAGTACTTAACATATGTATTATGATTCCCTTTTTTTGTTTTCCTTTATTAAAGATCCCATAAAAATAGTATAAAATACTAATATTTGTATATAATATTGTATATAATAATTTGTAAATACTAAAATAACAAAAAATATAAAAGAAGAATTTTTATTTATTAAAATACTTAAAAAATAATAAGTATGTATATATGATGTATTTTGACTTTGTGTTCTACATGAAAGTTGTAGCTCTTGAAAAGATAGACAACTTTCAGGCACTTTTTCATTTGACACATTTTACTATTTTAAAAGTCTTTTCTTTATTTTCTATTTTTCTGATTGGGTAAGGTGATGTGGAGAGAGGAGATTGGGCCACATGGCCCACTCTCCGCTCTCCACATCACCGGCCCTTCTTCGGCCTCCACGCGTGATCCCAACAGTCTGATCTTCAGATCAAACGACTCTGATCAAAGCAAACCCACCACTTCCACAACTGCTTGATCAAGCGGAGCTCCTTTGCCCCTTACGCCCAAAATTGGGCCATTGGATCGTTTGATCCAATGACTAGTAGTCGTCGTCTTCCTCCAGTTCTCCAAGGCTATCCACTTGTCCTCTTCCCTTGATTCCAGTTCCATCTTGTAGTATGTTCCTTCCTCATCCATGATAGAACATTCATATGTAACACTCACCTCACATGAGGTAACTAGAGGTGGTTGAAACCACCTTCGATAACCACCGCCTCTGTTGAACAAAACCTCGCACTTCGCCAACTTCTAATCAATCCACTATTTTGTAAGGTTCTTCCCTAGTTTCTTTCCCGCTTCTAGTGACAGTCTGAAGGCCTGGAGTGAAGCAACGACGGAGAGCCTACCTTCGGCAAGATCCATAACCCTACGCCCGTGTTGCAACCCAACTAAAAGGTGTTGTTCGAGCTCAGCCCCCTATCGAGGCTTAAAGTGACGACCAGGAGCTCTAGAGGTTCCAGTCCCCGGGCATCTAATTACCCCCATCTCCATCTTCATCTTCCAGGTAACATCTCAGTACCCTTCTTTGTTGTTTTCTTCGAATTCATTGTGCGCATACATACTCGATCTCATTCATTTGATCACGCCTATTCCTTCAAGGATCACCACTAGTCTTTGCGCAACATTCTATCTCCACCCTTCTATACTTCAGAATCTCCCACACTCAGATCAAGGTCACCTCTTTGCTTAGGAGGTGAACCCAATTTAGGGCTCAGTCTACCCACTGCTAGTAGCCCTCCATTCCATCCATGATTCCCCAAGTTCGCAACCCATTTTGCTTTGGCTATGCATCTAACATCTGCAGGTAGTGGGACACTTCATGGATCGGAATTCATGAAGCTTCCTCGATCTCATTTTCTTTGCTCCGACGAATCTGCACTGACACGAAGCTCCAGGTATCAACGGCTCCTCCTCAACCTTCCATCACCTTTACAAGATCCCTAAGAAGCTTCCCAGACCTTCCTTGACTTCAGATGCACACAGAGGAGAAGGTTTCTTATTGGAGCTCCACCCAGGAATACTCTTCACGGAGGAGAAGGGATATACAGATACCGTCAGATCAATTTGATCTAACAGCCAACAGCAAGCTCCACACCACTCACCGAGGCTAGAGGTTAGGTGGACCTGACCAGCACTCGAATCGTCAAGAGACGACACTCGTCCCGAGCCTCCAAGACCTCCCGAGCTTGGAGTCGTGCATGCCTCGCACATGCGCCTCTTGGGAATTTGTAGCCGAAGCACGTCGGGTTCTTCTACTTGCAAATATACTCCCACGCGGGGATATTTTATGAGATAAGGACCGATAGCTTTCTGTTATTGCATGTTAGTCCTTACAGGACTTATTTGTGAAAATAAGGTTTTGTTTGCAAAAAGGCCCATGCATCGAAACATTAATAACTTTTACATCCTTTATATAAATTAAATGAAATTAGTCTCACTTTAAGGTTATATTTTTAGGATCTCCTTAATGTTGTGCTTAACTCTCTTTGACCCATAGTTTGCAAATTAAAAATTAGAGAAATTTCTTGATCATTATGTGATGAAATCAATCATCACTATTTTATTTTAATTTGGAGCTTACATTGATCAGTTCAAAACTCATTTATTACATGATGTAATCATGTAATAAATTATTAATTCATGAGTTTTTTCATGTGATACTTGTGAGTGTTGCATTGTGATTCATCTTGTAGCATCTTATTAATTGATTTGGCTTGCATTTATAAAAAAATCACAAAAACAATTCACGCATTCATCTTGTGTTGCGTATTTGTCCTAGATACACTAGTAATTCACCTCACTTAGGTATTCAGAGCCCTATTAAATAGACTAGGAGCCCATGTCCTTGTGTTCGACCCTGGACATATCCAAGATAAATTTAAGCCAAGCTCTCTTCATAGAGATACTCAGCTTGGTACTGAAAAGTTGTTAATCAGTTGTATTACAACGAGACCAAATTAATTAAGCTGGTTAGCAGCTAATCAGCTCCCCCATTCTGTTGCAAAGTATATGGACATGAAGTTTGATGAACAATTCCCAAAGAGGCAAAGAAAGACAAGAATTCTTGGTAGGTGAACTCAAGTGCATTGTCAGCTCGAATGATTTGAACACATGGGAGAAATAAGTTTTGACATATTGAAAGAAATTTCCGACAATTTTGTTAATCTCTTAACATTCTTTTATTAGATAAATCCAAGAGGATCTACTATAATCATCCACAAAAAATAGCGATGACCACTCAAAGTTTAGATACCAAACAAGGTCCCCAAACATCATAATGAACAAGACCAAAAGGAGTGGTACGACGGGACTCAGCACGAACTGGAAAAGAAGCTCAATGATGCTTCCTAAACTCACACTCTTCGCACTGAAAGAGCTTCAAAGTAGGGAGTTCATCGAACATCATGGAGAGTGCCTTGGCGGAAGGATGCCCAAGGCATAGACGCCAGAGGAGCGAGTCTTCAAAGGTGGATGCAGCATCAACAAACTTAGAATCCGAGGGTAGGTCAAGATAATAGAGGCCATTCTTCTCATGCCTTCACCAATAACCTGCCTCATCTGAATATCCTGAAAATAATAGAGTTCATCAAATATCACATGACAATTAAGCTCAATAGAAAGCTTATGAACATACAATAAGATAAGAGGGAAATTAGGAGCATAATGAACCTCAGACTGTCGAAGCTTGGATGAGAACTCCATGGTTCCGACAGTAGTCACAAGTAAGTGAGTTCCATTGGCGACTCGAACCGACTTCACCAAGGAAGAGGGTTTAGAGAAAGTTAGTAGACTACATTCTCCAGTCAGATGACTAGATGTTCCAGAGTCAACGATCCAAGCAGGAGCAGAAGGGGTCGTAGAGTTGATTATTGTACTTGAAGGGGTAGCCAAAGCAGCAATGACAGTCTCACTGAAAGAAGAAGAAGCGAGCCCATGAGTTTGGAGAATCTGCATCAAACGAGAGTAATCTGCATCATCGAGATGTATCATCTTTCCACTGGGGTCTGTAGCAGGAGATGCCTCTTCAACTTCATAGGCATCTTCATATGCACTATTGGTTAGACAAGGAGGTACGCCAAACTTCTGTCAGCATCGTTCGAACGGTTGGTTCCAGCGACTACAATGAGCACATTGTGGGTACTAAGGAGCAGTATGATCTCGTCCATGGTCATGGCTCAGGTCACGTCCACGGCCAAAATCTCATCCACAACCTTCACGAAAGCTATGTTGTCCTCTCCCAAATGATGTAGCATGAGCAAAGTTCTTTACGTGAGGTAATGTAGAATGTTGTGCAACAGATGTCTCCAGTTCTTCGAGACATCCAAAGATGATCTTCAATGTTGGTAGTGTGTCAAATATCAAAAATTACTCCTTCACTGCATGATATCTAGGATGCAAGCTACCAAGGAAGCGATACACCTGCCAGTCGGATTGTTCTTATACCTGTTTGGTACAACATGAGGCTTGAAAGATCACAAGTTCCTTGTACAAGCAAGTGAGATGCATGTAGTACTCAACTAGAGTAGAATCACCTCGAGTTATTTTGATCTTGAAAAAACGAGACCACAACACATAATTTTCAGTGTGCTTAAGTTCGATGGTAGTGCCTTGTGCCATTATGTTAGTGGACAAGGGCTTTGTCTCAGTAGAAGTGAATGTCATGTGGTCAGTCAGATAGAGAGATCAATAAGATCATGCGGTTAATCAAGTATGCACATGAAAAGTACCCTAGAATTCATGCTTGGGCATGCAGGAGATCTGAAAATGCATTGCACAACAAATCAAGAGGTCATGAAAGAGGTCCACGATGGCCTACGACAGTGTTGGGAGCATCGTAAAGGTGTTGTGGTCATTAAAGAGGAAAGAGAGGTGTTGTGGCAATCTGACTGGGGTTGGTTGGGGTATGGCGATACTCAGGTTGGCTGGAAGCATGGTATTATAAAACGCGCCTCGAGGCGGTCGAGGTGTACACCTCGAGGCGAGGCGGGCCTTTTTAGCCTCGAGGCGTGCGCCTCGGCCCTGTCCAGTGAGGCGTACGCCTCAAGTAGCTGAGGCGAACGCCTCGAGGCGGTTGAGGTGTTTTCCGAGGCATTTTTATTTTTTTGAAGATTTTTTTTATAATTTTAATAGTTTACATGGTGGTTTATGAAGCTTATAAATATATACTTGTTTAGGATAATGATTATACAAGTTAAATGCCTAAATCTGATGTTTCTTTCGTACCCATAACTCCATATTTACTATTAATTATGTGTAACTATTTCAGCAAACTGCTTCATATTTACTATTAATTATGTCTAACTATTAATTTATGCAAGATGAATGCTTAAATTTGATCTCTTTCATATTCATATGCTTAAATTTGACCTCTTTCATATTCATATTTACCATTAACATGCCAAATTATTTCAGTGAACTCTTATTATTACATCCTTAAACATATAAAAAAGTGTATACGAATTTGAATACTCATATAGGGAAAAAAATTGGGACGGGGGCGCTGCCCCCTGCACCCCCGCGAGACCCCCGTACTGGTAGGGTATGGTGGCACAGGGAGGACATCATTCTTCATTTGGGTATAGTAGAACATATAGTTAGGATTCAAATCATATAATTCATATTAACAACTTGGATATCTATAATGACAACTATAGCGAATCCTTTTTAGATAAAAATTTTAGTGACTAGTAGAAAGGTTTATGGCATTGAATCATTGACATATCCTTTTTTCATGTTCTTATCTTCATAATATCATCATATATTACATTGTTATATACTATATGTTTGTCAGATTATATTATTTCACCAATAAATATATTTATTATATATTTTATAATTATTTTTCTATACAAACTGAGGCTTACGCCTCGAGGCTACGCCTCGCCTCGCTTCCAGGGAAAACGCCTCGTTCCGCCTTTCGTTTTTTCGAACCTTGGCTGGAAGCAACATGGAGCAACCCTCGGGAGGCCTGGTGACGCCCTAGGTTGGATGGCTAAGGTCCGACGACAGCATGGTTGGCTAGCGACGATCTAAAGTAGCCCTCGAGAGGGGGGCACCTGGATGGGATCTGATGACAGCCTGATTGGTTGGCAGCAACCTAGAGAAGCCCTTCGGGGGGCTAGCGGCACTGCCATAAACTAGGGGGAGGGCCTTGCAAAGACCTTGCGCGGGGTCCCAAGGTGAAGGAGAAAGGGCCCGCGCAAGGGCCGAGGAGAAAGGCTTGCAGTGGCGGCAGGAGTTGGGTACGAGTCTCGATCTAGGATCGTTGCTCTGATGCCATGTGGATAAGAGAATGAATATGTGTGTTTATTCCATGAGTCTAGGGTCTCTTATATAGAGAAACCTAGAGAGCAAAAAAGGGAAAATACATATATGACTCCGAAGGGCTGCATGACTCAAATAAACTAGAAAATACAATAACTCTAACAGAGTCAATCCTGAATTATATAGAGGCATGAATTGTTTGAGGACACCAAAGATACACAAGTACTTGGAGATGTCGAAGATGAGCAATATATGGACACAGTGCATGGGGCAATGCTCATCATGCAATGTCCAGTAGGGATGCCAAGAATGTGCATTATGTAGGGATCACACAAAGGGACTGCATGCAATAAGTTGGGACACTGAGAGGTGTAATGTGCAATGAAGTTTTGGGGTGTTGTCTTTATCACGTAGCACCCTTTTTCCTTTCAAAACTAAATTGGATGGTTGTCTGTATTGGATTGAGAACTCTATATGTCGGAGATATAAAAAGAGTTAAATCTGAATAAGTGGATGGAAGGGGAAAATTGAGCGGTAGTTTTAATTATACGAGTTAAGAACTCTCACATAACGACCATGTTTGACTAGTTTGACAAAGATGCAACACACACATACCCACATATTCATGTTTAAGCGAACTTAAATTGGGGACTTCGGGTACCCACAAAGAATTCCTAAACTTGAATTCATACCTGCATTGTAGCAACTTTTTATCCCGGAACTGTCGAAAAATAAATGGGACAAGGTTTAGATCATAAATAGAGCTGATTTTGATTAATAGGTAAACCCAGATGGACATCCCAACTAATAATATATCTCTTGTTCGCCTGATTTTCCTTGTCCACCCTTGTCCACGTGGATGGCAACTCAGAGATGGTCCCTTAAAAGGACAATTGATTTTACTATATAAACTCTTCCGAAATCCTACTTTTCAGCACCCTATAAAGGTCATTCATAGCTCAGAGAAGTTGCCAAATAAGTTTGTCAATTTCCAGAAGATAGGTGCTCAGGGGGACTCGACTCTTCACTGAATTGAAATATAGACCTAAGATTACTACTAACAATCTGAATATAATGAAAACAAGATAGATATTAACATGTGCGATTTGGTTGCTTCAAGCAGGAATGATCTCAAGTCCTGGATTTTCACTAGCCACAGGTTTTAAAAATTGTTACTCGTGATTTCTCTCGACATCAAAGCTTAGATGTATGTGCAGAACCTGTTACAATAAGATCATCAACTTTCTTTTAGCTGATCTATTCTGTGTATGAAGATAAGGATTGATATATCGAAGCTCAAAGCCCTATTTCTCACAATATTAACACAAAAAAGATGAACATGTTTTATCTTAGAAAGGTGTGATATTAGGAGTTGGTTTGAGAAAGAAGTGATGAGCATGTGATGGGAGAGTGGGAGAAGGGTAAGAGGATGGAGAGCAAAGGAAAGGCGGGGGAGGACAAGGGAGAGTGGTACTGCGAAGAGGGAGGGGATTTCGAGTGGGCCAACCATGGGTGGACGTTATTAGACAGGATTGCGAAGGAGGTCGGAAAAGGCTATGAAGAGGTGTGTCAAGGGGGGTTTCAGTTGAAAGGATGTGAGAAGTGCACTGCGGAGATGATGCCTACCCAAAACTTCTATATATTGACAGGTTCAACACATACAATTACAAAGACCAAAAAACTTGTAGGATCTTGACATGTTCCAACACATTCTCCATCTACATTCTCTCACATGGAAGATAACATCATTCATTGCCAACCACAAGGACCAAAGAAAAGCCACAGCAGGTTTAGAATCGTACCCCAACCGATCAATCGACTCCTAGAAGGTCTCTGTGCACGATGTCGGCACAGATCTTAGGCCCGTTGATGCCCAGATGTCCCTCGAGACCTTACACCAAAGAACAAGTGGTAGACATCCTCCACCACCATAGAGAGACACTGACACGTCACATCCATGCCCCAGAAAAATTTTGATCTATGCTTACCAATGAGCTAGCATGTCAGAGAATGGAGGAGTTTGTGGAGCTCTTGAAGATTCTTTGGTCGCAGGATGGGCCCTCGTAGGGTCTTCACAAATACCAGACTTGGGAGGCTGTGACTTTGCAGTGAAAAAGGCTTACAACACTTTGTTTAGGCATGTGCTACAATTGATGTGAACTAGATTAGAGATTATATGCTCCGCTTGTGAATTAAAGTATTCCTTTGGCAGGTTAGACGGAAGGGTTATGACTCATGGATCCAAAAGCATGCTTTATCCTATTAGCAGAGATGATGTGCCTAATTGACCTGAAAGAGGACAAAGACATCTCCCATCTTTTTGTCTGATGCAAGGTTGCGAGGGAAATTTGGAGGAATTCGGAGTTTTCCTAGGTCCACAGAAATTTCGACAATGCTTTGGGGATGCGACCTACCAGTCTACCACTCCAATGGGACACTAGACAAGGCTAGACGTTATCTCTTTTATCTAGGTCATTTGGCTGGTTAGAAATGCACTGATATTTTCAGATGAACTTTTCCATGTAAAAAAAACAGGCATGCATGTGTGATTTCTATAAGTCTTGGTCAATGCTATTATAGTTGTGTCACTTTGTGGTTAGTGGAGTTTCAGCATGGGTGAGCATCTTCCACGTATTTCCATCCTTTTTCCTTTCAAAAAAAAGAAGCTACAGACCAACTCCTCATTTGCAGATCTGCACGCAGAAAATAACAGGTGCTTCCCTTAATTGAAGCTTCCAGTTCTCTGTCTTCTTAAAATCTGGCAGTTAACGACGGATGAAACATTAAACAGTTTGTGGAACTCAGGGAAATATTACTTCCACAGCCACACCTTCGACAATTTGGTGGAGATATGAATATCGTATTATTTGTCTATCCTCAACCATAACTTATAGACAAATAAATAGTTATTTTTGCTTGTATGGGGTTAACTTAAAGGTGGGTAAGTTTTTCATTGGCGGATATTACCTCTAAATAAAATGCCATACATGATGATGAATTATGAAATTACCGATTTCGACACAAAGCCAACAGAGCCAGGCCGATAAAGCTTGCACTGAACGATGTTATCAAGAGTGCCAGCAGTGTCCCCTATTTTAAAAGATCCAGCTTGAATCCCTCCAACTGTAGCGGGTCCAATGATAACCTGCATTTATCACTAGTCACTACTGGATCCATGCAACAGGAGCAGCATATAAGACTAACCAGATGTAATAAAAGACACAACTCGATATCGATAGTATAATTACAGAAAAAACTTCCAACAGAGTTTTTTCATGAGGTAAGCTCTTACTTTGTTATTGGCCCGTGCATAGGCTATCAATCTTTTGGTGTCTAGTTCAGGAATCCCTTCAGCAATTATTGCTACAACCTTGATTGTAGGCTGCTTTAATGCGGACATGGTGGAGTCAGCTGCACTGAATTTTGAAGAAATGACCAATTAGCCAGCTTATAACAAATGAATATCAGTCTATAATCCCGTAATGATGGATCACCAACCTTCTGAATGATGCAAAATTGATGAATACATCTGCAGTAGGATGGGCTTTACAAGCAGCTTCTATGCTGTGAAAATAATCAGATATTGTTGTTATTAAATCATGTAACTTGACTCAGCAGCGGGCAATGGAAAACTCAAGGCAAAGCAAGTTATGGGAAATTAATATTGTTAATATATGTCATAGCTGGGATTTTTCAAAATACATCAACTTGATTACTCAAAGTGCACCCCCTCTTCTACATATCCAAATTTGACGTGCATAAACTATTTGAAAGTAATGAGTCGACACCAATCTGGAATAACTTCCTAAATGCATTTGCAGGAAAATTGCCTTCTAAGCCTACCACCCTCAGAGGATATAAATGAACAGTGTAACCTGCTAATTAAGTGCTGCAGTTACTGATAACCATGACCCTCGTGTACTTTGGGATAAAAAATTCACATGGCTTATTCATTATGTTTCTCAGCTCAGTCGCTGAACTCTGCAAAACAATGACTTTTAGAAGCTAAGCATTAGTTTCTTTTAGAAGCTAATAGACAGTAGACACTTAGGATTCTTCATGGTTGAAAAGACTAGATTGTCCTACTTTCTGAATATGGTTGTATGCCATATATCCATTATCAGTGCCTATCTAATTATTTGATCCAAATGAATGGAAACTCAGAAGGTAGTCAGAAGGTAGAAGTACATTGAAAGAAACTCATAACATCGAACTGTGAATCTAAAGAAACGAAAGAAAATGCGAGGAGAGAGAAAGAAAGCAAGAAATGAAAGAAAATGCGAGGAGAGAGAAAGAAAGCGCAGTAAGATAATGAAAGAAGAACCCTAAAAATTATTCAGCCTAAAAAACATGGGGGACTTGGGATCAAGAGCTTGGAGACTCTCAACGAGGCTCTCTTACTCAAATGGGTGAACAGGATTTGGGGTAAACATGAGGGTATGTGTTGTCACCTAATCCGGCGTCTTTACGGCGTCTCCTTGGCGAACCATGGTCTGTTGTGGCAAGGGCCAAATCAGTCTGCATTCTGCAAGGGGATTCTGGAGGTTATATCCCGCTTTCATGAGCTCTTCAGTCCGGTAGTTGGGAATGGTACCACTTTTGATTTTTAGATGGACGATTGGACGGGAGGCGCCCCCCTCTACAGCTGCTTCCCTCGCCTATTTTCCTTGACTGCTAATTCTAATGCATGTGTCGTGGATTGCTGGGACAATGGTTACTGGATGCCGGCTTTCAGATCATATTTTTCTGATCAGTGCTTGGAGGAGTTCCTACGCCTTCTGGACTCGCTTGGGCAGGTGAGCAGGCCCTCCTCTGGCTTGGACCACTAGATTTGGAAGAAAGCACCCTTCTTAGTTCGGAAAGCCTATGGCACCATTTGTAAGCCTCCACCCTCCCTTACGGGCAGTATGATTCGGGACTGCGAACTCATCTGGACGCTTGCTCTTCCGGAGAGGTTTGATTTCTTCCTCTGGCTTTTTAGACAGAAGCGCATTATGACTAGTGATCGTTGTGCGAAGCTATTTGAGGTGGTATCAAATAGTTGTCCCTTGTGTGGTACTGACATTGAGACACTGAAGCACTTTTTTTCCACTACCATGTTTCCTCTCCTGTGTGGAGTGAGGTGGGACTGGAATGGATGTGCACCGGGTGATTTCGACTCCTTTTGGTCTTCTCTTTATGGGACGCGTAATCGACAAAGAAAAGAGATTCTTACTCCGGTGGCGGTGCTATGGGCCATTTGGTTGGCCCGTAATGATGTGCTTTTTTCTGGCCACCGTTTTTATTGCGAGAATGTATGTTTCCATTACAAGCAGTTGCTTGATTCATGGCTTTTGTAATTTGTACTGTCTAAATTTATTTAATTAATATATTAAGGTGGGCACCAATGCGTTTTCCCCCTTTTTTTGGTCTATAAAAAAGAAATTCAATGAAATGGCACTGCTGTTAGATATCAACTTCTTGAGATTAGAGGAGGAATCTGAAACAAAGTATATCGCATGTTCATCGATGAAATATGGAAAGTTTACTATAAGTTGATCAATGCGAAGACTTTGATGCAAATGCGAGGATGTAAATACTGTAAGAAAATAAAGAATGCAGAAGCTAATTGATAAACAAAGCATGAACTACAAAAATAATAAACATGAACTCAGGGATTTAACGTGGAACCCTACTCCCTAAGGAGCGAGATGAAACCACAGGAGAACACCTCAAAGGGTTGATGTATGCATTGCACTTTCTCAATGGATACAGGAGGTCTGGGGCTTCTTATATAGCCTCCACAGAGCCTCCAAGTCCCACCACTGGTAGATGTGGGACTAAAGTTCTGGATGTGGTAAATGGATCTTAGAAGGATCTATTTACCCATCTTATATAATAAATGACACATACTCTAACACTCCCCCTCAAGCTGGAGCATGCAATGCTCAGCTTGGGCAAACAGAAAGAAATCTCAACTCACAATACAAGACACTACAAACAATATCAACTCAGCGCGCACAATTGTCGACTGTTATCGAGGACGTTGCTTCTCATACTGTGCAGGTGAGGAGGACAAACGGGCTGGAGAGCGAGTCAAACTGAATCTCCTCGTCGGAGAGCATGTGCTCTGTATTGCACATGTCAGAGTCACTGCAACTGAAAATGAGTCTCCTCGTCGGAGTACTCTGGCCTACCATAATATGTAGACAACTGCTCCATCTCTGAAAGGGTCGAACTGAAAAGTCGTGGAGACATCCTCGTCGGAGTCCACAATCGTTAGAGAATGGAGTCTGAAAAAGTCTCCTCGTCGGAGAACTGTGTCTCTCCCATACTGGCTCAGAGAGTGGGATCTCTACTCTGGAGTCCCTATGAAATCACATGAAAACCCTATCCCACATGGCATAGCGAATGTGATCTCTACTCAGGAGTCCCTATGGAACACATGAAA
Source organism: Ottelia alismoides (assembly GCA_037367405.1). Taxonomy (NCBI): domain Eukaryota; kingdom Viridiplantae; phylum Streptophyta; class Magnoliopsida; order Alismatales; family Hydrocharitaceae; genus Ottelia; species Ottelia alismoides. The sequence continues at coordinate 275,749 of JAZKJV010008868.1, read as the reverse complement.
ACTCTAAAAAAAATAAAAGATGGGGACCGCGACAAAAGATGACAAACATGTGCACATCTGAAAAGGGTCTCTCTCTGGAGAACTCGGAGAAAATGGGACACTAAACTATAGAGTGCCTCGAACATGGACTATGAACCAATCCGCAAAGTCTGAAACTGAATTAGTCTCAAAATCTGGCACCTGGACTAGAGAATCTGAATCTGAAATCTGTAAAGCCTTGAACTTGGTCTCTCTCGGATCCTATATCATAAGATCTGCCTCGTCAAAGAAAACCAACGGAATTTGTTTTGTATAAATCGGACTTCGTTTGGAATTGTTATGATTTTTTGCAGAAAGATAGGTAATGAGACTTAAGATATCATTAACTCTTAATGATCATCATTAAGACTAATTAAACACGATTAAAGAAACTAATGATAGATTGAATATCATTAATGAGCATTAACGAACACTAGTCAATGATTAGCAAAAGTTAAGCGTAAGCCGTAAAGGTTAAATCACAATTAGTAAAAGTTAATCACGATTAGTGCTAATTAAGCGTCATTAGCGAATCTAGAATCTTTTGAATAGTTATAACTTAAATCCTAAGTTTCAGATGAGCTTTGGCCAAAACCATGAGCCGCTAACCGTGGTTAAGATCTGAACCGTGGTTTACTAACCATGATTAGTAGTTTTCTGAAGCCTATAAATAGCCCCCTACCCATTCATTCTCTACGATTTCCACTACCACCACCACATCAAGGGTTGAGAGGTCGAGAGAGTGGGAGGCGGGGAAGGAGCGCTAGCGAAGTCCTGCTGGGAGAACGATGAGGAAGGTACAATCCTCTCCTAGTTAGTTTTGTAAGTATGCTCGAACTTGAGCTAGGGTTTTCGATTTATCTTCCTTTTCCAGTTTAGTTTCGATTCATCTTCCTTTCTGGATCGACGACTGGACGGGGGGTGGCGCCCTCCGGTGTCGCTTCCCGCGGCTCTTCTCTTTGGCGTCTAACCGCTTGGCCACCGTTGCTGACTACTGGATCCACGGCGGCTGGTGCCCCGCCTTCTCGGGGTCCCTCTCTGACCAGCGCGTCAACGACTTGGCCTCTCTGTTGGAGGCTCTCTCTTCTTCCCCCTCCCCTGCTGGCGGGCGGGATCATTGGGCTTGGAGGAATGGTCCGTTCTCCTCCCGCAAGGCCTATCTTGCCCTGCTCCCTCCTCCTCCACCTATGGATGCCTCCCTGGCCCGTGACTGCGCTTTCCTTTGGGGCCTCCGCTTACCCCTTAGGATCACCTTCTTCTTCTGGGTTTTTCGACATCGAAGACTGATGACTCGCGATCGATGCGCCTCCCTTCTTCACTCTTCCAACACTCGGTGCCAGCTCTGTGGGTTGTCTGATGAATCGGCGGACCACCTTTTCTTCCTTTGCACATCGGTCTCCCGGATCTGGGATGAGGTCGCCTGGGCTCGTTCAGCCAATACGGAGGAATTCTGCGACATCCTCTGGGCCAACAGAAGAAGCCCCCGCTCGCATCTGCTCGGCCCTCTGGCGCGCCTTTGGTCGATCTGGCGGGCTCGCAATGACTCTATCTTCTCGGGTGCGCGCTTCTACGTGGAGAACGTCAATACCGCGGCTTCCTTATTAATCGCTGACTGGTCTACGTAGTTGGGCCTTGGGGCCGGTTGCCGTTTTTTTAATTATATCTCTGTCCCCTCCCTCTCCCCTCTTTCTTCCCCTCCTCGACATGTAAGTATCTCGCTCTATTCTTTTTTATATATAATATTATTTTGGGGTGAACACCATCGCGTGTCTCCCCCTTTTTTTGAGCCTTCAAAAAAAATCTATCTAACATCGTACTTAGGTGCGGGCAGCTATGCACGTCAGTGAACCTTGTGATTCGTCACACCTTCACTCATTTAAGACGCGCGGTGTTTATCGATTCTTCATTGCTTGCAGTTCTGTTATATTCTTTTTGTTTCATTATTACTTTCCTCTCGATTTTATAGAGAAAACTCTTTCCGTTTTTCTTTTAAAAAATGTCCCGATATAAAGGAAAACTCTACCGAAATTTTCTTTGAAATATGTCACAATATAAGGGGGAACTCTGCTAAAATTTTTCTAGAAATATGTCCCAGTATAAGGAGAAACTCTGTCAAAATTTTCCTAGAAATATCACCCTGTATAAAGGGAAGCTCTGCTGAAATTTAAGAGAAAAATATGTTCTTCACGTTTTTGTGTTCTTCGTGTGTTTTTTGTGTTCTTCGTGTTCTTCATTCGTTCTTGGCACGTTCTTAGCATTTTTGATACAAAAATGAAATTCGATCGTTTCAGGATCAATAAATCATCCTTTCTGAAAACGAATCACGATAAAGTACTGCATACGCGAGTAAGATCTCGATTAGGTAACGAACGGCGTATGAGAAGCTTCCACTATATATCATGGGCATCTTTCTTCCAGGGAACTCAACCTAGTGGTAACGGACATTGAGCGGGACCGGAGCTTTGCAGAGTCGAGGGCACTCAAAGTGTCGGGGGGCATGATCAAAGCCGATGATCGTAAGCTATGCCCTCCATCACAATCCCGACGCCTTGAAAAGATACTATTGGGCGAGGGGCTAACCACATTTCCAGGAAATATATTAAACAAAACGAGACGAGAACATTAGAAGAAAGCCCAAGAAGAAGCAAAGAATCGCTGGCTCTATCCCTTTTTCGGTACAACTCGCACCTTCGTTGAACTTCGACCGTCTCTTATAGAGAGTGAAAAGCACGGAATGTATTTGCAACCTCACCATCTTCGGTCTTTTCCACAGTAGTACCATAAATATCGCATAGTAGAGTTGCACCTCAAACTCCAGCAAATCCCATCATATGAAAGGGTGCTCGCGCATACCAGGAATGTCAACCATTCTCAATGAGAAGAAGCAACCGATATCTCGTATCATCCTTTGAGTGTGTTAATGGAACATGGCTGAACCCGGTAAACGAACAAATAGGTGGTCTTTCAGGAAATGTGAAACAAAAGCCCCATGAAAGAAGTAGGGAACTGCGCTATTCCGAAAAAGGAGACCCCCACTCCGAGGCGTGTAAGGGCTGGGTGATGAGCAGCAAGAGAAGCGAACTTCAAGCCAAGATAGGTGGGGAGCAGGAGGCGGACCATAGAGCATGCAGAGCAGGAAGCATGCGTGAGAAACTAGCATTCTCAAAAAGGATGTGAAATCGCAGTCAGATTTCTTTTGACTTTGACTTTCACTTTCTTTTTCACTTATTCCTTCCTTCTCCCTGCGGTCGAGCCAAAATCTCAAATCTTCCCTCTCCCTGCCCCTGATGATGATTGCTTCTCCCTACCTAGGTGGTACACGGTTGCCTTGTTATGCTAAGTGCGCACGAAATGAATGATTTGCAACGCGTGGTACCGGATGCCAATATACTCAGGTTGAACGACGCAAGATGTGGTCGTGCTATGTGGAGGCGTGGGTGGTTCAATAGCGGCTGGGTCATGATAATATGTATTTAAAGTCGCTAGTATACATGATTAAAGGTTGGCCTGAGGTAGGGTTGAGCATTGGGCCGGGCCAGCCCGACCCGGTCCGAAACCCGGCCCATGTAGCCCGGCCCGAACCCGAGCCCGCAAAGAATTGGGCCGGGCTTTGGGCCTTAATTCAAGCCCAAATGTATATTCGGGCCGGGTTCGGGCCTAATAGGGCCCAAACCCAAAAGCCCGATAACCCGGCCCGATAGCTAGGCCCGTTTCAAGGGCCCAAACTGCCCGGCCCATTAGCTTGACCCATTACTTATGCATATGAGTGATAATAGAATTTAGATGGATATTAAATTCTAAACATATTATTTAGTAAAGTTAACAACCATCATTGTTATATATACCATCATGATAATAATTTACCATGTTAACAAACATATATTATAAACAATTATATTTTATTGGTAATATATTTGTCATGTTTAGAGCATGTTTTCGTATCATGAACATGATTCCTTAATATTATCAATGTGTAGAACATATTTGCATGTGTAAAGAATACTCATTTTTGTTGGGGATGGGTAGTGTATTTGTAAGATAAAAACAAGCTCAATATGTCCCAGAGTTTCAATTTGGGCCGGCCCGGCCCGAACCCGGTCCATAATGTTTGGGTCGGGCTTGGGCTTGGGCCTAGATTTTGAAAAATGAAACGGGCCTAAGCTCGGCCCGTTAGCCCGTATACTAAAATGGGCTTGGGCCGGGCCAAGCCGAACCCGGCCTGGACCCGACCCATGCTCAACCCAGCCTGAGATTGCAACCAAGTACTCGAGGACGGTGTGCTTCTTTGTTTGCCAGACTGAGGGTTTGAAACCCTAGATAATAAAAGAAAAGGAAATTGTCAGGGTAGTATTGGAGGATTGGTTGAGGCGACATGCAGCGGCATAAGCTCATGAGATCAACGCAATCTTCAATCCCGAAGTGTCCACAGCTTCGGAATCCATGAATGGTGGGGTTCCCCTGGACTAATCCCTGATATGGAATAGAAAGAACAGGCTAATGAGAAGGAATGAAATTTTTTGTGATAACAAGTTTTGCAAAATTATACCATTTGTTTTTTTCTCTTCTTCGTTACTTAGCATTCGCTAATTGTTATCCTATAATTTATGGAAAAACCAACATGTGTCAGTGAGCCATTGCAAGGACTTTAGTAATCCAACCAGCTAACATAATAGCCATCCAGTCAGTCACAGTAGCTTCACTCTATAAGGTAGTTTTTTTTTGAAGCTTAAAAGAGGGGGAGACACTCGGTGGTGTTTACCCCAATGTATTAATAAGTAAAAGAAAAAAAGAAATTACAGAGAGAAGAGAAAAAGTATAAAAACCGACCAACCCGAGAAGAAGGCCGCATACAGAGTAAACCCCCCAAAAGAAAACCCATAAGACTACCCCTGGGACCAATCCTCCAGAAGCCGCAGAGCACGTACCATGATATTCTCCGTGTAGAACCGTTGAGACGAAAAAATTGCCTCATTCCTCCCCAACCAAGTACTCCAAAGCCTAGCAAAAGGGTCCAGAAGAAGCTTCCTGTCCCGACCCCGAGAAGTGACCAAGCTCTCACGGACGGCTGGAAAGGAGACCGCATTAAGCCAAGGAACATCAACCCAAATCGAGCGAACAAGCGGGCATTCGAAGAACAGATGGGTGATAGTTTCCCGATCCGCTTCACAAAGACCGCACATCGGACTAATATTCGGCAAGAAAACAGCACATCGATCTCGTGTCAAAAGGCGGCCAAGACGAAGGAGCCATAAGAACATACCAATGCGCTCGGGAAGTTTGAGGGACCAAATGAATCGATAGTCGCGCGACAATATAACGTCTCAGCATCCACGGACGGGGAGATAGCCAAATACGCCTTGCGAGAGGAGAAAGACCCGTCCTTCCAGGCCTAGTGATCACGCCCACCAGACGGCCGAGGGGCATCACTAAGGAAAGCCATAAGAGAAAGGAAATCGTCCAGCCGAAAGTCGGAGAGGCTCGCAGCGATCGATGGGCACCAGCAGCCGTTATCCCAACAAGAGGCGACAGAGGCCTCCTTGTTCTCAACCAAGGAGAAGAGGTGCGGGAACCTCAGAATGAAAGCACCCGTACCAGCCCAGTCATCGGACCAGAACCTGAATGAATTCCCATTGCCCAGCACAGGCGCAAAGAGAGGCCGATATTGGCCAAAAATGCACGTCACACCGCGCCAGAAAGGAGAGATGGAGCAAGCAGAATTGCCCCTAAAACCGGCCGTGAAGTCCGCACCGAGCAAAGTCCGCAGGACGTTAATCATAAAGCTTTCCTCGGTACCCCAAACACGCGCAGCCCATTTGAGCAGAAGAGAATTGTTAACCGCCTCCAGGCTTTGGACCCCCAAACCCCCCATACGCTTAGGACGGGTGATAACCTCCCATCCAACGAGGTGAATCCCCCTTTTATCACCACCATTTTGTCCCCTCAGGAACCGACGCATACAACGCTCCAACCTCAGACGAATCCCTTTGGGCAAAGCACGGACCGATAAAAAATAGATGGGAATAGAGGCGAGAACCGCTTTAAGAAGAATCAACCGCCCGCCCCTGGATAGCAGCACCGCACGCCAACCCGCAAGGCGTGCCTCCATCTTCTCCACAAGAGGCTTCCAATCGCGCAGACGAGAGCGACCAACAGTTAGAGGAAGACCAAGGTATTCAAACGGAAGAGATGGCGGACTGGATCCCAGCAAACGAGCACATTCCAGAGCCTCCGCCTCCGGCAATCCAAAACGAACCACTTTGGATTTGGCAGCATTGATCGCCAGACCGGAGGCCTCAGAGAATAGATGCACAGTCGCGGCCATGCCAGCCACCGCATCGGGCCCCCCCTCAACAAAGCATAAAGTATCATCGGCAAACTGAATAGAATGGACATAGAGATCCCCAAAAAAGCAACCCCGGGTCAACCCAGCCGCAGCAACCCCATCAATCATCCGAGGTAGGACATCCGCCGCCAACACAAAAAGAAGAGGGGCGAGAGGGCACCCCTGGCGCACGCCCCGACGCGGCTGGAAAAAAACCCCGACAGGGGTACCGTTCAGCATAACTGAGAGAGAAGCCGTGGAGATACACCGCCGCATCCAAGAAATCCACAGCACCGGAAAGCCCCGCCTACGCAGGACAGACCACAGAAATCGCCAATCAAGGCAATCATACGCCTTGGCAAAGTCAATTTTCCATAGAATTCCTTTAGTTTTAGACCTCCGCCAGGCCCCAACAATCTCCGAGGCCACGGTATAGCAATCAGAAATATTACGTCCACGAATGAAGGCCGACTGCGTAGGGGAAACCAGCGACGGTAATAGGGGAGCAAGCCTCCTAGCTAACGCCTTAGAGATGATAAGATGTATCCCGTTGGATAAGGAGATCGGGCGAAAGTCCGCAATGCGAGTGGCGGGGACAACCTTAGGAATCAACGTGATAAGAGCCTTATTAATTTTGTTAAACCCACGGTTACCAGTCGTAAATTCTTGAGCAACCGCCAGCACATCGCCGGCCACCACGTCCCAAAAGTCGCGGTAGAAAGCCACGGAGAAACCATCCGGTCCCGGCACGGCGTTGTCATTCAGATCCCAGACCGCATCTTTAAGCTCTGCCAAAGAGAAAGGCCTCACCAAGGCAGAGGCATCCAAGTCAGAAATGGAAGGGGCACCCCGCCCCAGCCAACGCAGCGGCGAGGAGCGCCGGAACCGAACGCGCGCTTGAAATGGCTAACGAAAGCATCGCCAATCTCCTTGTCATTGGTAATAGGGGAACCATTCACCGAAATAGAGTGGATGGAATTGATTCTCCGACAACCACTAGCCACTCTGTGAAAGAAAGCGGTATTCGCGTCCCCCTCTTTAATCCACTTCAGGCGAGAACGCTGACGCCATTCGGTAGTTTGCTTATTGTCCTCCGCCTTAACAACATCAAGTGCTGTGGCACGCTCCTGGAGTTCCACCGAGGACAAATCTCGGTCATTCTCAAGCCGGTCCAGCCTCATATATTTTCCGCCGCAGAACTGGCGGCTACACGGTTAAGGCGTGTCTCCTTCTTGAAAGAAGCCAGCATGCGACGCAAGGAGGAGAGCTTTTGATCCAAGCGACAAGCAGCAGAGCCCATATAAGAATTCTGGGACCAATGATCGCGCACCATATCTTTGAACCCTGACTCCAGCAGCCAGCAACTTTCGTATCGAAAGAGACCCCGGGGGGAATCTCTTCCCCATAATCCCAAAAAATAGGGTTGTGATCCGAAAAAGAACACGGCTGCGAGGCCACCTAGCACAGAGGAAAGAGATCCAAGGATTTACCATTCGCTAGAAACCGATCAATTCTCGAGCGGGATGAGTTGTTACGCCAGGTGTACGAAATATCACTGGGCACAAGGCCCTCCAAAGCCAAATCCGAAATGAGAGCACGAAATTCCTCCGAACCGGGGTCCCGCCCCCCGCGACCACGCGGCCTATCCGAGGACAGAGCAGTAACATTGAAATCGCCACCCCAAAGCCAAGGCAAGTCAGCATAATCAGAGGCCATCTCCCTCAAATCCTCCCAAAGCTCCCTGCGCCGCAGATGACAAGTAGGAGCGTATATAGCCGAAAGAGCAAAAGAAACATTGGAGTCAATGCGGGACAAAACCACGCTCAACGAATGTCTCCCCACACGCGTGGAAACAAAGTTGAAAAGCCCCGAACGCCAAGCAATAATAATCCCACCAGAAAGACCGATAGCATCTAAAGAACGAAAATCATCGACCACAAGGGCACCGAAAGACCGCCACATGGAAGCATCGACACCAGAAAGCTTAGATTCGAGAATAAAAGCCACATCGCAATTCCATTCGGAGAGGCGCGAGCCCAAAGCCCGCCGCTTGAGGGGATCCCCGAGTCCCCGAACGCTCCAGGAGAGTACCTTCATTAATAACCAGAGGAACGTCCCCCAATAGGCGATAGACCAGCCGCCTCCGCCACCGCATCGCGCAGCGTCGCACAAGAAGAAACCAAGGGGGTGGCAAGTGGAGGAAGCATGCGATGCCTATAGAACTTGCCAAAACGAGAGGAAGAAGCTGCCCCCCCCCCCCACGGAGGGAATACCCTCAGCCCCAGAGGTGACCACAAAATGCAAGTCCTCGTCCAGTGGTGCGTCATCAGCAGCAGCGATAAAGGAAACAACCGGAGGCGTCCAAATTGGCAGAGGAGGCGGAGTCGGAGCCAATATAGCAGAGGAGTCAAAGTCCTCGAGTAGAATCCGAGAATGGACCACCGTCGATGCATCGGGCCCCCCATGGAAGCCCGCCAGAAGATCCGGATCCGGAGCAACAGACCCCTGAGGCAAGTCCAGAAAGGAATCCGGAGGCATAATAGGATCCTCAACCACCCGAATGTCACGGAACCGAGGCCAGGATCCGAATCTCACGGATCCGATATTAGAGAAGTTAGCATGATTGCACACGTGGCCAGAAAAGGAGATATGCTTACAGACAGCCGTCAGAGGAGGCGATGGCAGGGGAGGCGAATCGACCTCGAAGGGCCCCGATGCAAACAAATCGTGCCAGAATGGTTCTGAGCACGTCATCCGAGGAACGAAAGGGGACCGCCCCGAGGGGATACGCACAGCATGCGACCCCTCGTAAACCCCTCCCGCCGATGCCACGTGGCCTGGAGAAGCCGAAACGTCCACCCCCATGCCCGGCGATAAAGCAGCAGCGAAGTCCACCGGAAGCGACGAAGCGGCCGCCGGCGCCGCCACCGGCGAGACAAAGAAGAACTCCACCTTGAACGACCATCTTCCGATCTTCAAAGTCTTGCACAGAATCTTGCCCACCGCAGAGGCGAGGAATGAGGAAGAACATTCCAACAGGATTTTTGTACATTCCCAGTCCGCTCCAGGCGAGAGCCCATCCTCAAGAACAGCAAGCACCCTCCCCCACGCGCCGGCAAGCCGCGAGAGAACCGGAACAGTTCGAGAGAGGAAAGGGACTCCCCGAACTTCGACGACACAAACCTCCGACGAGAAGGAAGCACTGTCAGCAACCCGCAACCGCCTCCAAAGAATGCTGCCATCACCGACACCCAGAGAAGAGCCTCTCCCGCTGGTCCCGGGACAGGCCTCGAACACAGCAGCGACCGGAGTCAAGCACGACGAAGTCCCCGGCGAAGGAAGGCCCCAGTTGTGCAAGAGTGATGGCACGAATCTGCTCCCATGCCAATCCGGGACGCTGTCGGACCCCCGCCACAGCGAAAGGTCCCTCAACACCACGAAGACGCTCCACCTCCACCAGCAACGGCCCCCCACCACAGGCCACTCCAGGGTCCACCCGCCCTTGCTCCTCCAACCTGGGCTCCTCCGCCCTAGACCCCTCCACCCCAGGTTCCTTCGCCCCATAGACCACCACCCCATGCGCCTCGAGCCCATGCAACGGCTCGCGAAGCGAAGGCTCCCCAACATCCTTCCCGCCACTCCGAACCAACAACGAAGGCGACCGTCCTTCCACCGCGACATCCAAGCCCTTGACATCACCCTCACGCACGACCTGCGCAAAGGACCGTGATCCACCGGCAACGAAGTGCACCGGTCGGCGAACATGCACTCCTGGCCCAAGCGTAGACATAGAATCCGAAGAGAAGCCACGAGAAGAAGAAGTATGATTGCATGAAAACCTGCGATGGCCCACACCTCCGCATGCATAACATCGTGGAGGTAGAGGACAGGATGCCGCCAAATAACCATGCACGCCGCAGCGAAAGCAATGCTTCCCCCTCTTCTTATGCGATACCATCTCCCAGCCATCGTCCCGATCCTCGAGCCCAGCCACCCTCTCCGCTCCCGACCCAACCACCCGCCTCTCCCCACCTCTGCTTCCATCCGGCAGCGAAAGAGCGCCACCGGCCCGCTTGGAAACCTCACCGGAGCTTCCAATCTCCGCCGACCCGCGAACAACCCCGGCGCCCTTCACTCGCCAGAGCGCCTTCACTCTCTTCACTCGCGTCTCCATCCTTCCACTCTATAAGGTAGTTGGTAATCTTTTTGTTATTCCCTTTCCAGCTGATGTACATGTAAATGGTTATTGTGAGACAATGTATCATGTAAACTTTATTTTGTGAATGGAAAAGTGTTGAAATAATTCCTTCTGAGTATTTTTATTTGCAGTCTGTTTCTGAATGTTAGTTGTGATTGCTGAATAAATTATTCTTAAGTAACTAGATCCGAATATGGGAGGATCCGACGGCCGAGAATTGGGGTCGTGACAGTTTGATATCAGAGCTCGATTACTCCAGTAATTTACTCAGTAATTGATAACTATGGACGGTATTCAGAAACTAAGGTTGTCTTAAGATCCTTTGATCTTAATAAATGACTGCAGCACCATTCATAAGTCATTGTCCTTTATTTACATCATTCTAAAACGTATAAGACCTAACCTTTGGCCTTGATTCATTCCATGATCATGGCAGAGCAAGACGTGTCTAGGCAATTAGCGGCTATGATAGTGATGATTCATGAGATGGGTCAAAGGTAATAGGCATTAGAGCAAAGACTCAATGCCACAATGAGAGATCAAATTCATCCAAACTCATGGATGCTAGAGTTGAGGGTTCTATTCACCCTCATAAGAAAGAGTATAGATACCATCAGTCTATAGAATTGGTTTGCCCCCACTCCATTTGGAGGAACAGTGGAGGAGACGCTTCGTAGGCACACAAAAAAAGAAGAATATGCGATTCCTATTGTAAGGATAAGATTCCGATAAAAGCACAAAGCCATTATCTGAGTAAGGAACCCAGAGGTCAATTATAATTCAAGAAGATCTTAGACGACTGTGTGGGACAGATTGCAGGACTTCAGTCACCTGCTTATCTGCTACTTATCGAGATGAACTATTTTGATCTCATCTTGGGGATGGACTAGCTAGAAAGGCATCATACATGCCTTGACTGTTTCCAGAAGATAGTAACTTTTCACATTCCTAACTCGATATAGTTCCAGTTTATTAGAAAGACATCCAATGACGATGTCAATTACATCTCTACTCTTAAGGCACAACAGTTGTTAGAGCAAGGATGCCAACGTAATTTAGCTTATGTATCCGCTATTTCAGAGTCAAATAGAATGATAGAAGATGTACATATAGTATGTAAGTTTTCTGATGTATTTCCAGATGAACTACCTGGATTACCACCTGAGCGAGAGATTGAATTTGAAATCTCTCTCATACATGATACTCAACCTATCTCTATCCCTCCATATAGGATGGCACCAACTGAGTTACGAGAGTTGAAGGTACAGTTACAATAATTGTTAGATAACGGATTCATTCGTCCTAATACTTACCATGGGGTGCACATGTTTTATTTGTAAGGATGGGTCGATGCGGTTGTACATTGACTATAGACAGCTAAATAAGAAGACCGTAAAGAACAAGTATCCTCTGCCAAGAATAGCCAATCTCTTTGATCAGTTACAGGGTTCAACTGTGTATTCCAAGATTGACTTAAGATCTAGATACCATCAGTTGAAGATTAAAGATGCGGATATCCTCAAGATAGCCCTTCGAACTAGATATGGACATTATGAATTTTTTGTTATGCCTTTTGAACTAACAAATGCCCCAGCAACCTTCATTGATCTCACGAATAGAGTATTCAGGGAGTTCTTAGATCACTTTAAAATAGTCTTTATTGATGACATGCTTATTTACTCCAGGATAAGTACCAGCATGAACACCATCTCCGACAGGCACTTGAAACACTAAGAACAAATTATATGTTAAATATAGGAAATGTGACTTCGGGATATCTTTTTTAGGCCATGTTATTTCTGAGGAAGGTATATCAGATAATCCTACAAAGGTTAGTGCAGTGATGAGTTGGGAACGCCTAAAGACTGTCACAAAAATACGATCTTTTCTGCGTTTAGCTGGATATTATAGAAGATTTGTGAAGGACTTTTCACGAATAACATTGCCAATGAATAGGCTGACTCAGAAGGAAGTTCCATTCATATGGTCTGATGCATGCGAAGCTAGCTTTTAGATGATGAAAGAATGCCTAATATCTGCACCTATCCTTACTCTACCCTCTGGGACTGAAGGATTTACAGTGTACAATCTAAAGAAGGACTATGGGCAGTTCTTATGCAATATGGTAAGGTAGTTATTATGCATTAAGATAGCTCAGGACACATGAGAGGAACTACCCAACACATGACCTTGAATTAAATGGCGTAGTCTTCGTTTTAAAGATATGGAGACAGTACCTCTATGGTATTACTTTTAAAATCTTCACTAATCATAAAAGCTTGAAATATATGTTTGATCAGAAGGAGCTCAATATGAGACAGAGACGGTGGCTAGAGTTGTTGAAGGACTATGATTGCACCATCTCCTATCACCCAGGTAAGGGGAACGTCGTAGCAGATGCCCTTAGAAGAACTTATTCACCTAGGTTGGTGAGTGTTATCCGCTTATGGGGTTTACTATCAACGTTGAGTGAATGGAAACCATTTGATAGTAGTGCCGATACTATAGCTATTCCCCACCAATATAAATCAGAGATCTGGAATAGAATAAAGAAAGGACAGGAGGATGATCCAGTCCTTAAAGACTTGAGCCAACAACTTGAGAAAAATGAGATAGAGGGATTCCAGATACAAGATGGGTTACTATATAACCATCACAGAGTTTGTGTACCAAACACACCCGAACTGAGGAAAGATAAATTACGTGAAGCTCATTGCTCTAGATTATCTATTCATCCAGGAATTACGAAGATGTATAAGGATCTTCGTTCACACTTTTGGTGACCGAGAATGAAGAAGGATGTTGCTGAGTTTATTGCTATGCCAGGTAACCAGGTTTCCTCTAAAGAACATTGCATATCAAGTGGTGGAGCGTTTGTCTTCAGGAGAGCTAGCATAATCTGTTTCAGCATAAGCGGTGATGTTGGTGTGGCCGTTGGCTTTGTAGAATAAACCACAACCTGGAGATCCCTTTAAATAACGAAGTATCGAGAGAACCTCCTACGAGTGATTGTAGCAAGGTTTAACCATATTGTTGGCTTGTCCTACTCACAGTGTATGAGATATCTAGCCTGGTAACAGTGAGATAGAGTAGTTTACCAACAAGACTTTTGTATCGAGTAGGATCCTCAAATTCGGGATACAGAGAGGTCGTATGCTTCCATGTTTCTGTCGGGATACCCGATGGTTTGCAGCCAAGCAAACATGCCTCTATAAGAATATCCATGCAATATTTCCTCTGTGACAAATGTAACCCTTCTGTTGTGTGGATAGTCTCTATACCCAAGAAGTAATGTATCTGAACAAGGTCCTTGGTGACAAACACTTTTTGGAGGAAGGCCTTGGTCTCTGCAATTCATGCTTTGTCATCACTGGTTATTACCATGTCATCAACATAGACAACCAATATCATAGTCCAAATGTCTTGTCGTCTCACAAAGATAGAGTAATCTGATGTCATCCTCTGGAACTCAAGAGAGCTAATCTCAGTAGTTAGCTTGTCAAACCAAGCCTGAGGGCTTTTCTTCAGGCCATAGATGGCCTTACGAAGTCGACATACCCACTCCCCCCTAACTAAGTACCCAAGTGGTTGCATCATATAAACCTCTTCCTCAAAATCACCATACAGGAAGGTATTTTCACATCAAGTTAGAATATATGCCAATTGTTGTTGACGACAACAGAGAGGATAATGCGAACAGATCTCAATCTGGCCATCAGTGAGAAAGTCTCAAAATAATCCATGCCATTAGTCTGAGTAAACCACCAGTCGGGCTTTCAACATGTCGATTGTGCCATCAGGCAAGGCCTTAAATGTCGGTTTCAGTCACCATTTCGGTATCGACCAAAACAAAATTTCGATGGAATTTCGGTGGGATTTCGACCGAAATTTCGGTCATTTCGGTCATTTTTTGTACAAGCACCCCCATATTTCGGTCATTTCGGTCGAATTTCGACTTCGACTGGATATCGATATTCGACAGAAATTCGACCGAATTTCGCTGAAATTTGAGGCCATGCCATCAGGAGATTGTTTTGTCGTGAAACCCCATCTACATGTAATTGGTTTCACCCATGTGGGCAAGGCATGAGATCCCATGCCCCTCTAAACATAAGAGCATTCATCTCCTCATCCATGACCATCTTCCAGCCATGGTCCTTCATCGCATCAATATGGTCATGAGGAATAGTGATTGCCATCATGGCATCTATAAATCGTCTATCACCACTAGAAAGACTATCAGTGGAAGTAAAAAAGGAGATAGGGTAGAGAGTACATTGTCTCTTAAAAAAGGAGATAGGGTAGAGAGTACATTGTCTCTTACTTCATCGCAAAGCTATAGGGAGATCTGGTGGAGCATCCAAATGAGCAGTGGGAGGGACATTCAAAGAAGGTACATCTTCCTGCAAACAGGAAATAGGTAGAGGAACAGATTCATTGTTACTAGCATTCTTTCTCTTATAGACAATAGGTGGTGGTGGTAACTCAGGGGTATGTCACTAACTGACTGTGTGAAGAAGCTTGTATGTTCGAAAAAGGTGATGTCAGCAGAGACGTAGTAACAACGTCACACAGGATCATAGCATCTAACCCCTTTTGGGTCCGAAAGTACCCAAGAAAAACACATTTGACTGCATGAGCAAATAGTTTATCAGCAGCATAAAACTTGTAAACAAAGGTTGTGCACCCAAAAATATGCAGAGGCAAGGGAAAAGGTATTTCATCAAGGTAAAGTAATGAAAAAGGAGTGGTTCCCTGTAGAACAGATGAAGGTACCCTTATAAGGTGAACAACGGTATGGCATTCCCTAGTAAGTCTTAGGAACCTTCATGTGAGAGAGAAGAGACCTAGCAATATATAGAAGGTGACGATATTTTCTTTCAACAATCCATTTTGCGGAGAGGTTTAGGCACAAGAAGTTTGATGGATAGTACCCAAAGAATAAAAAAAGAACACCAAATCATGTTGAGTAAATTCAAGCGTATTATCAGTCCTTGAAAACCGAATACAAGTAGAGAATGTATTCTTAACAAACTGAAAGAAAGATTAAACTATTATTTATTAATATCTGATCTTTCTTTTATTAGATAGACCCAAGAACATCTGCTATGATCATCGATAAAGACAATAAAATACTAGTGACCACCTATAGCACGAACCAGACAAGATCCCCAAATGTCTAGTGAACCAAAGCAAAAGGAATAGAACGACGAGAATCAACTCTAGAAAAAGACTTCCTATGATGTTTTCCGTACTGACACGTCTCGCATTCAACGGCTTCAGTGAAAGAAGTTCGGGGAAGCATCATAGATAGGGCTTTAGCAAATGGATGGCCAAGATGAAGATGTTACAACAGAGGATCAGAAGAAATCGACACAACGCCAGCAAAGGTAGAGTCTACAACAATGTCAAGATAGTAGAGTCAATTCTTCTCATATCCCCCACCAAAAATGTACATCATTTGGATGTCCTGAAAATAATAAGATAGCACATCAAAAATTCACACGATATAGTTCAGTACACAACTTATGAACAAACAATAAGCTCAAGGGAAAACCGGGGCACAGTGAACACCCGTAAGATGGAGCCTGGAAGAGAACTCCATAGTCCAACAAAGGTAATTGGTGAATGTGCCCCATTAGCCTCTCTAATCGACTTCACGGTAGAAGAAGGGTGTGAGGAGGTCAATAGACTACCTTCTCCTGTGATATGAGTGGATGCTCCAGAGTCGATAATCCATGCAAGAGCATTAGTTGTTGCAGTATTGACAATTGGTACCTAATGGGATGGCTAGATGAGCAATAGGGTGGCCTCACTGGATGTAGTTTTCATATCGTTGTAACATTTCCAACAAGCGTGAATTCTCAGATGCTGAAAGTTGGACAGTTTGTCTAACGGAGTCCTGTACAGGAGCTTCTGTCATTGCATTATCATAATCAGATGCCATGTGAGCTTGATATGACATCCCAAATTTTGCTCAATACTTCTTTAACTGATGATTTTTCTTCTGAAAGTGAATATAGGGTGGCTGACCTCAGCAAAAACCATGACCAGAGTCGCGACCTCGGGATTCTCGAAAAGTTGAAATGACCTCATCCAGGTGAGGCCAGAAAGGCAGAGTTCTCCATTGGCTGCAGAGATCGGGTTTGAACAGTGGAGTTATCAATTTGCTGCAAACGCCCGAGATGACCTTAATCGAAGGTAAGATGTCAGAAGTAAGGAACTGCTCTTTAACATTCTGGTAGCAAGGATGTAACTCGACAAGAAACCTGTAGACTTGCCACTTGGATCTCTCAATCACATGTTTAGTGCAACCGGTCGGTTGAAATATAGCAAGCTCCTCGTAGAAAGACCCCATAAATGATGATAGTATTCTACCAAGGTAGATTCTTCCTGTGAGGTAGACCAAATCCTCATGTATATGTCCGTCAGTCCAGACTTCGTGGTCTGTTTGGAGTATGTCTGCTCCAACTCATCCCACATTTCTTTGACCGTCTCCTTGAAAAGGAGACTTGATGTTATATGAGGTTCCACGATATTTGTCATCCAATTCATGACTTGATAGTTATCTACAAGATATGACTCATAGTCCTTGTCTTCCTCTTTTAAAGGTTTCTTCGTCAGTATAGAAATCTTCCTCTGACCTCCGATGAATACTTTGAACGCTCGAGACCATAGCACATAATTCTCAATGCCTTTCAATTTGATAAATGTACCCTGCATCATCATATTGGATATCAAAAAAAGGGGTTTTGTCTCGCTAGACGCGACAGACATCGTGGTCAAGGACTAAAATACTCAAATATAATCTGAATTTTCTTTAACCAAGCATCAAAATGATGTAAAGAGCCTAATCTTAGTGAAAAAAACGTACACAAAAAGGAGTATGAAGTTGCAGGCAGAGCCTAGGAGGTTGTCGTCGACTTGGAGAGGTCCTGTGCGGGCCGACAGTACAGTGGGTGTGTCGTGGTGAGGTCCAACAGTGATCTAGACTAGCAGATATGCACTCCAGGCGTCGGGGCCGTACCTTCGGCGGCCACTGGAGCCCCAATGGAAGGGTCAGTGAGGACATGCGGTAGTCAGGAGGGACCTAGGAGGTCCTAGCAGAGATCCTGAGGTGCCAGTGACAGCCCTAGGGTGCTGGTTGCAACCGATGATCCTTGGCGGGCCGCCCAGCGATTTGGAAGTCGAGAGAGGGCTTTGTACAGGCCCCTAGGTAGATTGGGGGCATGTACAAGGGCACACGGAAGCTTGGGGTGGCAGTAGGAAGATTAAGTCTAAACCTCGATCTAGGACCTTGCTCTAATATTGTTAGAAAATAGGAATGCGGAAGCGAAATGATAAACATAGCATAAATACAGAAAGATAAAACATGAACTCACGGATTTTTACGTGGAACCCTACTCCCTAAGGAGCAGGATGAAACAACAGGAGAACGCCTCATAGGGTTGGTTTGTTCATTGAACTTTCTCACTGGATATAGGGTTTAGGGGCTTCTTATATAGCCCTCACTGAGTCTTGACATCCCACAAGTGGTAGATGTGGGACTAAATAACTAGATGGGGTAAACGGATCCTAGAGAGATCCATTTACCCATCTCCCACATAAGTGACGCATACAACTTATACTCCAATGCTCCCCCTCAAGTTGGAGCATCCAATGATCAGCTTGGACAAACAGAAAGAAATCTCAACTCACAATACAGACAATATCAACTCAATGCATACAACTGTCGGCTGTTGTTGAGGACGTTGCTTCTCATGTCGTGCAGGTAAGGAGGACGAACGGGCTGGAGTGTGAGTCAACTGAATATCCTCGTCATAGAGCATGTGCTCTGTACTGTGTCTGTCAGAGTCACTGCAACTGAAAATGAGTCTTTACATGGAGAACTCTAGCTCGCCACAACATGTGGACACCTACTCCATCTCTGAAAAGGGTCGAACTGAAAAAAGCCATGGAGTGCAGTCCTCGTCGGAGTCCACGGTCGCTGAAGAATGGAGTCTGAAGAAGTCTCATCGTCGGAGAACTAGGAGTCTCCCATCTGACTCAGAGAATGGGATCTCTACTCTGGAGTCTATATGAAACCACATGAAAACCTAGCCCACATGACACACATGAAAACTCTGGCCGACAAAACAAGAATGATGAGAACCACAAAAAAGTGATGGCAAACATGTGCTCATCAAACTGAAGACCGCATACATGTGTATGTCTGAAACTAAAGACTCAGAACCATCTGACGTCGAGTCTGAATATCTGGACTGTAGAGTATGAACAACTTGTTGGTATGGAATATGACATCTGAATCTACAACAGACATGTGACTCTACACAGTACTCCTCCTTTCTCCCACACTTGTCGAAATGACAAACATCGACCAAGTTGGGAGAAGACAACAAAGATGGGGAGAAACAAAACAATAAGCCGATCATTTTTTTCGACCGTTTTTTGCACAATTTTCTTTGTTATTTTCTTTATCTCTTTTTTTCAATAGCCAACTCATCATTTGCGTATGGTTTTTTTTGTGTACGCACATTTTTTTACCTCTTTTCATTTTCATTTTTTAAAGAAATGTCCCAAAAGGCCCAAACATCTCGCTTACAAACTGCAGGCCAACGTGATTGCCCTTTCCCTTCACTAAATTTTTTTAAATAACCTTCAGCCTACAGGGGCAAGCCATTTTTTTAAAAAATAGGACTATCGGGCCCCTAGGGTCCCACCTCTCTCTCACGAAGCCCGCTTCCCTGAGGAGGCATCTCGATGCCACTGCCTCTGCCATTGCCGAGGGGCCACCAGCAGCAACCGCGAGAGATGGAGGTGGAGTCGAAAAGGGGGAGCCTCCTGCACGAAGGAGGAAAGAGAGGAGTTTGAAGTTGGGCTTACCGAGGCGGGAAGCGGATACGGGCCATACGGCATAGCCAGAGATGAAGGCGGTGCTGAAGTCGAGCTGCTGCACGATACCAGCGGAGAGGGCATCCCTCAAGGACCTGATGAGGGTCTGCGAGGTGTGGCACATGGTGCGCCTCACCTGGGGTTGTGCGCATAGAGGGTCGCGTGAAGTTGCCGATAGGTTGCGGTGCCGCCTAAGGGGGGTTCTGCTAGGGGATTTGAGAGGAGTGTCACCAAGGAGAGATGCTCCTCCTGGAGCATCGAGTGTCGTTCCTAGAGCGAGCTCGAGGCACCACCTAAAGTCGCACCGCAAAGAGAGATGTGTCCTGGAACTGGAGAGGCATTGCCATCGTCGTCATCAACCTCAAGATCTCTGCTTAGCACTAGAACCGTGAGGGAGAAGCACCGCCTGGAGCTCCTTCCTTGCGAGATGTGCGCCGCTTGCGGCTAGGTTTCTAGCCTGGATGCCAGTAACGAGCAAAGATGGCTCCTTGCGACAATGCGCTGCATGTTGGAGACTGCGCGATGATCTTGCGGAAGGCTTGTTGTGCCCAACTCATGAATTACGGCTTCAATAGAAACCCTACAACTTGGATAGAACTTGAATCAAACAATAATCATCTTCGGAAAACAATCGAATCTCGAATCTAAGTAAAGAATATAAGATACTCGAGAATCAACCCGTTTTGATAACATGTTAGAAAATAGGAATGCGGAAGCGAAATGATAAACAAAGCATAAATACAGAAAGATAAAACATGTACTCAGGGATTTTTACGTGGAACCCTACTCCCTAAGGAGCGGGATAAAACCATGGGAGAATGCCTCAAAAGGTTGGTTTGTTCATTGAACTTTCTCACCGGATACAGGGGGTGAGGGGCTTCTTATATAGCCCTCACTGAGTCTCCACATCCCACAAGTGGTAGATGTGGTACTAAACAACTGGATGGGGTAAATGAATCCTGGAGAGATCCACTTACCCATCTCCCACATAAGTGACGCATACAACTTATACTCCAACAAATACCATGTAAACAAGAATAATAAGAGAGTTGTATATTCCATTGGGTATGGGGTTTCTTATAAAGCATGAAACCCTAATGACCAAAAATACAAATTACATGAATACCCCAAGTAGCTACAACGTTCGAAGAGTTAAGACCTAAGAAAAGGTGACTCTAATAAATATATCTAATAGTTCCCTTCAAAATGAATAAGGGCAAGGTGGCAAATTGTGAGGCTTCCCTTCGAACATAGAGAA
Organism: Ottelia alismoides; assembly: GCA_037367405.1. Lineage (NCBI taxonomy): Eukaryota > Viridiplantae > Streptophyta > Magnoliopsida > Alismatales > Hydrocharitaceae > Ottelia > Ottelia alismoides. The sequence goes on along the minus strand of JAZKJV010008868.1, from coordinate 255,061 downwards.
TGGCACCTTGATTATTTACCTTGGATTGCTACTGATTGTTGGCAGGTTAAATCAAGCTGATTGAGTGCCTTTGGTGAAGAAGCTGGAACAGAAATTGGTCACTTGCAGGGCTACATGCTTATCTCGAGTGGATGCATGATGCTTCTAAAGGTGGTGTTGTCTATTATCTCGACCTTTCTCCTATCTATGTGCCTCCTTCTAATTGGTGTTAAGGGGAAGCTTGAGGTGTCGATGAGGAGATTTTTTTAGCTTCTTCTAGATAGACGTAGGGGTTGTCTCTCATAGATTGCAAGACCTTATGCTCACGAAAGAAGACAGGGGTCTGGGGGGTTTGAGTTTGGAGGAGATGAATGGTGCACTATTGGCAAAGAGGCTAACACATGTTCGATGTCATGACTCTGATATGTTGACTCACATCTGATGCCACACCGTATGCAACTTGCAATCACCACATCGGCAACCCAAAACACCACATTTGTAGGAGCAGAACCATGCCATATAGGGGTGCAATCGAACCGAACATGAACGAACCTACCTGAGTTCGGTTCGATTTGTTTAGCATTTTTAGAAATCCGAGTTCGATTCCATTTGATAAAATGAAATGGTGTTCAAGTTCAGTTCAACTCGGTCCTGATTCACAAAGGTTCGATTCGGTTCGTTTAAGGTTCGATTAGCAGTAAACTCCTTGTAATCTACATATTTTGAGAATGTGGAATGATCACAACCCTTCATTATGTCTTGATCATGGGCTGAGCTTTTGTACATATACATTATTTGCATCATGGTACAAACTCCCCATTCCTTGTATTGTTTTGAGGGAAAGTTTCCCTATATAAATATATATAATGTGTTGTGTATCGATTTTTTAACGAACCAAATCTGAGTGAACTACCAATTCAAGGTTCGGTTTGTTTAAATAGATGATCTCAAACCTATACCAAGGTTTGATTCATTTATTTTCGAGCCGAATTTGAATCGAACCTTTAACGAATGAATGAATATCGAACTTAATCATTAGACCCCGAAGCATCATAGTCTTGGAACTCCCACCGGCCACTCCTGCCACCACAACCACAAATGAGGCAATGTCGGACCTAAAAGCATGATCTACAGGCTGAACAACCACATCTCGCAAAGCCCTAGAGACAAAAGGACCCCTATGATGCACATGCAATGTCCCGGGAAAAGCAATTGAAGGCTTAGCTGCAGTTAAGTGAGCCCTAGTAGGAGCACCCGCATGGTGCAAAGGCGTTGCAGTATTGCCTTCCCAATCACAAGATTAGCGTGAACCCTAGAGACCATAAAGTGAAGCCCTAGCCGACGAAGAGGAGAACGAGAAGAGCTCCCAAAAATGCCTTCTTTGCTAGAGAAGTACCCCATAACGCTTCATACCCCCCTCTTTTGTTGATCCTTAGGGCATGATGAATGTCCCTTCCAATTTGCAGCACTGCAAGTATTTCAATCTACCATAACAGCCATGCCAAAGTCTGTTCTTTAGTTTGGAGACACATACCATTTGTGTAGAACAAAAATTAGCACCCTCCACAATGAGAAGACATTCTTGCACATCAGGTAACCAGCAAATATGTCATTGCAGGTGCTAACAATCATAGTAATGACTAGCTGCAAGTCATGTCAGGCCACATGCTCACAGTCATAGAAGGTGGACCGGTACCATTCAATAAAAAATGCTAACATGTATAACAATTGGACTAGCTTGCTTTTACCATAATCTCGCAGCATCAACTAGAAAATCTTTGTGTGCCCCTCTAAGAAACCAATCACATGCCGCATCATTCACACATCATACTTGAGTGGATTTTTATGTTGATTGCGAAGTGCATGAATAAACTTTCACGTCTACACGAGAACCTCTATTATCCATCCCAGTCTCTCTACAAAATGGTGTCATTCCAAACAACATATGCATAAATATGTCAACAAAATATAAATACTTTTAATCAACTAACCTTGAATGAACCGGAATAGCAATTTCCTCTTGACCAAAAAACAATTTCTGGAAACCCTCAGAACCAGGATGAATTATTCCTGCCACTGAAGGAGTTTCTCTACCTACATTTTTTCCATATTAGAATTTGGAGTTGAGAAAATATGTCAACCACACCCATACTAAAAATACAATGGACGGTAACAATAAGCCCAAGCTAACATAGAAGATGAAACACATTTCTTACCACATAAGAAGTCAAAATCAAGCATCCTTTGGATGGGAAGTTGCTTGTAGTTGTAGAATAGAGCCTGAGTATTCTTTGAGAAAAGTTGCCCTGTAGCCATTGTTATTTGAAATCTGCAAATCTACCTGCAGAAGTGAGAACAAGTAGCATTAAAAAGAAAATGGAGAAAGAATGTTCTCACATAAAATTAGTCAAAGACACCAAAAGGTGGGTCAACGGATAAAACCTGGGGGGAAGTAAAAAAACTCAGGGAAAAACCAAAAACAGAATTCTTAATAGACAACTGTTAAGATGAATATATCGACACCATATGCAAAATTTGAATCAAACAACGAACTTTTGTGTCAACAAGATATCTATCAAGGTAGAAATGAACTCAGAGTCGCAGTCGGAACTTTTGTTATCCATGTGTCATTTTTTCGCAAAAGATGTCACTTGCAAGATTGTTAGATAAAATAGATAATGAAGTAGGTCCAGATTAATCTTTAACAAATGGTGAAGCCTTCTCCCACTTTAAGTAGGGTCAGCTACATGGATTCTTGCTCAAATCCATATTGAAAGATCTGACTATTTTTTACACTGGTTGTCAGCTACCTAACACAACCCCCACATGGAGCGATTTCGACCAGTCTTTTGAGTGGTAGGCACATGGCATTACCACCAGAACATTGAAGTGGGTACACATTAATCTTTAACAATCTAATCATAATTTCTTGTGAGTACATCAATCTTGGGTGTACACATTTTTTCCATAAAAAAGGAAAATCATAGTTGTAAGTTAAAACATAATATAGATGTACTACAATGCCCATCAAGCTAATTGATATAAAGCAAGCTCAAGGCAGATGCTGCAAGAGTAAAGAATAGTTTAATCAATCACATTGTTATTATTCCCCCTTCTCAAATAAGCAATGCCATATTGGCAAATTTTACTAACTAAAATAATAAATCCCAAAAAAAGAAAATAAGCAAGGGGTACATCTGGCATATTTTCAACAACAACAACAACAACAAAGCCTTTTCCCACAAACACTCACATCTGGCATATTTTACAGAACAAAAAACCAATGCCCTCTATCTGAGGTGTTCAAATTCATGGTATTTAATTAAACCTCAATTAAGATTGATTGCAAGTTTTAACTAAAAAAATTAGTATTTGACGTGTATTGGATGAATTTTTGACAAGAAGAAGATTTCTTCAAGCTGCTTTTTGTAAAAACAGTTTCTCTTGTTCTCACTTCCTTTTTCTCCAACATCATTCATTACTTGCAACAAACTCTATTTCAAGGATAATGGTGTCTAAGCATCCTTGTGAACCAACCATAAGAATAGAAAAAAAAAATCAATGTCCAAAGTGCCTTCAGGGCAGGTCTACATGGCAAGAAGCTCAATGACCATCCACATGCAGTAACGTAGTTGAACATATTTATTCTCACATTCTAGTAAGAGTTCAAACTATAGCAACAAAAATCAATATCATATGCAGAATGAAGCAACTTACTAAATCCCGACTATTACTGCATTCTCCCCTTCAATCCTTCATCATTTGGCCATTTCTTATATAATAAAATCTTATATTTGTCTTATAGAGACGTAGGCTAGTTCAAGCTGGAATTTGAAATTGGCCATAGGAATCTCAAGTCAATCCACCAAGGAATGCATCAGAACGATATGGTCAGTAGTGTGTGTGTGTGTTCTTTTTTTATGTAAACTAGCATAAAATGAAATGCTTTGCACCGAAACGGCATAGAAATGTGTCTTCCAGATTGTTGATTAACTTTTTAAGTGAAGTTAATTATTCTTGGATGTAACTCAGATCACTGGAACTTCTATAACATCTTAGTTACTCAACTAAATACTAAAACGTATTCACTCATACAAACCCACTAACAAAGACTTACTGCTAATATATCAAAAGAAAACGACAGAAAAAGGGACTTATTTCTTCTAAAAAAACATATTCCTCCTGACCTAATCGACAACAAAATTAAGCTCTCTCTCTCTCTCATTTATTCATATCCACTACCCATTTACCGAAAAACCACCATCACTTTAAAGTGAACTCATTTGTGAATTGCGAAAAAAACCTCCCTGCTGCAAGAGTTAGCAGCAGCTCGCTATTAAAAAAGAAACACGTTTTATCCAGAAAACACCGTAATATCATCTATAGCATCGCAAGCAAGAACGAGGAAAAATTCCCCGGACATTAAAGCCCACACGAGAAATAGATAAGCAACACAAGGCTCTTATAAACCCCACAATCCTGTTGCATTCCTCACACTCCCCAGAACGAAATAATTGCAGCAAAACATAAACGCAAGCGATAACATTTCCTTCACCCAACAGAGCTCCACCCGTGCTTCCCGCTAGAAAAGACCACACCTTTCCCCCAACTAACAACCAACCGGTCCCCGAAAACCACAGATCTATACGACCGAGACCAATTTCGACATCCTCGAGGTCCATAGACGGGAAAGCAACCAATTCCTAAAACCCTCATCCAAACTCTCCCCAGAATCAACCAAACCGCATCCATTCCCGCCACAACAAACGGATGGCGGCTCGAACTCGCATTTCGGAAGCATCTTGTACCAAATCGACGGCATTGAAGCAGAGATCGAGATCAGAGGAGCAACAGGAATCGAGAATCGGAACATCTACCTGCTAGAAGCACAACAGATCAGGCGATCCAGAGAGATGGGGAGGGCAGGAGGTGGGGACTGTGGGGTTGGTGGTGGTTGGGTCACAACTAACGAGGTTGGATCGGGGGCATTTATATAGGGGATGCGGAGAAGAAAACAGCGGGGAGAGTGGTCGAGGGGAAGGTGAGAGGGATTACTGGGAATGGTGTGGTTGGTGGTGATCAGGAGATGGTAGGGGGCATGCAATGTGAGACCATCGCATCCCCAACCGCCCGTTTGGTCACCAATGGGCTCAATATATTAATTTTTTAAATTTATTGGAGAAAGATAGTCATAAATGAATAAGAAATGTATAGAATTTTTCTCATCTTCGTTTTTTAAGGATTTCAGAGATAGGTAAGAAATAAATATCGTAGAAAACGATATAATGGATGAAGTAAACAAACATACGTGATTTCTATGGAATTCGAAATTTCAATCTAATTTGGTACCGTCAAATCCTCTGTTTCTTAATGTTTACCCGTTGATATGGAATAAATTTTTATTAGATGGATTGTGATCTTTCTTTTTTGAACTTTATTGTGTATCTGTTATTTGTATATTTTGATGGAATATAGTCTAAATATTATCACATAGTTTTATGATGCCATACATGTAAATACGAAATTATGAACACTTGATTATATATATATATATATATATCTAAAAATATTTATATGAACAGCTTGATAAATATGTAACCTAAATTAAATAATATGGGGGACATCACACTCTTTGATTTATTCGAGGCATCATATCAGATCTTCTTACCATATCTTATTCGAAAAATCACATTCACATTTTGGTTAATATTTGTCCATTAATCCTCTCAAATTAATTAGTTTCCTTGTTTATATTTGTATCTTCATTTTGATTCTCTTATAGTCCACATAGCATTTCCTTAGTGTGAACATTTAGGTTTCCTTTCTAAAATCCCTCTCTCTCTCTCATAAACTTTGGAATTTTTTTAAAACAATTTAGGTTTGGAACCCCCGGCCCATTAAAAAGCACTTCATGTGCAATTTTTAACAAAAAAAATTGTCCTCGCCTCTTATATCCCTACGTTTGGTTATCATTAAATTATATAATTATTTATAAAAGTACACATTTAACAGTAATTATTTTACATAATAAAAATATTTAAATGAATCTATTTACAACCAACAAAAAAACTGTCATCAACTATCTCTAGAAGGGATATTTACACCCATAATCTTGAATAATTTTTTATTTACATACATAACCCTCGATAATCTATAATTACACACAGAACTCTGAATAGTCACTCCACGTCACATCCTTAACCCTATGTGACTTTAGTCCATTAACTCGACCAGACCATTGAGTTAATCACCCTCCTCTTTGTCATCTTCCTCCAATCCCCACCCCCACCAATCGGTGTGACCACCTCGCCCTCCACCCCTTCCTCAACTCGCAACCCTCCCCTCCAACTACCTTCCCCCTCCGCTCATTGACGACGAACTTGTAGACGAAGATGTTCCGAGGAAGATTGGGTACTACCTTCCCCCTTCAACAGCCTCCCCCTCCCCCTCCTCCGGCGTCACTGTCGACAGCAACATCTTCCCAAGGCCCCTCCTCCTGCATGCCTCCCTCACGAATAGATCCTCCATGTAGAACCACCGAAAAGGTCGGAGGCCATGTGCGACGGAGGAGGATGCGTCGAATGAGGAGGATGGGTTGGGGAGTGCTTAAATAGCTATGCCCCTCTTAACCTCACTGTGGTTTGAAAAAATTATGGTTAAGCTCAACTTATTGACGGCTAAAGTAATGGAGGGGCACAAGTGATAGAATGGCAAGAAGTTGGGGGCACAACTGATATTACAAAAAAGGAGAGGTATAATTAATATTGGAATATCTTAGAGGGGCACAACTGATAAAAACCGAATATAATATACATTATTAATATACTTTTTTATCTTTATAAATAAATAAATATATAAAGTAATAGACATAATAATAAAATTATATATGTATTATAATTAGGATTAATTAATTACAAAGAGTTATTTTTTAATTTGAATTAATTAATTATTGGTTGAATTGAATTATTTAAGCTAGAGGGATAATAAATGAAAACAATGATGATAAATCAGAGATTTATCACCTCCTTATACGTAAACTTTGCCCGTCCTCGAGTAAATAAAGAATGAATAGTTAGTTGAATCATGATTGTGCATGTGAGATACAAAACTTGACATTTAAGATCCGAATTTTAAATGTGACATTTAAACTCTAAAGTTTGAACCAAGTCTTGGTTAAAAGGAACTCAACTTCCCTAATTTTTAGACTCTATATACATATATATAAGATATATGGCATTTAAGTGTCGACTACATATACATGTGTATAGTCAAGGCTTCTTCCGAGGTACCAGTTTGAAATAAAATCTTCCTTAGGACTCAATCCTAAATACTGGAGAATAAATTTAGTCTTGCTTCAATAAACTGTCTCTTTAGTTGTCAGATAAAAAACATGTAGATGGATAGGTCAGTTATGGAGGATATAGGTTTGTGCAATTTCTTTTCTCCTCACAAAAGAACAAGGAATCTCTCGAGTACCTTAGTAACACACACATGTATTTTTGTGTTGATCGGTGTCTCCGTCAAGAGAATGTTGAGTCGTCTGCACTTGTTTTTTTTGAAAATCCATCGAGGTGCATCTCTTTTGAGCATCTATTATGCCTCGATACCCGGACTTATTTACTATACGATGCAGAGCCTTTTTATGGTGCTAGCCTGACTCGTAAAAGCCTATGATTTTGGTCCAAGTGGACACTTTAAAAGGTTGGGAGCGCTCGCCACTGGTGTAAGTTCTTTTGGATGTAACTTTGTAGTGTATAAGATTTTTTCATGATTTTTCTTTTCTTTTTGGCTAGCTCCATTACTTTTACCAAAATTGACCCACACCGATCAACAATTAACATGGTTTTACACACGTTGGCACTTAGGTTTAGTTAAAAGATAGTATAAGAATCATGCTCTCATACTGGCTAAGATGATGACACTCAGGTTTCATGAAGCCTTCATTAATTTTACCACATCCTCGAGCATTATAAAATCAGGTCCAAACTCAAACCTCTCATCCTAGTTCCTCAGGTGAAACCTCAACTCATCACATTTTCCATGTAATCGTGCAAGTGAAGTGTTGTTCATATTCTTGTGAGGTAAAGATTAAACACGTAATATTGATATATATCACAAACTAGGGAGTTCAAGTATTTAAGTCATAAACCCTAATGAACAAGACTAGTTAAACTCTGAGTCAAGTGTCAATCTAAACCAAATATCAGAAACCATATAAGTCTTGTGTGACAGTGAAAGTGTCAGGGATAAAACCATTTATTAGTTAGTATTTTTTTATTTTTTAGAACAAAAGAATTTTGTAAGTATATACAAAGAAATGTGTCAAAATAATTTGCCCTTTTTTAAACACTTCGTAAAACATTTGTACAAAAGTGTCAAATAGATTTAATAATTTTCCAAATATTTACAAATCATTTTTTACAAAATTAGTTTCAAATACACACACCCATAACACATAATAATATAAAATATGTGAAAGTACGAGTTATGAATCAAGTATATATGCAGTATATATGCACACACCACTATACTTAGCTTGTATTATGTCCTCATGGCATAAAGTAAAATGAAAGACATAGGTCATACGAAGCATAAAGAGGAAGAACAGTACAAGGACATAGCCTCTAAGGTTAGATAAAGAGAAGGGACCGAGAAGATAACTAAAGAATTGTAAAGAGATGTACAGAAGTAGGGTTTGGGTTCTCCCTATACTTAATCTTTAAATAACCTAAGTAAGTAGTAAGAATCTAAAGAAGGGAGAATCTAAAACCTAAAATAATGGAATAAATCAAGTGCTAGAAAGTGTAAGAAAGGATATATGAATCTGCTAGTTGATGAATCTGTTGTGATCTGAATCTTCAAACTGCAACTTCATATAGAATATTCTGAGTTGTCTGCAAGATGATCACTCGCTATGAAGGCATCATCTCAACTTGAACCAACCATTCTTTAGATATGATAAAATGCTTCAACAGTCGTCCATCGATCAAGAAAGAACATGCATTATCTGCAAGATTAACTATCCCTACACTACCACTGTTGTGCACTTCCTTCACTATATATGGACCCCTCCACTTTCACTTAAGTTTCCAATGGCAGATCTTCAAATTGATGTTAAACAACCATAACTTATGTCCCGAAACAAAGTTCTTGCACATAATGCTGGCCATGTCACTTCTTAACTTTATCCTTATAGATCAAATTGTTGGCATATACCCTATTTCGGATTTCTACAAGTTCGTGGAGGTTCAGGTCATGTCAAAGCTTCCCTAGATGACAACTTTAGTTAACTTATTTTATTGCCCACTCAGACTTGTGAATTAATTCAGCGGGCAAGTGGCATGGCTTGCCATAAATCATCCTAAAAGGTGAAGTACCAAGTGGAGTCTTGTAAGCTGGTCTATAAGCCCATAGAACGTGGTCCAATAACTGAGACAAGTTCTTCCTATCAGGATGTACTATCTTATGAAGAATACCCTTTACCTCTCCATTGGAAACCTCTGCATGTTGTTTGATAGTGGGTGGTAAGCACTAGTCACATTGTGCTCAAACTTGTAGTCCTTAGCTAAAGACTTCAACTCACAGTTCATAAAGTGGTTACCCTCATCTGAAATCAAAACTTTAGGAACTCCGAACCTAGTAATGATACGATCCTTCATAAATTTACAGACAATCTTGTTGTCTGCAGCTCAGGTAGGGATAACCTCCACCCACCTTGAAAGATAGTCTACGCTAAAAATATGTACTTAAATTTATGGTTGTTGGGAAAGGAAACCATAAAATCTATGTTCCATGCATCAAAAACATCACAAAAACACACTGGTTGCATGGGCATCTCATCTCTAAAGCCAACAGTCTCAGCCAACCTTTGATAGTAGGGCACATGCGTACAAAATCTATAGCATCTCTAAACAAGGTCGGCTAGTATAATCCACATTTTAGTACTTTATGTGCAGTTTATTTTCACTAATGGTGTCCTCCAACTTCTAAAGAATGACAGTACGTGAGGACACTCTGGTATTCTTCTTAAGGAATGCACTTTCTCAATACACAATCCAATCCTTCAAAGAAAAGGAACAGATCCTTTCAGTGGTATCTCTTCGGATCTAACTTCAGTCGATCAATGTTGTTCCTAATCCAATTATGGAGAACTTGCTTGGAGACAAGATAGTTCACGATGTTGGCATACCACATGAGTGAGTCAATAATACAAATTGACTCATCCAGAAAGCTTGCTCTGATCGACTCAGTGTTAAGGGAATCCTTTAACTCCAAACATGATAAGTGATAAGGCATAATATTCTTAACTCCAAGTTTATCCTTAATCTCCAAGTTAAACTCCTAGAGTAACAAAATCCACCTAGGAAGATGCACCTAAGCGTCCTTCTTTTACATTAAGTATCTTATGAATGTATGATTCGTAAACATTGTCACCTTAAAGCCCAAAATACAAGATCTAAACTTCTCGAGGTTCCAAACTACTGCGAGCATTTCCTCTTCGATCACGGTATAATTTGTTTATGCTTGATCTAAGACTTTGCTCGCGTAGTGGATTGCAAAAAGAATCCCATCTTGCCTTTGACCTAACACAACTCATATAGCAAAATCTGATGTGTCAGACATGATCTCAAAGGGAAGAGACCAGTCAGGAGCTTGAAGAACGGACGAGTCTATAATCTTTCTCTTCAAAAGCTAAAAGGAGTCAAGACACTTGTAATCTACAATTAACTTGGTGTCTTTTCCTAAGAGCTCAGTAAGTGGTCGGACAGTCTTTGAAAAATCCTGAATGAATCTTCTATAGAATCCAACATGCCCTAGAAAATACATTGGTTGGTGGATCGAGTTTCTTGATCACATCCACCATGATAAGGTCAACCTCCATTCCCTTTTGGAGATGACATGTCCCAACACAATACCCATCGTAACCATGAAATGACTTTTCTCACAGGAGAATACCATATTAACTCCCCTACATCTTTGAAGAACTCAGTTGATGAATCAGTGATTTATCATATTTTTGTATATTTTCTGAGCAACAATTGTGTGTAATCAGTTGCATTTTTTCTTAATTTAATGCATACTTTTCATTTCATAATTTTCATGTGCATTGTATTTAAAATCATCTAAAAATTGCACAATATGTCCTTGCAAAATAAATTTAAAAAAAAAGAAAAGAAGAAAATTAATTACATTCTTATTTTTTGAACATGGGCTTGAAGAGAATGTTGAAGTATCTAACAATTTTCATTTTTTCAGGTTTTTTAGAAGGGGCCCGAAGAGGACACTATCCTCTCCTCTTTATTTGCAAAAAAAAATAAAAAAAATCACTATGCGGCAAATTAGCTGATGTCAACTGACGCCAGCATTTTAGAAATAAAAATAAAAATAAAAAAGGGGGTGTTGACATCATGTTGACATCAACCCCCCTTCATCTTCTTCTCCACGACGATGACTACCTCCTTTCCTTCCTCTCATGCATCGGCCATGCCTCCTCCTCTCCCCTTCGTGCAACCGTTGCGTGGGCGGTCCACCTCCTCCCAACACCAACCGCCATCCCTTCCCCTCCCTCGAATCCGGCTACAAAAGGGGAGGGAGGATGGCCGTGGATGGGGAATCAATCGCAGGATGGCACACCTCCCCCTCCTTCATGCCTCGTCACCGTAGTCAGCGCCCTCCTCGTCGTCGCTCCTCCTCACGCCGCTCTACCCTCCACTATCCATCCTCTGTGCAATGTGCTGCCCTCCGCCCTCAGTCTCCTCAATCGTTTGATAGGAAGAGGGGCCCCAGGGACCCCTTTGTAATTTCAATTTTCTTGAAGTTTTTTAAATTATGTTGGACCTAAATGTAATTCTAGGAAAGTTTTACTGAATTCTATAATTTCTACATTTTCATTTTTTATATTCTACGACATTTGTATTTTTTGTTCAAGGTTTTTTAATTACATAACAGTCCTCAATGGATCTCTTTATAATTTCTTAAAGTTTTTTATTCTCTGCAATTTACCTATTAAGTAATTTTTTATTGGCAAATTTTACTCCTACCTAAATTTTTCTTTATATGAAATTCAAACATTAAAATTAGTAATTTTTACATCCATGCCCTTAGTTTTTCCTGAAAATCACACTTATGCCCATGTAACTTAATTCATTAAAAATTGCCAGAAACTCCAAAAAAATCATTGAAAAATCCTGCAATATCTTGGAAGCATTTAATATATATTGGAATCAATTTCATTGTATTCTGAGAATCATAAAATCAAATAAAAATTAGGAACATGTTTATCGAATTTTTCGAGTTGATCTCTTTCCGAAATTTGTGTTAAATTCGTATTATCTCTGTGTTCGATCTCTAGAGCTGATGCTATACTCCTTAGAAGTTATTTTGCTTGTTCATTATTTTTTTTATCTGAAAAATATCGAGAATCGTGTATGTTCACAATGACAATTAAAATTTACATATTAGCACATCGAATCTCGTATTTTCGTTTTGGCATCATTGATGGGGACATTCAACATCGCATACTTTTTCTTTAGTCTATTTTTTCTATTTGTTCTCTCTTTTATTTCCAGGTACACTCAAAGATCAAAAAAGATTTTTTTATTCATCTCAAGTCTCTCTCTCTCTCTCTCTTCAGATCCTTATTCAAGCAAAATTGAGCATACAAATATTTTTGTGGAGTCAACGTTCTCATTAATGTGAGTCCATTCTAATCTTAGACAAATAGGTTGCTTGCATTCTATTTTCTATCGAAAAATCTGAAATTGGTTAAAATCCACTTCTCTAGCTGCATTAATCTCTGTGATTTTTCTCCCTTTGATAACAAGAAAAAGACCTAATCGTGCTTGATCACATAAACATTGAGCTTCCGAAAAGTCACCGCATGGATCGAATATTAAGCGGTCTGAAGTAATTGAAGTATCGTACTTTGTACACAATTTCACGTACACAAACAATCAAACCTAGGTCAGAACTAAAAGTCCTACGTAGATTTCTTGACTAATGAAATTAAAAACATTTAGTCGCTTCTCAATGAGGGAAACCTTAGCATAGTAGGTGATTAAAGGACACCGCATTTGGCATCATCCTCAAGGAATATGGGTAGCCATTCTACAGTCTGTATACTTACACCTACACCATCCTGTTGTATGTGGTATTGTTAACATTGGTGTTTGTATATATTTTGTTGCATCTATTTCATTTACTCATTTTTCCTTTTCAGTCATTTCTTCTTTATGTCATTTCTCTATAATTTTTTAATTGTTTCTGACATATTTCTTGTTTCTTCTTTTCTGTGAGGGTCCGATGAGTGAGGGTGGAGATCCTAGGAGCACCAACGCACCGAGCAAAGCGGAGGCCAGTCGTTTCTTCATCGATCGACATGAGAGCATAGTGGATGAGGAGCATGAGGAGTGGAAGAGCATTTAGAGCATTTTTATTTTTTGTTTTATTTTCTAGTTATTTTATTCCATTTATTTGTGTAAATAATTTGTTATATTTTTTTTGGCATTTATCCTTTTTCTATTTTCTAGGCTATTATAACCTTCTGATTGTCAGGGTCTGTTTCATCAAGTACTTGTGCACTTGGGGGACCTCGTCGGATTTTTGATTTCACCACTTTTTATTTTTTTTGTTTCATGTCTTTTTTTGTGTTTGAGCCCTTAGCATTATGTTTTATTATCTTGGTTGAGTCGGGTAAATAATAGGTCCAAATCCCTTAATAATTTTCATGATCTTATAGAGTAGATTCGTATAATGGACTTAGTCAAATAATCGGTTCTTTCTGACAATAGAAGCTACGGCTAGGAGTGTTCATTTTTATTCATTTAGGCTAGATTTTAATTTCATGCATGGGGGACATGTACATTGCTAGAGGTAAGTACACATCCTCTACTTTGCATACATCATTCATTTCATCGCATTGATTTTTCTGACTTCCTTCCCTGTTTTCTCTCGCTTAGGATAAAAAAGAAAATTGGAAATTTTAGTAGGCATTTTATTTAAAACACTCAAAAAAGGTAATAACGAAATAAAATTGGGACTGCTAAAATAACTCGACACTAAAAAGAAACGTAACGATTTATTATTATTTTAGGGAGAGTAACACCTCATTGTTGCAGGTACTGACCTCCAGACTGAGTGGGTGAAGACATATCCCTAAGGATAAAGCCCAAATCCCTGGACTTGTGCCCTAAGCACCCGTGTATCACTCATCAGTACACGATCGCAACTTCAAACACTTGCCTCCGGCCTTAGAAAATCATTTTAGCATGCTCAGCCTCTTATCTCCCTTTTGGCTTGATATAACCTGGCAACCCAGGCAGATGGTACCACCGTTTCGGGAGGTTTGAGGGCATACACTGGTCGATAGGGTGACATCACCCTATGTGTATGTTGTTAAGTAACTTTGTGATTCAATAAACTAAAATTGAAAAGATAAAAGGCCAGACTCTTACGGTCCTCACATTGTGTTCAGTTGGTGAATCGGGGGTTGGTTTGTGTTTGTTTGCTTAGAATAAATATCCATCCATGCACTTCGTGCTTTTTTTCATTTCTTCTTCTTGTATGACTTTCTTGTTCTTGCATCTTTCCTTTTGTTTCAAAGATGTTAGATTGGAGTATTTTTTGTTTAGACTTTGCAGACTTATTACTTTCCTCTCCATTCGTTCGTCTTTATCTTCTTTCACTCGGGATGACTCTCTTTCCGAGCTTTCATCATTCTCATTTACTACTGATTTGTCACCAATAAATCCATTGTTCGAGATTGACTCTCTTCTCGAACTATCCTTTGAGACTCCATCATTTCTATAGGATGATCAAGTTCCTTTCACATTTCCAGATAATGAGCCATCTATAAAGGACTTGATGCCACCGAAGGGAAAGGGATCTATGGCATACCAAAGTGAGATCAATAGTACGATGTTGTCTTCTATTCAAGCCATTCAGGAACAATTGACTGAGCAAACCAACATCCGGGCCTGATTGAGAGATGCGATCTTAGGGCTGAGGAACAACAAAGGAGAGAGGAGAGATGAGGATGAGTAGACGAAAGGAGGTGGGGATGGGGGAGATGAGAAGCACCGAGGAGACTCGATTGTATAGCTAGAAAGAGCAGTGGCTAAGCTCACCCTTAGAGATGCCTATAACCCAGGCGCAGTACACTCGATTACATGGATTCAGATACCTACGGTTCATGGGCATTTTGATCTTAAGTCCCAACTTTTACCATTACTCCCCATATTCCACGGTCATATTTCAGAATAACCAATATACACCTCCAGCAGCTTGATCGCATTTGTGGTACAGTGCACTACCCTAATATTCCATTAGAGGTAGTGAAGACGATAGCTTTCCCATCTATCCTTATGGATAAGTCATTCTATTGGATTAATCATTTAGGAAGTGTTGTCATGTCGTAGGAGGAACTGAGGTCAGCATTCTTGAGCAAGTTCTACCCTCTAGGACGACTGAATCAGATGCAATCCCTTATTTCCAACTTCTCCCATATGTCCAATGAGCCCATTCACGAGACATGGGAATGCTTCAAGTATTTTACGGAGAAGTTCCCCCATTACGATAAACCAAAGACTAGCCTTGTGTAAAATTTCTTTGGGGGTTTGAGTTCAGAGAATCAGAGATTGGTTAATGCTGCGTGTGGGTGGTCCCATTTCAACAAAGACGAGGATGTCTTATGGTAGATATTCGAGGAAATGGTGGAGAGCTCTATAGCTATATCTCCTTCCCATGCATTTCAAAAGCATCACCTACCTTCTATTCCCCACAAGGCCGTTAACATGACAACATCTCACGATGTGGATAGGGTGGACAGTTCTGATTTGACCATTATTGGAAATCACCTATCCAAAGTTGATATAATCGAAAGCAGTCACAAGAACTATAGAAATTACATGTGATCAAGCAAAGGACGAAGTAACTGGATGAGATTACGAAGTATCTAGACTTCTAATCAGTACTATCAGTTCATGTCGAAGTACGAGTGTCGCATCCGATACCTTCGCCCTAGAGATATCTACTTCCACTTCAACACAACAAAGTATCGGAGCACCCCCTGCAGTTTAGCACATTACAATGTGCAGACTCAGGATCAGGTCCCGCAACAGTCACCTCTAACATGTATTGCATCGTATTATCAAGAGCTTCCATACCTTTCTGAGCAACATTTTCAACCTCCACCTCACATTCAGGAGGTGAATGGTACTTGGAGTGACCCCGAGCATAGCCAGACCCATCCATCAAAGTAGGGACGGTTGCGTTCCAAGGCCGGTCAGAGGCTAAATCACCAGTTTCACTATGGTAGGCCACAACAGTTCCATCACCACTAGCCACAGCCTCATTACTCGTCTCTACCACATTTCCAGGCTTGGAGACATAGACATTAGCATATATATTCTACATATCTGCATCAGCTTTACTATTAGCATCAACCTGCACAGTATTCTCCCCTCCTCCTCCTCCTCCTTATTATTTATATCATCCACAATTTACTTATTCAAGGTACCCGCAACCTCCACAATACCAGTCTCAGTGATCTCCAGTTGTTGAGCATCCAGAGGCACCTTCAGTGAACCCAACACTTGATTGGCTCGCTCTATTGATGAAGAACATGAATGATCTGAACCCAGAGGCTTGACGACCTAACTTGCATAAAGACATGTATTCCAGCACAGGTCGAAACTCATCTAATGAGCACAGATAATAAAGGGGTCTAAAATGAGCCTTACAAGGTGAGGAATCAGTCATTGTGATGACCTCTCAACAATCGTGTTCAATCAACAATCAATTCATACAAGAAATAAATCAATAAAGCAAGGGGTCAAAATTTATTAGAACCCTACAATCAAATGTATAGTGGACAAGTATAGTAGGGGTCGAACACATGGAGAACATGGGATAGACAACAAAATTGGCTATAACGTCTATTTGGGGTTTTTAGGGATTTATGAAATTTTGTGGGTTTTTAATAATTTATTTTTTAGTTGTTTTTATAATTTTTCATATTTTTAATATTTATATTTTCATATTTTTTGATTTTTAATTTTTGTAAGAATGAATAACTATAATAGAAGTATATATAGTTATACATGTAGCTTTTATATTTATAATATAGCTATAAGTACTAAAAAATCACAAAAAAATTATTTTTCGTTTTTATATTTTCTCTATTTTTGGTATTTTCTGGGAATTTTTACTATTTTTTATTTTTAATTGAATTAATAAGGCAATATAATGAATAAGATAAATGGGCTGAATTATTTTGGACTTTAAAAATATCAAAATGATCAAAATTTTCCAAAACTTATTTTAATCTATAATAAATAGAATAGATAAAATTCAGAAATATAAAATAATATTTTTAGAATTTTTAAGAATTTTTTATAATTTTTATAAGGATTTTTGAGCTTTTTAACTTTTTATATTTTGCCTTTTCTATTTTTAGGGGTTTTTTATCTATAGGTTTAAAATAACATAATAAACAAAATATAATTTTTTAGAATTTTTCAAAACATTTTTATATTTTTTGGAATTTTCTAAGGTAAACAGGGCTCAATAGCTCAAGTTTTTATTTTTAATAAATAGAAAATAACCACTAAGTACCTAAACAAAATATATGTGATAGATATAGATATCAGGCATTTATGGGAATTTTCTACAAAATTTTAAAGGCTAAGAGTTATTTATAACAAAATAAAATCTACAAAAAGAAAATACACTTAGCAGTGGAATTTATGAAAATACTTTAAGTTTATGGACCAAAGCCGAACACATCAGAGAAATATTGGGCCAAAATACATTTTTTCCAAAATATTTCCAATAAACTATACCTAGAGGGGTATTTTTACAATTACTACAAAGTTTGAGGGCAAATGCAATTTTGCCAAAAATATTACACTATTAATTCAAAAATAAGGACTGAAATGAAATACATAAAGGCCCGGGGGCTTAGTGGCAAAATATCCAATCCCCTCACGTGCACTAGCATGTGAGGCGATGTGGATTAGACCTAGATTCAAATATGGGAAACACATGGGTAAATTGCAAAATGTCCAAACTTTTTAAGCAACAAACAAAATTTTAAGTACTAAGAATAAAATACAAAATGTGGGAGGGTATATGGAAAAATTACCCTCTCCCACGCGATCGGACGTCGTTGAAGCTTCACTTATCCGCGTGGCGCAAATCTGATGGTTGGTACCGATGCGTAGCGGATGTATGGGATTAGATCCCAGATAGGGATCCAATGGCGGAGGCTCGCTAGATCGGACGTCTCTTGAACATGTGGGGAGTTGGTGTTGATTGGACGGCTCCGGATGGATCACGAAGAACAGTTTAAGAACTGACGCTTGGCCAGCTTTGATTTGACACCACGCACGTCTCCGTCCACATGGAGCACCTCCGATGTTCGCTTCTGGTTCTTGTCAACTCCCCGAAGTTGGCTGACCCCTCAAAGAAGTATAAAGCTCATTGGTGGAGATCTAGTGTACGTGAGCACCTGGAGGCTTCATTCAACAGCAAGATCGCCTCTTATGAGGCTCCTGTAATTTCAAACATGCGCGGTTAGCTCAGAAAAAAAGGAGGTGAAGGTCCTAGGGGTGTTGTGAAATGAATAGATGTAGAGCGAGGCATAGGATCTTCGGTGGTGCAACGGAGGTGGAGATCCATTGCCTTGATCTGAGCGAGATCAAGGGGAGCAGGAGTGCCTGAGATATTTAGAAGATGAAGGGTAAGATGATGGTCGTGAAGGCATAGGCGGAGGTTGGCATGAGTGGTCGGAAACAGAGAGCGGAACTGAAGCTCCGCCGAACTAAAGATTGGGGTTTTACGCCAGTTTCGATGCGCTCCTTAAGGCCATGTAATACATGCCCACAATAAAAAAGGGAATGAAAGCAGCATGTAGCGTCAACCAAAATAGAATCGAGGCAAGAGGATTGACGGATCGAGATTTGCCTGTGTGAAATGTATGTCATGAATTATTGGATTTTCGTTCGCTAAAAATATGTCGTTTCATTGTAGGCCGGCAATCAGAATCGGTCAAAAAATAACCACAATAAATTTTAGTCAATTTTTAATCACGTGGTTTTATGTTTATTTTACTTGGGCAAGTCCCAAGGTTGAATACAAGGAGGCAAAGGAACAACCTAGAGTTTTGTCTATCAAAGTTCGTGCATGATTTTTGAGGCGGTCTTTTCTTTTCTTTTTTGTAATTTTTAATGCAATTTTGGGTGAAAAATGCAGATTTGGCCTATTTTAAGGACTAGAAAATGAATATCAATCAAACGATGTCCGAAAAATATGAAACATGGCCAAGATGATAATTACGATGAAATGAATGCAATGTAATTTTTTTGGAATTTTTGGATGCAAGATGAATTTTTTTATGAATTTTTGAATGCAAATGATGTGAATTTCAATATTTAATTATAATAAATTCTAAACCTATTCATTTTCAAGATATAAAATTATACAAGATCTATCAATAGATGATCGATCTCAGAAAAATCCTAAACCTCGAAAAGGTGAGATTTAATACCTATTAAAAATCAAATATTGAAATATGCAAAATGATTTTTACAAGGCAAAACATGCATACAAATGCAATTCTTTTTGGCTACAATGTAAAAGACAATTAATTCTACAATCGATGAATTTTTGGTAATTTTTAAAGCAACTGTTAATTAGTTATGAAATTCGAAGCACAAAATGGGTGAAATATGCAGTTTTCCACAAAAAAATTATTTTTTACTTAACCATGAATCACAAAAATATCAAACATATGCCATAATGAAGAGAATTAGTTGTACAACATCATATTATTTTTTATAAATAAATAATGGGAGGTAGAGGTTCAAAACAAACGAGGAATACAAGGGTATTTATGCAATATATAAATATAAAATAAAATGCAAAAGGACAATATGTAATTACCGTAAGTCTAGGGGGACGTTTGGTAAAATTTCTAGGAGGTCACGTGCCAAGCACATGACCCTTGGTCGGCGGGGACTTCTGCGCAAATTGGGAAAATGGCGGGGGGTCTTCTGTAATATACCCATGGGGTCACGCACGATGCACGTGACCCCTAGGTCTGGTTGATCTGCGAATTGGGAGACCTCTGGGGACTTCTTGCAAAATTCCACCCCAAAGCACGTGGGTCGCGTGCAGGGGGGGGGTTCCTCTGCTGCTCCCCCAACCCACGTGCATTGCACGTAGCGGGGGCCTCGGGCCTCCGCCCGGCGAAGCGTCGACCTTCGAAGGTTGAAAGCCAGAGCGATCGTCAGGGGAAGACACGACGTGCGAAGTTGGAGCGCTGGAGGCGGACGAGGTTGACGAAGATGGCATTCTCGGAGATGTAGCAACTGGTCATTGAAGCACGTTGGAGGTTGTCGGAGATGGTAGTCATTGGCTCTACGGCGACGGTCGGAGAAAGGAAGCACTGGCAGAGCGACACTACAACGAAGCTCGAAAGCTTCGTATCTCGCCGCAGGCTGGTGGGCATCGCCTGGAGCTGTCACCTCCGACGAAGGCACCCCCTTCTCTGATGAATCAGCGGATGGGGGGTGAGATGGAGGAGCAGAGCTTTAAATAGGAACGGTGATCGGCCGAAAAAAGCAGGTGGATCGTTGGGGATCTGACGAGATCGAGGCGGCGCGGTGGCGAGGGATTCGCGGGCATTGGACGGCGACTCGATTGGGCAAGTAGGGTAATTCGATTGGGGGGATGATCGGTGATGGGCAGAGATATCGCGGTGATGGGCGGCGGCCCAAAATGGGAAAGGGGGAGGAAGACGAAGGGATCGGGGCCGTCCGATCGGCCGAGATCGGACGGCCCAAAAGGGCGTACGTGGCGGCAGAAGGTGGTTTGGCGGAGCACGTGCGTGGCACGTGCGCGGGAGGCATGTGCTACACACGTGCGAGGATTTTAACTAATTATTTATTTAATTTTATAAAAATGAAAGAAAAATAAATACAAAAAATGGGTGACACATGACGGTCCACGAGCCACGTGTCAGCCCCACAAAAATCAAAAAATAAATACAAAGAAAAATCCAAAATAAATAGCAAACGACCTCGGATCGAAAAAGTTTCTTCACAAAAGTTGCTCCTCTCGATGAGATCAACAACTTTCATGAAGACATCAAAATCCAAATCGATCAATTGCACAAAGTGATATTTTTGGGGTATCCCATGTACATAGAATACCTTGATTTTTGGTTTTTAAATTTTTTATCATTTTTAAATCAGATAAAAATCCGGAAAAAATACAGTAAAATCAAAGATAACTATTTACACATTAGTCTATTTTTTTATTTTTATTGATTAAGAAAAAGAAGAAATAAAATAAAAGATAGAAAAGACAAATTTTGGACAGACAGTTAGTGAAGACTTGGACTCAATTTGTTTCTTTGATTTCAAGCTCAGTTTGGATTTGGATTTTTGCGTATTTTTATAAAACTTTCATCAAAGAAGACAAATGAAAAAGAAATAAAATAAAACAGGCTAATTATGTGCATAAAATAATAGGTCAAAAACTGCTAAAATACAAAATGTACAAAAGAGGCCCAAAATCCAACTTTCACATTCGAGCTCCAATTCACTTGAAATTGGTCTTGTTTTGAAGGTATTTGAATGTACATTAGTTCAAAAATGAGTAGGATCAAAATGGACGCTGGACGGGGAAGATATGAGGGTTTTAGTTCGGGAATCCTAGAACCAGGGTTCGGGTTTTTGGTCCACTTATTTGGGTTAGTGATTTTTTGTATTTTTCATTTATTCTTGTTAATGATATGTACACAGTGGAAGTGGATTTGGGTCATTCAGAGTTAGCATGAATTAGTTAAAAATTGGGGAAGTTAGGTTATTTATAGGTCAATTTTGGCTGGAATTTTTGGCTTCTTATTTTGTGCAGAAATGAGTGATAAAATGCAATTCTTATTAAAACATGCATTATTACTAATTATGCAGCATAAATGTAGAAATGCCAATGATTTTGAGGGATTTGAGCTTAATTAATGATATCTAGAGCGATGAATCTGAGATTCATCATCCCCGTATACTTAAACCATGCTCGTCCCTGAGCATCAAAAGAAATGCCATGAGGTGAAATGAGATTGGGTTCCATACCAAGACCATGAGATGAAGGTGAAAATGAAACTAGACTCGACCTTTGGATTATTAGTTTGGCGGAACTTCTGTGAGACTTGGAATTTTAAAAACAACAGCCTTCAAGTTCTACACATCATTGTCACAGTTTCGGCTCAGAAGTCATCTTAGATCGATCCTCCTCCCAAAGCATATCCTATGAACATTGAACAATCGACTCATATGTGTGAAAGGTTTTAGCTCTTCCCATCTAGAATGCCAGACTACCATGCAAATCTCATCTCCAGTAACTTGTCCTCGGGGAGTCAGGTATTTCCTTCTAAGGTTTGTCACGTTGTGTTCACAATCGAAATGGGAGAGAAGTTAGAAGAAGGAGAAAAGAACTGGATGGTGGCCAGTGTAGTCACCTCTCCTTGTGAAGCTGGCCAGTGTAGTCGAATCTCCACCAAGATCTGCAGGTTTTTCTTGAAGCTTGGACCTTTTTGGTCAGATATTTATTTGGTAGTGGCTTCTTTGTATTTTGATTTTTGTTGGTTCTGCTTGGATCTTGTTGTGCCCCTACGGATATAGAATCTTTTTTTCTGTACATATTTTAGGGTCTTAGAGAAAAAATTATGCCCAACCGTCCATCCCTTTTCCGAAGCTTTATTTCAACCTGTACTCCGGTCTTTAGATTTCCACGCTACCAGAAAAGAAACTCACACAGCCTTCCAACACCCTGTTTGAGCTGAGCTAAGTACATAGTGCGAGAGTACAAATTAATTCCTTATTTCAGAGTCGTTCCCAGAATGAAGAGATCAGGTTAGACACTAAGAGTAAACGATGCACATTGTCATGTGGAACTCGAAGAATTAAGTCATAGACCTGAAGTTTCTAACATCCTATTTCTCGGTGAAGTTCCTCTGAAAATTAGGTGGATTAAGGTCAAGTCCAGACCACTCTCGATTTCTGCTCATAACTCGGTTCAGAATCCAAAGACTTTTCATAGATGCAAATGAATGTAATGTTGGATGAAGTGCAGGTGTGTGAAATGCAGATGCAATTTTTTTTGTGAATTTTTATGCAAGGGACTTTTTTTCTCTTTTTTTGAATAGTTTTTTTAATGCAAAAATGAATAAGAAGCCTTTTTTTGGTTGGACATAGTCAGTGTTAGTAGCGAAACTCTTTTTTTGTTTTTTTTTGTTTGTTTTTTTTTCAAGTTAGTTACCCACCCCGTAAATACATATAGACTTACGCGAAAGTACGCGATATGGGTAAAATATATACACAGTATATATATAGACCCCCCTATATAGTGAGTGATGTGTCCTCAGAGCACAAGAAGCATAAAGAAGACATAGCTCGGGTTAAGCGTAAGAGAGTAAAAGAAAGAAACAGATAGATCGGTCCGCCCCCCTATACTTAGACTTTGAACAGTCTAAGTATAGAAGAAGAACGAAAAGGAGGCAGTCGGGATATGTGAATGAGGCGAGTATATACATATGGGTATCAGGTCCTCTATACTTAGGCTTTGGTCAGCCTAAGTATGAAAGAAGGATGAAAATGGAATGTGAGATGGGAAGAATGGTATATACAGATGGCATCGGTCCCCCCTATACTTAAGCCTTGGTCTAAGTAGAGGAAGAAGATGTACAAGGAGATCGATGTGGTCGGGAGGGAGGGTGGGTAGCCTATGATTAAGGAGGTTTTGGGCCAATCTTTTTGTGAGCCAGTGGTGGGAGATTCTAATGATGAGAAGGAGATGAAGCATATGATTCCCAACTATTATCAGTGTTATCCTCAGAAAAATCATGATGGATAGTAGATGAAGCGTATGAGTCAGATGAAAGGTAGCCATCATCAGAGTTATCCTCAGAGGAGTAGTATTTGAAAGTGGACACACTCCATATATTCTTTTCTTTTTGTTTCTTCAGTTGTTTTCTCAGAACTCGTTCCTTCTTGGGATCAAGCAATTTGTCATCGGATGAATACTCTGAAGCACCAGTCTCAATCAGCTCATAAGAGATAATTCCAGTGTATTTGATGAGAGCAGGAGCATCGGCTTTGGATGAATAATAGTGAGGAACGGGAGTCGTCCAACAGGAATCGAAGTTTGGATCCTTGCGAAGATATGGTTTTAGAACTGCCGAGCAGACCTCACTCATGTAGATTATCTTTTCCGGATCTGATGAGGGATCATCAGATGATTCCTCTTTCGGAAGATCAAAGGTGACTTTTTTTTTCGATGAAGGAGTAGTCATTTTGTTTCGTGAAGGTGTTGGTCCACTTGAGTCTCCAGATGAATAACCATTGGAATTCTTCTCCTTAGTCAGTGTTCGTCCTGCATGTTTATTCTTAGTCTTCTTAATGTTGGTGCACTCCTGATTTGGGATGATTTGGTCAAGGTATTCATAATAGGTTGACCCAGGGTGCGACCATGCATATGTCTCAGGATCATATAAGAAACATTCTTCTATTGTGAGATCCACAAGAATTGAAATAGTGGAGAGAGTCTCTGCATCTTTGTTCTCAATTGATTTGACATTGAATCTTTCCTATGTCGAGTTGATGTGATCAAGATAGTCAGAATAGGTTGACCCAGGGTGCGACCATGCATAAGTCTCCAGATCATATGATTCATATATTTGATTTTCCATGGTGAGAGTAGTTGGGAATGGAGTAGGAGGGAGAGTCTCTAAACCAATAGTCTCATCAACAACCGATATCTCAGGTGTAGCAACGGGGTAGGGCTCTTCTACCGCTTGATGGTTACAGCTGTCGAGGACTTCGTGGATTGCCTTAGAAAATCGTGGTTCCTCAAAGACTGGTTAAGATCGAAGTGCTTCCAATGCTGTAAAATTGATTTCCCGAGTCTCACACTCAATAATTGCCTTAGCCAATGTCAAGAATGACTTTCCGAGAATAATTGGAGACTGGGTGAATTCTCCTTGATGCTCAATATCAATAATCATGAATTCCACTTTGAGCGGAGCACCTTGGAATGTAATGATGAAAGAAATGATTCCTTTCGGCCTCTTTATTGATCGGTCAACCAATTGAACGGTCTCTCGTATCTTCCTGATAGGTCCGAGTTTGAGCTCATGAAATATAGAGGTCGGGAGGATATTGATAGGTGAATCGTCATCAATTCGAGCATAGGTAAATATCGTGTCTTTGATTCTACAGTCAAATCTGGGCAATTGCTTCACTATGCGGCTCTTGGTTTTTCTCCTCAACACCAAGGAGGAGGCTATTGACAAGATATGTCTTTCAGTCTTTGTTCTTATCCTGCCTGACTTTTCATCATTAATTTATCCATTACAAATCCTTTAAGGTCGGGGAAGTGTTCAATGGCCTGTATAAAGGGAAGTTCAAAAATCAATCTTTTCTCCAATGCTTCCCGTACAACAGGATCCAAATTCTTCAGATCTTCTTCACTTTCAATTTTTATGTATTTTTCGAAATTTTCAATTTTTGGGTGTTTTTGAATATTTCAATTTTTTGGTATTTTCTGTGTGGTGTAGTGATGTGATGTCTTCCGTAGATGAGAAGGGGCTTTGATGTTCCGAGTAAGAGTCAGACGCATAGTCATTTCTAGGAGAGTAATATGTCGAAGTGCTGTTGTCAGAATCGTCCCTAGGTTTCATAATATCCTCAAAATTGTCAACATGAGATCCGGTCTTTTCCTTATCCATTTTTATGTCCGATCTACCTGAGAGTGAAATTAATCGGTCGGCAAACTTTCGAAATCTATCATCCATTAAATAAAATCTCTTATTTATCCTCTAAATATCATCCTCAAAATTCTGTTCATGATCAATCATGGGAGCAGTCGGGGTGTGTTTTTGCATTTGAGATTTAATAATTTCATCTTCCATTTTCCTGTATGTGCTGGGAGAAGAGTCTCTTGGAATGTCCAATATATGATCATTATTTTCTGAAAATTTCTCCTCAAAAATTATGGAAGGAGGCTGCTCAGTGGAAGGAATTTGCGAGAATTTATAGGTCTCATACTCAGCATGTCGTGACTCAAGCATGCAATGTAGGTTTGAGCAGAGTCTACTTCCATGGTCATGATTGATCATATCCGCAAATAATGGAGTCATACAGGGTGCATATGTGTCGATATCATCCATTTGGTCCTTTGTATGTATAGGATGATCAAAGGAGTAGTACTCAGGTTGGTCAATAGGGATCTGATCGTCGCTGTCAATCCAACGCTGATGATCATTAAGTGTGGATCTCTCCATCTGGGTTTGGTTTCTCGACCAGTCATGAGATTCAAAAGTAATTTGATCTTGAAATGATTCATTAGCGAGAAACCGCGAATATGACGGTTCAGTCCAAGATGGTATGTGGTCATGGGTAGTAGGATGATTCGAGTAGAATGGCTTGGAATTCAGTGAGGGGGCCGAATTCATCCTAGAGTCAGAATCTCTTTCAAATGTTGGGATATTGTTGAAAGGAGAGGACTTAGTTGATTTGGGCTTGATCGAGACAAATTCATTTTCATAATATAGATCCGATGGGTACTCGGACCATTGTCCTGTGTTTGTCAAAGGAGGTTGATGATGAATCGACATGGTTGATCTCGGTGCAAGTCCACGGATATTCAAAACAAATTTTTATCAAGGAGGTTGAGGGCACAAATGTGCGGCTTTTGATCTTCAAAATCGATTCACACACATCAATGTAAACACAAATCAAATCCCAAATTCACCAACTCACACGATGAAGCCGCAAGAGTTCGGCTATTTTCTTTTCAATTTTAATTGGTGATAAGATAATCTTGGAAAATAATTAGCGAGCTATTAGGTCCCGACAATTTTCCTAAAGATTGTCCCAAATTCCTACGACTAGTTGCACCTACTTTCAGCCAGTATGGGTGTAAGTACGGACCGTTAAACGGCTACCCATGCTACTTAAGGACGGAGCCTTATGCAATGTACTTTAAACCACCCACTCTGCTAAGGAAATCGAGACCGTTTACCGGCTACCCGTAGATCCTCACTAAGAAGTAGCTAACAGTTTTTAGAATCAGTGGTCTGAATGAAAATTTCGGAGCTGGGATCTAACCTAAAGTGTCGTCTCTTGTTCACTCAGAAAAATAAATGCATCCAAGGTCGAGGTTGCTCTCCCGCAAAAATTCTTGATTTTATGGGTTAATTAAAATTAGCTATTTTTAGCAGTCCCAATTTTAATTAGGCGATCACTGAAAAATTAAGTGAGCACAAATACATGTCTACCGTCCAGTCCCGATTTCTTTTAAAATTATGTGACAAAACAAGAGGGAAAATTTTGGAAAAAGTCGATGCACACGAAAAACTATGATGTATGCTCAGTTAGAAGACTTACAGAGAATCCTTGCAATCTCCATGTGGGATGCAATACAAGAATCGAAAGATTATTCTAAATGAATGCAAGCCGATGAAAAACCACACCTATCAGAAAGTTCTGTTAGCGGGGAAGAATTGAGTTAAATTTGACTAAATTAAACGATCTACTATGCGTCTCAATTAAAGTGAAGTGTGGCCCTAGTTCCTACGAGCACAATCAAAAATTTAAATGCTCTAAGAGCCGTATATGCAGGTCTATCATAAGCACCACTCAAGTCGGGCCCCACCCTCACCGGAGAGTGAAACATCCACGACACACCGCAGAAGAAAGTTAAAGGTCTTTTACACACACGAGAGTCCAAACGGACACCGCTAGAAATGAGCAATTAATTATAGAAATTTAAAAATTGCACAAAATAAAATCCTAGACTCTACGCTCTCTCACGACTTGACTCGATCCTAAATTAATGCGGCTTTTCGGAAGTTGGTGAAGATGCGTCGGTTCTTGAAAAACCGCTCCATGCACACCGGGTACCTCGCAAGAAAAATAAGAGAGAAAATGTAAGACAGTGACTAAAAAATAAATCAAAAATAAAATAAGAAAATAAATGAAATAAAATAAAAATAAATGCAGAGAAAAAAATGGAATTTACTGTGAAAAGTTCGAGGGTCAGACTACACGAATGGAAAAAACCGAACAAAAATTTTGTAGACAAAATCTAAGCTGTTTGCCTCCCCGGCAACGATGCCATCTGACGGATCGCGGATTTGCCTGTGTTAAATGTATGTCGTGGATTATTGGATTTTCTTCGCTAAAAATATGTCATTTCGTTGTAGGCGGGCAATCTGAATCGGTTAAGAAATAACTAAAATAAATTTTAGTCAATTTTTAATCATGTGATTTTATGTTTATTTTACTTGGACAAGTCCCAAGGTCGAACACACGGAGGCAAAGGAACAACCTAGAATTTTGTCTATCAAAGTTCGTACACGGTTTTTGAGGCGATCTTTTCTTTTTTATAATTATTAATGCAATTTTGGAATGAAAAATGCATATTTGGTACATTTGGACTAGAAAGTGAATATCAATCAAATGATGTCCGAAAATATGAAACTTGTCCAAGATGATAATTACAATGAAATGAATGCATTATAATTTTTTTGGAATTTTTGGATGCAAGATGATTTATTTATGAATTTTTGAATGCAAATGATGTGAATTTCAATATTTAATTATAATAAATGTTAAACCTATTTATTTTCAAAAGATAAAATTATTCAAGATCTATCACTAGGTGATCGATCCAGAAAAATCCTAAACCTCGAAAATATGAGATTTAATACCTATTAAAAATCAAATATTGAATATGAAAATGATTTTTACAAGGCAAACCATGCATGTAAATGTAAAAGATAATTAATTCTACAATCGGTGAATATTTGGCAATTTTTAGAGGAATGGTTAATTAGTTATGAAATTCAAAGCACAAAAGGGACGAAATATGCAGTTTTCCACAAAACAATTGTTTATTAATTAACCATGGATCACAAAAATATCAAACATATGCCATAATGAAGAGAATTAGTTGTAAAACATCATGCTATTTTTTATAAATAAAATAATGTGAGGTAGAGGTCCAAAATAAAGGGGGAATACAGGGGTATTTATGCAATATATAAATATAAAATAAAATGCAAAAGGACCAATATGTAATTACTGTAATTCTAGGGGGACATCTTGCAAAATTTCCAGGAGGTCGCGTGCCAAGCACGTGACTCTCTGTCGGCGGGGACTTCTGCGGAAATTGGGAAAATGGCGGGGGGGGGGGGGGGGTCTTCTGCAATATACCAAGCGGGTCACGTGCGACGCACGTGACCCCTGGGTCTGGCTGATCTGCGAAGTGGGAGACCTCCGGGGACTTCTTGCAAAATTCCACCCCAAGGCACGTGGGTCATGCGCGAGTGGGGGGGGGTGTCCTCTACCGCTCCCCCAACCCACGTACGTTGCACGTGGCGGGGGCCTCGGGCCTCCGCCTGGTGGAGCGTCGACCTTCAAAGGTTGAAAGGCGGAGCGGTCGTCGGGAAGACATGGCCTGCGAAGCTGGAGCGCTGGAGGCGAACGAGGTTGATGAAAATGGCGTTGTCGGAGATGTAGCAACTGGTCGTTGAAGCACGTTGTAGGTTGTCGGAGATGTAGACGTAGTCGTTGGCTCTACGACAACGACTGGAGCAAGGCAGCACTGGCGGAGCGGCGATGCAATGAAGCTCAAAAGCTTCGGATCTCGCCGCAGGCTGGTGGGCGTCGCCTGGAGCTGTCACCTCTGGCAGAGGCACCCCCGTCTCTGATGAATCGACGGATGGGGGACGAGATGGAGGAGCAGAGCTTTAAATAGGAATGGTGATCAACCAAAGAAAGCAGGTGGATCGTTGGGGATCTGACGAGATCGAGGCAGCGTGGTGGCGAGGGATTCGCTGGCGTGGGACGACAGCTCGATTGGGCAAGTAGGGTGATTCGATTGGGGGGATGATCGGTGATAGGCGGAGATATTGCGGCGATGGGCGGCGGCCCAGAATGGGAAAGGGGGAGGAAGATGAAGGGGTCGGGGTCGTCCGATTGGCTGAGATCGGACGACCCAGATGGGCGCACATGGCGGCAGAAGGTGGTTTGGCGGAGCATGTGCGTGGCACGTGCGAGGATTTTAATTTAATTAATTAATTATATTTTTATAAAAATGAAAGAAAAGTAAATACAACAAATGGGTGACACATGGCGGCTCTAGAAGCTGCCACGTGTCAACCCCACAAAAATCAAAAAATAAATACAAAGAAAAATATGAAATAAATAGCAAACGACCTCAGATCGAAACAGTTTCTTCACAAAAGTTGCTTGTCTTGTTGAGACCTACAACTTTTATGAATATATCAAAACCAAAATCGATCAATTGCATAAAGTGATATTTTTGGGGTATCCCATGTACATAGAATACCTTGATTTTTGTTTTTATATTTTTTTTATCATTTTTAAACCAGATAAAAATCTGGAAAAAATACAGTAAAATCAAAGATAAATATTTACATATTAATCTATTTTTTTAATTTTTATTGATTGAGAAAAAGAAGAAATAAAATAAAAGATGAAAAAGACAAATTCTGTACAGACAATTAGTGAAGACTTGGACTCAATTTGTTTCTTTGATTTCAAGCTCAGTTTGGATTTAGATTTTTGCACATTTTAATAAAACTTTCATCAAAGATGACAAATGAAAAAGAAATAAAATAAAATAGGTTAATTATGTATATAAAATAATAGGTCAAAAACTGCTAAAATACAAAATGTACAAAAGAGGCCCAAAACCCAACTTTCACATTCGAGCTCCGATTCACTTGAACTTGGTCTTATTTTGAGGGTATTTTAATGTACATTAGTTCAAAAGTGAGTAGGATCAAAACGGACACTAGATGGGGAAGATATGAGGGTATTAGTCCGGGAATCCTAAAACTAGGGTTTGGGTTTTTGGTCCACTTATTTGGGTTATTATTTTTTGTATTTTTTTATTTATTATTGTTAGTGTGTACACAGTGGAAGTGGATTTGGGTCATTTGGAGTTAGCATGAATTAGTTAAAAATTAGGGAAGTTAGGCTATTTACAGGTCAATTTTGGCTGGGATTTTTGGCTTCTTATTTTGTGCAGAAATGAGTGATAAAATGCAATTCTTATTAAAACATGCATGAATGCTAATTATGCAGAATAAATGTAGAAATGCCAATTATTTTTGAGGGATTTGAGCTTAATTAATGATATTTAGAGCGATGAATATGAGATTCATCAAGGACAGAAAAACATATCTTGACCATGGACACAGTTCATTCCATCGTCAACCTTCGCCCCCAAAAAAGATAAGGGAACACCTCACATCTGTTTTCAGATATTTGATCATGAGTTTGATCGTACTATACTCAATAACGGATCCTCCATCAGTCTCATGCCATCCTCGCTACCCACGGAGTTTGGGTTGAGGCATCTTAGATCCACTAGGATGACCCTTCAGTTTGTTGATAGATCGATGAAGAGACCGATGGGCATTCTCGAGGACGTTATCGTAATGGTGCGAGGATTGCAATTCCCAATGGATTTCATTGTCCTAGACGTAGACACCTCAGCACTAGTACTCCATACCCCAATCATACTTGGCGGCCATTCCTTCGAACGACTGAAGAGATAGTAGATTATGGTACTAGAGAGATAACCTTTCACTCCCGTAGTTATAAGGTTATGATAGAGACGATTCTAGATCTGAAGTCATCACTGCTAACAGTAGATGCGAGAGAGCCAGTTACAACATATTCTAAGGACTGTAATTTTCTTACTGAGATTAGAGATACAGTTTTATTCATAGATTTCGTTGATACCCGAGAATTCCTTTTTTGAAAGGAAATCCTGGAAAGCAGAGTCGACATTCACTCCACTGTTGATGATTTAGAGTTGTATGCTGATGGATTTCCTGAGCTATTTTTTTGATGATATTAATGAGTTTTCTAAGATATATTCTGATGATTTTAGTGAGATTTTTTAGATATCTGATGATACATCCCATTCTGAGCATAGGGATTTAATTGCAGACTTATTTGAGATATTATATGCTGAGCCTATAGTAGCCACGATGGACACTTCACGGATTACAGATCATATACCTTCTACCAGTGCAATTGCAGAGGTTATTGTAGAGTAGATTAGACCCCACCTGAGCTCAAAGTTTTACCATCTACACTGAAGTATGCCTTCCTTGCGGGTACCCTCCAAATGTTTTCGGTGATCATCAGTTCACAGTTGAGCGATAACCAGGAATCCCGCTTGCTAGAGGTTCTTGAGAGAAACCGCAATACCATAGGCGCATCATATCTACTTAGAAGATCTTCGTGGGATCAATCCAACATTATACTCGCATCATATCTACTTAGAGGATGACAACAAGCTGACCCGTAAGTTTCAACACCGTCTAAATCTTAATATCATGGGTGTTGTCATGAAAGAGATCAGGGGAATGGTGTGATGCTGGCTTTATTTATCCCATTTTAGATTTAAGTGGATCAGCATGTTACATGTGGTCCCAAAGAAATCCGAGATTAAATTTGTAGCGAGTGACTGTGGTGAGAAGATTTCGACCCAAGTACCCACTTCATGGCGTGTCTGCGTAGATTATCGACGCCTGAACTCAACGACTAATAAATATCACTTTCCACTACCCTTTATTGATCCGATTGTTGAGAGACTGACATGGAAGGAGTTCTTTTGTTTCTTGGATGGATACTCAGTGTATAACCAGGTTGCAATCACTCTTGAAGATCAGGAGAAGACTACTTTAACTTGTCCGTTTGGAACCTACGTCTTTAAACGGATGTCCTTTGGATTGTGTAACGCTCCCACTATATTCCAGAGGTGTATGTTGCTCATTTTTGTCGACATGATAGGTAGTTTTCTATAGGTCTTCATGAATGATTTCTTGATTTACGGGGATAGTTTTGACACATGTCTTACTTATTTAGACAGAGTACTTCATCGTTGTTGTGAGGTGAACTTAGTGCTCTCGTTGGAGAAGAGTCACTTTATGGTGACTAATGGAATTTTATCAGGCCATGTCATCTCCAAACATGGTATGGAGTTGACCCGGCTAAGTTTGATGATCTCCAATCTAGAGCCGCCGAAAAATTTGAAGTAGTTGAGGTCATTTTGTGGACACGTTGGATTTTATAGGCGATTCATAAAGGACTTCAGCAAGATCGCCATGCCCTTGACTGAGCTTCTGTGTAAGGAGAGTGAGTTTATTATTAATGAGAAAGCCCTCCTTGCATTCCATTAGATGAAAGGCATGGTTACTAGTGATCCTATCATACATCCACGTAATTAGTCTCTTCCTTTAGAGATCATGATGGATGTCTCCGATTATGCAGTTGGAGATATTTTAGGGCATAGAAGGGATGGGGTACCATTCTCCATATACTATGCTAGTAAGACTGGATGAGGCACAACAAAACTACACAGTTACAGAAAATGAGATGCTAGCAGTGGTGTTTGCTTTAGAGAAATTCAAATCTTACCTACTGTGTTCCAGAGTGATTGTTTTCATGGATCATACTGCCATACGATACTTATAGGCCAAGAAGGATGCAAAACCACATCTTATCAGAGGGATCCTTCTTCTCCAGGAGTTTGATTTAAAGATTCAAGATAAACCTGGAGTGAAAAATATTGTGGCAGATCACCTTTCTCGAATCACAGATGTAGAGTCCCCTGAGCAGCTACTACGTTCGATTATAGAGACCTTTCTAGATGAGGAGATTTTGTATGTTGCTTCACTCATAAGGTACGATGATATTGTGAACTGTCTTGTCTCCAAGAAAGTTCCACAAGATTGGCCCAAGCTGAAGGTAGACAGATGTCTATCAGAGTTTTTATTTTTACCGATGGGAGGATCCGTACCTATTTCATAAGGGTGCGGATTATAT
Organism: Ottelia alismoides; assembly: GCA_037367405.1. Classification (NCBI taxonomy): domain Eukaryota; kingdom Viridiplantae; phylum Streptophyta; class Magnoliopsida; order Alismatales; family Hydrocharitaceae; genus Ottelia; species Ottelia alismoides. The sequence continues at coordinate 221,150 of JAZKJV010008868.1, read as the reverse complement.
CTAGAGGAGGCACATTCCACATGAGGAATACGCCAGCTTGAATATTGTCATAGATTAGGGTATGGTGGGAATCATTCAGGGAAACACACGACAACAAAGGTTATACAATGCGGCCTATGGTGGCCAACTTTATTTAGGGATGATACAGACTATGTAAAGTGTTGTACTGATTGTTAGAGAATGGGAGGAACCATGAAGTATTGTACTGATTGTTAGAGAATGGGAGGAACCATCGGTTCCAAAGATACAATACCCCTGAGATATAATGAGATTTCATTTATTTTTGATACTTGGGGCATTGACTTCATGTGCACATTCCCTATTAGTCATGGATTTCAGTACATCCTGCTTGTCGTGGATTATGTTAGTCATTTGATGGATGCTATCCCACCTGAGCCTCTGATAGTCGTATGGTTTGTCACTTTCTCAAGGGCAACATTATTGCGTGGTTCGAGATTTTCAAGATTCTCGTTTCAGATGGGGAAGTCATTTTATCAAACAAAGAGGTCAAAAAATTAGTTAAGGAGTACGTCATTGATCATCATGTCGCGTCTCCTTACCATCCACAGACTGACGGCTTGACTGATATTTCGAATAGGGAGATCGAGACTATTCTTCAGAAACTTGTACGTCCGATAGAAAGAACTGGTCACAGATGCTAAACTCAGTTCTATAGGTTTATTGGACAGTATACAAGTCTCCATTAGGTATATTTCCCTATATATTAGTTTATGGAAAGCCTTGCCACTTATCAATTGAGTTGATTCACAAATCATTACGGGCAATCTGTGTTTGCAATTTGGATATGAGAGAGCATGACATAATAGAAAAGTGGATCTGAACAGATTGTTGGATTTTCTAGATTTTGCTTATGATAACAACCTAATGTTTAAGGAGAAAGTCAAGAGATGACATGCTAGACACATTAGGAGAAAGACTTTCGAGCCTAATCAGAAAGTGTGGTTGTTTGATGTGAAATTTAAGTTGTTTCCACGAAAACTCAAAAGCAAATGGTCAGGATTGTTCATAGTTAGAGTTGCCTGTGACAATGGTAGTATTGTCATTTCTGGGTTATCATCTGTTGCACAACCATTTGTTATGAAGGAATAGTTGCTGAAGCCATATCCAGATCATGATACATTCATGTTCGTAGTTGATCCCATTCATGTGGTAGCAGACGATGTTTCTTTGATATCTTTTGTGTCTGATACATGAGCTAATATTATTTTGTATATATTCCTTTTGTTTCAGTCTTTCTTTCTTTCGTCTTTATCATTCACCCCTTTTCCATGTATGTGTTATACTAATGATGTACTCTATCCTAAACACAGGGGAGGTGAATGCCTTGAGTTGTTCTTATTTTCATTTTGTTTCATCACTCATGTTGTTGATTATACTTAAGGATCCTTTACCTTAAGTATAGGGGGAGTGATGTCGTTCATTTCATCTTCTTTATTTTTTATTTTATTTTCTCATGTTCTTTCGCTTGTCCTTTACCTTGTTGATATTGTTTTTATATACTTAATGATCTTTTACCTTAACTACAAGGGAGGCCAAGTCGAGTTGTTGAGTTTGTATTATCTTTTCCTCAATCTTCCCCATTTGTATAATATTCTATACTTAGGATTATTGGGCGATCACCGACGTCTATTCATTTTATTCGTTATTCTTTGAATCATTGTAGTATAGGATTCTTTTCACTATTCTATACTTAGCACGAGTTATGTATTCCTTTGTCGCTTCTTGGTCACTATGAGGACATAGTTTGAGCTAAGTATAGGGTAAGCCATGTATATTGTATATATACTTTAGCCCTAACTTGTAATTTTGTTTGTCTAATAATATGGCTAATAAAACTGGAATAAAAATTGTTTGTAAACAAAGTCTGCAAAAGTTCTTTGAAAAATTCATTTGTAAATATTTTTGTAAATTAGTTTTGTAAAAAAATTGTAATTTTCTTTGTAAAATGTGTGTACAAATGCTTTGTAAAATATTTGTAAAAAATCTTTATAAAACTATTGTAAAAACCTTTGGGAAAGTATTTGTGTAAAAATTATTGTAGACATGTTTTGTTTGTAAAATGATAGTAAATTATTTTGTATCAAAATTATTTATATTGTAAAAATGTTTGTAAATTGTTTGAAAATAAAAACCTTAGTAAAATTGATTTGTAAAAGTTTGTAAATTAATTTTGAAAAGCTTTTGTAAATATTTTGTAAAAAAGTTTTGTAAATGTTTTGTAAAATGTTAAGTAAAATATTTTTGTAAAATATTGTGTAAAGATTTTGCAAATTTTTTGTAAAATCTTTTGTAAAACTAGTTTGTAAATTTTTTTCTCACCTTATATATATAAATAATTATTGTGTAACTGTGTATAACTTATAGTAAAAGTTTTTGTAAATATACCTTGTAAAAAGTATGAATAAAATTCTTTTGTTAATAAAATACTTATATAAAAGTTATAATTAAAACTTGTATACAAAATTATTTAATAAAACCTATTTATAAAATTATTTTTAAATAAATCCTCTTGTAAAATTTGTACATAAAACTTGTAAATAAAAATTCTCTCTGTAAATCTTGTAAAATGTGTATATTCTTGTATATAGTTTTGTATAAAATCTTTTATATAAAATTTGCATAAAATTCTTGTAAATATTTGTAAACATGTATAATTCTCTATTAAAAATTCCATAAAAATTGAAAAAGAAATCCATAAACATTTACAAAAAAATCTAGAAACCTCTTAAAAGTTTGTTCTATTTTATTCTTTTCTTTTTTTAAAAAAAAATGTGTTTATATTTCTTACATTTTCAGTTGTATTTTTCAGAATGATATTGATTCCTAAACTAGTCTAGAATAAAATCTGAAGAATGGATCTTGATTAAGACCTCAATCCACTTAATTTGAAAGGAACCTTATAGGAACTGGAGTTGAGACTTTTCAGGTCATAGCGACTTAATTCCTTGGGTCCATAAGACTATGTTCAAATGTCATCTTGATTGATCTAAGTATAATACATACACATGATTCTTTTAGACAGTGGCCTAATTTGGACAAATACTTCGCACGTAGCTCTGCACTGATGAGGTGGTAAGAGGTAGAATCCTCATGTAAGAGACGCACACAAATGTAAACATATACAGTCACCTTGAGTAGCCAATGCATCCCAACCTAGTCTAGTGGCATAGATGTCTAAAGACGGGAGTTGTTGGTTGAAATAAAGCTTCAGATAAGGGATAGTATGTTGGCATACGTTTTTTCTAAGACCCCAAAACATGGGCGAAAGAAATATTTTATATCCGCCAGTGCACAATAAGATCAATGCAATGCAACAATTCTTTCCACCAAATAGAAGTCAATGAGATACACCATATAAAAAAAGAAAGAAAGGGATAATGATCACAATGTTCCAGCTTCAGAAAACCTGCAGATCTTAGTAGATACTTGGCTACACGGACCACACTCCAATTCTTTTCTTATTCTTATATCTTCTTCCTCCTTCGATTGTCGACACGACACGTACCTAAACTTAGAAGGAAATACCCTGCTCCTTGAGGAAAGAGTAGCTAGACGGGGGAATTAAGGTCACCTTGCTGAGAGAAGAATGTTCTTTGTCATTTATGATGTGGAGAGATATATTTCACTTACACGGTTGATGAATCTCCATTTCATCACCTTTATTCTATCATTTTGGCTTCAAAAACCCCAGCAAATGCATGAAAATAGCATCAATTTGTGCATAATAGCATTCATGATTCATTGTATTAATGATACATTAGATAAGGCTTTTAATGCCAAAATTATAGAATAAAGAGAAGAAACGAAAAAGGAATAAAATATTGCGGATATTTTATGACCCGAATCCCGAGACCAAGGGCAACATGGAATTGGTCGACAAGGAATAAAGTAGGGGGAGATAAGGGCCAGTGTACAATAAATACTTCATTTATTCATGCATTTATTTATGCATTTTTTGACACCTATTTTGTACATAATTATTCACTCATCAAATAAAGAAACTTTGTTCATGAAAGTTGTAGATAATAATGTAAATAAAAATACAAAATTGAGTTTGTCTAAAAATAATACTCAGTGTACATTTTATACACAGACTAAAAAGCCAAAATCTCAACTTCACAGACCCATATCTTGCAAATAAAAACTCCAAATCACCCAAACTCACTTTAATTGTATATAGCTTTCCAAGAACTATTTAATAAAATTAGTTTCATAATTTTTGGAGTCCATCTGCAAAAGTTAGGTTTTTGACCCCCATTGTGCAGCATGCCTGATTAAAATATTCAATTTATTCATTATCCATTATTTTTATCAAATTATATTTTTAGAATTTTGTAAATAATGTGCATAATACATATACATATTGATATTAAAATAAAACCAAAAACAATTTGTAAAATAAAATAAGCTTATGTAATACATAGGCAAAATACCTATGTTAAGTATGTACATAAATAAAAGGGGACTTAAATATTTTATTCTTTATTCATCTATATTTTTATAATAATGTAAATATTACACATAACTTATTAAAAATACAAATTCAAAATAAAAACAAATAAAATACATTAAATAAATAAAGTATATATAATATATAGGTAAAAAACCTATAAATATGCATACATATACATATACCTATTTATTTAAAAATGAAAATAAACTCGTAAAAATCAAATAAAAATACCCTCACACTCACAAAAATAAATTATAAATTTATAAAATAAGACAATAAAATAATAAACTAAAATAAATAAAATAAAAATAAAATACACAAAATACATATAAATACATGCACATACACATTATTAAAATAAAATTATAAAAAAAACACTTCAAAAAATTCAATAAAAATCGTAAATAAATACTACATGAAATAATACACATTTTTTATTTTATAAGAAAAAATAATAAAATCATTTGTTATGTCAAATAAATCAATTTCAAGCAAAATCCCCTATTTTGTCCTCTAGTGTCCCAGGTGGACCAATGAGGGCGTGGCCTTTGTTGACCGCCCGGTCAACTGTCCCATCTGGGACCTGGCGCGCCAGAAGTGTCTTTTCCCCGATTTTCTTCCCTTTTTTACGGGCATCTCGTCCATCGATCGAGATCGCTTTCTTCACAAGAAATCATCCCTGATTATCGCTGATGCCCGCCGATATCTTAGATCAACACGATACTCATTGGATTAATCAATAAATGCCGGTCAATAAGGCTCCAGGCCAATGTCTATAAATAAGAAGCTTCGCCCCCCTCCTCAAATTTGGCCAATTTACTCCACCCAAAAGCCTTGATTTCGATCCTGGGAGGTTCCTCGTGACAGGGGGAGTGTTCCAGCACCTCAAATCGGTCGGAGGAGGGAACATTTTGACGCGGCAGAGCTCCGGCGTCCGTCCTGCTCCTTGGTGGCCCCCAGGTATAAGAGCTGCCCCTTTATTGCATTTTAGGTAGATTTTAATTCCAGCATTTAAATTCCGTTCTTAGTTTAGCCTTAGATCAGTAGCGTAGCGTGAAATAGAAAACTCGAAGATCGCCGGAGCTCCGCTCCGGCGACTTCTTCACCGTGATCTCGACCATCACCGACCGCCACGTTCACCCCACTTCGTTCCCATCGCGTTCTCCATCGATCTATCATCTTTGTTCAACCAAGGACCTCTGGTCTTTGTGAATCAGAGCTCCACCTCCGCCTAACGCCGGAGCTCCTCCGCCTCACTCCATTTTGCGATAGAGCTTCAAAACCCGGGGTCGAGGAGATAGCCCTCGCTCCCCCGGTTCTTCCTATGCAGGTCAAATGAAGAACTGAGCCCATCTGGGCTCGATTCAAACCAGGAAGAGGTTCCTGGAGGTCCCGACCTTCATCGACCTCGTCCGAGCCCTCCGGACCTCCAGGAGCCATGGCGAGACCATCAGCGGACGCGGAAGACCTCCAGCTACGTCCAGACCATCTCAGACGCGAGGGAGACGCCCGGAGGAGCCCAATCTTCATGATCGAAGCTCGCCGCACGTGTGCTTCTTCCCTGTTCTTCCAGGGGGCTCCATCGCCGTCAGATCAGGAGGCCCGGCCCAGATCGAACGAGGACCGTCAGATGAAGCCTTACACCCACCGTCCGATCACCGAGGCTGATCTAATCTCAGCCTTCATCTGTGAACCGGTATCAGCCAATGGATGCGCGACGCGTGTCAAGTGGACGAATATCAACTGTTGGATCGCGCGCCTATTGGGGGTAAATTTCAGATACATCCCCCGCCTTTTTGTATTTATCTTTTAATGCTATAAATAAAATTCCCCGTTGTAAATAAATTGTAATATTTGTAGTAGGCCCCCTATAGTTTATATATTTGCATATTGGTTCCTCTGTGCCTCATGTGCACTCCCACGTGAGGCACGTGATTTTTTGCACTTTAACCCTGGCGGGTTCTGTTAATTGTAAAATGGCCCCAAAAATAAAAATAAATGTTTATTTCTGTAGTAATCTTTGCACTGATGCCCCTGAGAAATATCTTATTTGCAAAAATGCCCCTGCCAGGCCATATATTTTTGTATGCTTTGTCCATTTATTTCATGCCTCATATTAACTTGAACAATTTTGCAAAAATGGATATAAGCTCCTGTTAGCTTGATCTTGCACGCCATATTTTTAGTTTTTAATTTTGTTGCATTCTTGCATTTATTAAAAATAAAAAAAACATGCATTTTATTTACTGTCTAGCTTATAAAATACCAAAAAATTATTAAACCATCTCGAAAAAGTCCAAAAAATTACCTATGGTCTATTTTATCATAATTAAGTGTCAGTCCAAAAATCATCAAAAATCTCAAAAGAAAAACCTTAAAAATTTAAAAATACTCAAAACATCTAAAAAATATAAAAAATTCTAGAAAACCCCAAAAATTGCAAACTTAAGTCCTGTAATTTCTATATTTTATCCTCTCTACTTTAAAAAAAGTTTGGGAAAATTTTGTGGCCATGTGATATTTTTAATTCCCTTTTTACTCCCATCCAGTAGCTACTCCACTGTTTTGTTTTATTTCACTATTTAAAAATACCAAAAATATTTTGAAAAATACCCAAAAATCACAAAAAACAGTATAAAATCATGAAAATACCAAAAAGATTTTATTTCTGAAATTTTGACTATTTTTGTATATTTTTATAAATATTATATGACCCTCCCCCCTACATTGTATATCTATTCCCATATAAAAAAAGAAAATAAAAAAAATTATATATATACATACATATTTATTAATGTATGAAAATCTAAAAATTAAAAAAAATATTTATTTATATATATACACATAATGTATGTATTATATGTTGTATACATACCCTCTAGTGATATATATCTTTATATATTTATATTCTAAAATTATATATATAATCCATAAATATATATATATAAGCATATCATATTATTAATAAAGAAAAAATATAAAAAATAAAAACCCACCAAAAATAGAACTCACACAAGGATGACCCTGTGGTACATGCACATCATAGGCTACTGCATTTTTGTATTGCTCTCTGTGGATCGACCTATACATACTTATTCACTGTACATTTTGTGGTAGAGTAATAAATATTAATTCACACCTTTTGGAACTTAATTCATTCATTCTTTTATTGTGGGTTAATTGCTGAATAACCGATGTTCTGTGAGCGGTCACCTCAGCGACAACATATTTTGACCCTCGCAAAATGTCAGTTATCAATAGTACAAGTAGATTTATAGTCATCATAATTTGTGTATGCAGACTTGTTTCGACCTGACTGTTGAGGCGACCTGAATAGAGACTTGTGAAATTTAAAGGCTGCTGAGTTTTAAATCCTATCCCCAATAAGGTTCCACCAAAATAATAATCCCAAGGTCTAACTAAGCTCCATACTTTGATTTCATGAAGATTAGTTTAAAAATCAAGATTTTTCTAAGTTCTTTATTTTTTCTTTCTTAATTTTCTTTTTAGTCACTTATTTCATATAAGTGTTTGCTAAGGGACTAGCAATGGTAAAATATATGGGGTGATAAATCACCAATTTATCATCTTTATTCATATATTTTAGCTTAAAATCCCTTATAAAACACCTTTAAATATAATTAATTCTTTCTTTTTAATAAATCATTATTCTTCTGTAAATATTCTATATTTATCATTCTTTTAACCTAAATAAAAAAATAAAGGAAAAATAAATAAAATAAAGGGATATTTACACCTATAACCCTGAGTAATTTCTTAATTACCCCAAAACCCTCTATAATCATGAATTACACCTATGGACTTGAATAATACTTATCTCTTGCACTCATAACCCCATGTTAATTTCCATACAATATTCCGTTAAGTATGATGGTATCCGTTGAGTATTCTACATTTTATACCCTTTCAATTTCCATTATTTATGAATGACCCCTCCCCCTCCTCCAGCAAGTCAACCCCCTTCCCCCCTCCGTCGACTTCCTCCTGCCGGAAGCCCACAACCTCCCTCTCCGGATCTCCTCCTCAAGCCAAGCCCGACCTCGACCAACTCCTCACCCCCACTGGCACAATCATCGAAGCCCCCGCTCCAACCTCGCCTGGAAGCGCAATCCAGCCTACCCCTTCCCCCAGCACCGTCTTCGAAGCCTCCAAGCTCGCGTTCCTACAAGCCCAGCCCCTTCCCCCTGCACCGCCAAGCTCGCCTAGACGACACCCCTGCAAGCCCGCTCCCTTTCCCCCGTACCGCCAAGCTTGCCTGGACGCCCCCCACCCCCACCCACCCATCCCGTTCCTGCAAGCCCACCCCTTTCCCCCTTTCCCCCTCCCCTTCCCCATTCCTGCAATTCCACCACTTCCCCCTGAACCGATAAGCTCGCAAGGACGACCCCCCCCCCCCCCACGCACACATGCCTGCAAGCCCGCCCCCTTCCCCCCACACCACCAAGCTCGCTTGAATGACTCCCTCTCTCCATGCCGGCACCGTCTTAGAAGCCTCCCCTATAGGCTCTGCGACCCACCGCCTCCTGCTTGGAAGCCCATCCCCCCTGCACCGGCATCCTGCGTGGAAGCCCCTCCTCCTCCTCCTACATCGGCACCTTCGTCAAAGCCTCCAACCTCGCCTGGAAAACCCATCCCCGCTGACAGCCTCACCATCGTCAGCCCCTCCCTCACCTCCCCAATCCGTCCTGGAAGCCCCGCAACTGCACGTGTTTTTCTTTCTTTTTTCTTATTAACTTTTGATTAATCATAGTCGTTAGATCGTGTATCGGTTAGATTAAGTCACTCATGTGGTTGAGTTAACGAAGAAAACTAATGGAAAGTTATGTGTGTAAAACGGAGTATGTATTCAAGGTTCTGGGTGTAATTCGTTATTATATAGGGTTTATGGAGTAATTACGAAATTACTCAGGGTTATGGGTGTAAATATCCCTAAAATAAAAAGAATGTATGAATGCAATATATACATACTAACTTTAACCCCATGAGTATGTTAATACTTGACCTAATCGACAAGGAATAAACTAGGGGGAGATAAGGCCTTCATCCAGAAAAATCAAGAAAATCAAGGTCCACTTATATATTCATCACTATGAACATACTGTATATATCGTATTCTATTTTATTTCTCAACAGATTCACCTAAAATAAAAATATTTTTTCTTGTAACTTGTACACAAAATAAGTTGTACATATAAAAATTAATTGCAAGAAGAATCATTGTACAGATTAAAAATAACAACACCTTGAAAAAATCCGCAAAGCTCAACTTGTTAGATCAACAACTTCTCCATAAAAATTCAAAATAAACCAAACTCACTTCCATTGTGTTCAAAATTAAATATGCTTTAAAATGAAAGTGGCTTCATTAAAATCCGAGGTAAGATGTGAAAAGTGACTTTTTAGAGTGCTATCGTATATTTGCCTATATTATACACTATATAATTTATTATTCTATTTTATTTTCTCTATATTTTTGTTTATATTGTATTTTTAATATTTTTTCATATTGTATTTTATTTATATAAAATGCAAATAAAAAGCACAAAACCAAAATAAATAAAAATAAAATCATGTATATATTGTATATGTATCACATACCTATATTGTACATAGTACTACTTATTTAGCATAATAAATTAACTCGTAAAAATAAAATAAAAATATCTTTAAAATCCTTGAAATATTCCATAAATTAATAAATTATATTTTAAATAATTATTCGTAAAAATAATTTGTCAAAAATCAAATTATTTTATATACGGGTATTTTTACCTATGAATAAAGGTATCTATTTATTTTCACCTATATATTTAACTTATTTAATTTATTAAAAATACCGAAAATAATTTTATTTAATTTTTAACATTTTTATTTAGAAACCATTTTAATTTAAAATTATTTTTGTATTTCTTTTCTATTTATTTTTATTTTTTCAATGTCTTTTGTCATTTTCCCCTTGTCCTATAGCGAGCTGCCCTCCTACTGGTCGAATCTGGGTATGTTGACCAAGGTCAACTTCCTTGATTTCGTCCAGAATCCAAATAAATGTTGTAGCATACCTCTTCTTTGGTTTTTCACATCGTTCCTTTGATTCAGTCCTCTTGAGTCATTTACTATTCCCTTACCCTAATAGATACTTAACACCCTTGAATAACTTTTCAATCTTACTGCCTCGATTCACACGCTCCACACCATTTGAATTTCATCAGACTCCACTGCTATATACCTCCCCCGATCTAAACATCACCCCTGATCCATTTTCTCTTCCTTTTGCACTGAGATTAAGTCCTGAAGTGAGGTGTGGTTACATGACATCTTTTCAATAGCTGGGAGAGTGTGATTAGCACGGGGAAGTGCAATCTTCTCACGTTGCCAGAGCTCCGCCGACATGTTCAAGCTTCTTTAACTACTGCATCGAATCGAGGCCGACATCGTCCAAATCCATCGTAAGGTAATCTAGGTTAGGATTAACTTTAATTGTGTCGTTTAATTCGTGAAATTTCAGTCGAATTTCTTTTAATTCAGTCTATCTCTGATCTGACTCTATCTCCGTTATCGGAGGTAGTTCAATGGTTTATTCATCACTCCGACTATCCGTTCACATTCACCTAATCATTCTCCATCTCTTTATTACATCTGATGAACGCAGATTTCATCTCTTTAATTGTTGATAAATTGCAGTATAGGAGATGAAATTCGATTCAACAAAAACCACAATCTTTGAATGTTGTAGAATATTTTTACTTGGTAAATGTACCAAGGTCGAATACAGGGGCACGAGCCTCTTTAATATGTTTATCGAATTTATCAATTAATATAATGTGTGATTATTTACATGTTATTTTAGGTCTTCATGCACAATAAAATGCATATTAGATGATGCAAAAATGATGCATGTATATTTATTTTATTTTTCAATGCAATTATAAGAGAATAAATGTTCAGAATGAATGAATGAATGCAAAGGATAGACATCCAAAAGATGAATTACAAATATGCCTTAGAAAATATGAGCACAAAATATGATTCAGATTCAGAGTCAATATGAGCATAAAAATTACGCGCAAGCTTCTATTAATGGCAGAGGCATATAGAGCAAGGGACACTATTCAACATTAAAAATACATCACATCTAAATTAGTGCCAAATCAGAAAACTAAATATGCCATAAGATAGAGAATTAGATAAGCAACAAAATGACACTGAAATCATGCAATTTAGACCTACGATGCTCAAGTTATGAAAGAAACAATGTAGGGGCATAAATGTAAGAAAAATGCAAAAAAAATAAAAGATAAATAATTACAAATAGGTCATTGAAGGGACCTATTTGTAATTTTGCAAAATCGTTAAGGGTCCTTTGCAATTTCTCCATTTACGCACATGGATCTCTTTGCAATTTTGTAAAATCTCAAGGTCCTCCCTGTAAAATACCCAAGCATGCACTTGAGGCATGCACTTGGGAACCAAAATGCAATATCGAAACTTTCCAAGCTCTTCTGTGCAAATTACCCAGCCCGGACCATGCACGAGGGCCAGGCTTGGGAGGCGCACCAGGCTCGAGGCACGTGGCGATGCAAGGTGGCTCAGTGTGAGGTTCGGTGGACCCGAGCCTAGATAATCAGCGTGAGGCTCGACCGGGACACGTGGCATCACAAGGGTCGTACGGTCGAAACGATCAGATGGTATCTATATGTTTGTCTTTTGCCGCAGGTCACTGGAGAAGGCAGGGATCTGACGACTTCCACGGAGCTCCTCCGTGCTCCAGATGCTCGCCTGAGGAGTAAGGAAGCTGGAGGAGGCTCTTGCGAGGGAGCTGGAGGTACGGCGAAGCTCCGGAAGCGATCAGATCGGCTAATCGAGGAGGCCTCGCCAGTAGCGGAGTAGCAGATCAGAGCATGCTTGTGAGATCCATTCATTGACGAAGTATGTACCTGTAGTTGTTAGTTTATAACCGAAGCGCGTGCTTGGTGGTAATCGTGAATGGAGTGGGGGTTCCATGTGGGTGGAGGAACGAAAACGCATGGCTCCATCTCCAGCGAAGCAAAGAGGAAGGGAGTGCGGTGGGCGGGGCTCTGGAGAAGGGAGGAAGGCGAACGGAAGTGTTGACATGAGTGATTGATGGGTGGTGGAGGTCATCGGGTTGTCAGGTGAAGATGAAATTGAGTGGATGCGTCGGAAAAATTAGGAGAAATAAAGGAAAAAGTGAGGAGGGAGAGTACATGATCGAATATGGGTAATTGGCGGAGGGAGAGGCTTGAGTTGAGGCTCCTTGGGAGCCTCTGGTCGTCACCCGACGTGCTCAACCTAGGGCACGATGCTCAGTGGCGCTAAAGCGGTTGTGACATGGTCGTTTTTTACCATGAGTCAACACTGGGTCGGAGGACCTTGATGACCCCTCATCCGCCTCTTTCTGTCACCGGGAGGAGGAGAGGGGCTAGGTTTTAGACCATAGAATGGTGGACAAAGTGACGAGGAGGCGAAGGCGGTGGTTTTATAGGTGGAGAGGGGGTGGTTTCAGGTGATGGGGGCACGATTTTGAATGGGTGTAGTGATGGTGTGGAGTTATGAAGTAGGGCATTGATGGGTGCGCGAGGAAGACAAAGCTAAGGGCAACGTGGTGGTGGCATTATGGAGCGAGGAAGTGATCGGAGGAGAGGGCTAAAAATGGAAGGGGGCGGTGTCTCGCGAGGCGTCACACCTGGAAAGAGTGGGGCGTTGAGGAGGAAGACGAGGTTCCAGCCGTTGGATCTAGTGATCAAACAGCTATGATGAGGGTGGGGATAGAAGGCTGGGATTTGATTGATCAGATCGATCTGACGGTGAGGAAAGAAGTGGAAGCCTACAGTTGAGATGGGGGTTTGAGTCTCGTCCTACGATGGGTGGTGAGCGGATGAAGTGGAGCAAAGGTGGCCATAGGATGCAAAGGAGATCGGGCGACTGAGGTGAAGGGGCGACGTGGCGAGAGGTCAGCCATTGGATGGCACAACCATCCAACGGCTGAGGGAAAGGTAGGAGAAAATGGTTGGGATCTGATCTAGGATCAGATCTGACGGTGAGGGAGAAAGCAGGAGCAGACGGTCATGATGGAGGTGGGGGTGGCCTGATCCAGCGGCCAAAAGAGGGCCAGGTGGTGAGAAGAGCGGCTGCGTGGCGGCTCCAGGGAGCGCCACGTGGTTGCACAGAAAAATCAGAAAATGCTAAAATAAAGATAATTCTAAAAGAAATAGTTAGAAGAAAAATTAAGAAAAGGTCAAAACATGAAAGTTGTAGATCTCAATGAGATCTACAAGTTTCATGTTGGATAAAAAGCCAAAAGTGGTCATTTGTATAAAAGGGTATTTTTTGGGGGTATTTTTAAAGGGTTAAAAGCACCACTTTTAGTATTTGATATTGTTTTGTATTTTTTAATCTTTTTTTAAAGGTCAATACCATTATAGATAATTAATCAACCTAATTTTTATGGGATATTAATAAGAAGGGAAATAAAGAAGAAAAGGTGGTTATTAAATACAATAAATATAGTTAGAATATAGGCAATTACACAATTTATATACAAAAAAATACAAGATAAGATTAATGAATTACCAGTGATTTTTATTGAATTATTTAAGCTAGGAGATTAATATGTGGAATTCAATATGATGAATACGAGATTCATCATACCCATATACTTAAACTATGCTCGTCCTCGATCATCTAAAGAATGAAGGAGTCTGATTAATTCCTCACAGTGCATGTGAAAATTTCAAGGCTCAATTCTGTCGAAGACCCTTAATTTAAGTGATCCTAAAATTCTGGGCTCAACCATGCTCTAGTCAGAAGGAATCCAACTTCTCTAATTATCAGACTCTCTGTTTATACATAAAATATAAGGATATGAAGATTAGTGTACTGCAATCATGAGAGTCGAGTCGAGACATCACCCAAAACTCCAGTCCAGAAGACTCTCCTCTAGACCTAATCCTCAACACTAGGGAATAAATCTATTCTTGCTTCAGTCAACCGTCTCATAGTTCGTTAGACTTGAAAGTATAGATGGACGGCCAGATGATGGAGGGCATAGGATAATGTTTATTTTCTCTCCCTCACATTGGAACAAAGGACCTCTCGAGTGCCTTATTACTCAACACATGTATTTTTTTGTTGTTGATTAATGTGTCCGTCAAGAGAATTTGGAGTTGTATGCACTTGTTTTTCTAGGAGTACACCAGGGTGTGTCTTTTTTGAGTATCTAAGATACTTTGACACGCAGACTTGTATCACTGTACGATGCAAGCCCCTTTTATGGTTCTAGCCTGGCTCCTTTGTCCTAAAAGCATTTGGTCCAAGTGGACACTTTCAAAAATGGTTGGAAGCACTCGCCTTTGGTAGAAGCTCATAGACTTTAATTTTGTAATGATTGAGCTTTTCTTTAAATATTTCTTTATTTTTGGCTAGCTCTACTGCTTTTTATCAAGAGTTGGTACACACTGGTCAATAATTTAATTATGTTTCATCACACCCTGGCACATAGGTAAATATAGAAAAGATAGCATATGAACTTGTTCACATACTGGCTAGGATATTGATCTCACTCAAGCTTCTTGAAGCCTTCATTAACTTTATCCCATCCTCGAGCATCATTAGATCGGGTCTACACCCAAATCTCTAGTCCTAGTTCCTCAAGTGATAACTCAACTCATCTCAACAATCATGCAGTTGTGAAAGTGGTGTGCTGATTATATTCTTTAGATGGTAGAGATGAAGAGTGCAATATAGCGCTCAAATCATTCAAACTAGGGAAGTGTGGATAATTAAGTTCAAAAACCCTAATGACTAAGGTTGGCTAACTCGGACTCTCAAGATCACAACATCAAGTGTCCTCAAAATTCTCAAGCCTTGCGTGAATGTGAATGTGTCAAGAATAGACCAACTCCCCAGTTAGTGAATTTTTGTGATTTTTGCAAATTTTTATGGATTTTAATTTTTCATTTTTTATTCCTTTGAGAGACAATGACGAGCCTAGGCTCGTATGAATAGTTACGTCCACTCCCAGCTAGTATGGATCTAAGTACGGACCATTAGACGGACCCGTGTTACTTGAGGACAGATCCATATACAGTGTCCTCTAAACCACCCACTCTGCTAAGGGAGGCCAAAGTTCCCTCACTGAGAGTAGCTACTCATTTTTAAGCCTAGTAGTCAGAGTCTTTACCAAGGAAAAAGTTTTTAATTTTTTAAATTTTTATGAAGTTTTTGAAAAAGGTTGATTTAATTATAAAAAGTTAATTTTTACAAAAAGTTAATCCCCCAATTTTTAAGCAAAAGTTTTTACAAGAATTTTTACAAAACTCAGTTCACAAGTCAACTTAAACCAAGTCCAACAAGATTTTTCAAAATTTTTAAAACACGTGCTATGGCTAAAGTATTTATATAATAATATACGATATACCCCCTATACTTAACTTTTGCTATGTCCTCATAGCGCAAGTGATATGAAGCCATGGCTCTAGTTAAATATAGGGTGATATAGCAAAACTGAGGAGGAGGGTCCTCCCTATACTTAGGTCGAAAATGACCTAAGTATAAGAAGACAAAGCGAGGGAGGAATGATGGGATGGGTCCCCTCTATACTTAGGCTGGAAGTAGCCTAGGTAAGGGATCTGGAATTAGAGCCGGGGGTCCGAGGTTGTTAGGATTAGGTTATGTTTTTATACAGAAGAGTAGAGAGAGGGGGAAGGGGGTGAGGATTTTTATAGATGATCATGAAGATACGGGAGGGGTGTGTGTATATGCATTGCGTGAAAATACAAAGATAGTGAAGGGGGGGGGGGGTGAGTGGATGTACAGATATGAGATGTACGCACGCACACACGTGTGTGTGTGTGGGGGGGGGGGTATATCATCGAGTGATCTACTTTTTCCCTTTTTTCCATATTTTACACAAACGAGCCCTCAAACAAGGACTGCTAAAAATGCCCACGATACATTTTTTACAACATGAAAATGCATGAGGAGCTGACAAATCTTCCTTGAACTCTTCATCCTTTCTTCTGTTGTCTTCTCAGCGGGAGTTCCCTACTCCACGCCTCCATGGAGATGAAGCGTCCACAATCTTCATGGGCCCTGCCACAAAAGAAAAATGTTAGAAAAATAGCAAGAAAAATAATCAACAGAAATGATGCAAAAAATGCATGATGAGAAAACCTACAAATTTTGAAAATATTCACACCAAAAAATATTTCAAAATTCAACAAATAATAAAGGTGAGCCGTGTCCCCAGCAACGGATCCATTTTATGAACATAGATTTCGTCTCTTTAATTGTTGATAAATTGCAATATAGGAGACGAAATTCAAATCAACAAAAACTACAATCTTTGAATGTTGTGGAATATTTTTACTTGCTAAGTGTACCAAGGTCAAACACAAGGGCACGAGCCTCTTTAATCTATTTATCAAATTTGTCAATTAATATAATGTGTGATTATTTCCAGGTTATTTTAGGTCTTCATGCACAATAAAATGCAGATTAGATGACACAAAAATGATGCATGTTATTATTTTATTTTTCAATGCAATTATAAGATGATGCATGTTCAGAATGAATGAATGAATGAATACAAATGATAGACAACCAAAACATGAATTACAAATATGCCCTAGAAAATATGAGCACATAATATGATTCAGATTCAGAGTCAATATGAGCATAAAAATTACATGCAAGCTTCTATTAATGGCAGAGGCATATAGAGCAAGGGATACTATTTAACATTAAAAATTCATCACATCTATATTAGTGCCAAATCAGAAAGCTAGATATGCCATTAGATAGAGAATTAGATAATCAACAAAATGACACTGAAATCATACAATTTGGATCTAAGATGATCAAGTTATGAAAGAAATAATGCAGGGGCATAAATGCAATAAAAATGCGAGAAATAAAAGATAAACAATTACAAATAATTTTGCAAAATCGACAGGGGTCCTTTGCAATTTCTCCATTTGCGCACAGGGACCTATTTACAATTTTGTAAAATCTTAAGGTCCTCCCTGTAAAACACCCAAGCGCGCATGTAAGGCACGCGCTTGGGGACCAAAATGCAATATTGAAACTTTTCAGGGTTTGTGCAAATTACCCATCCCTCACGTGCCATGTACGCAAGGGGGCCAGGCTCGGGAGGTACAGCAGGCTCGGGGCATGTGGCGGTGCATGGTGTCTCGATGCGAGGTTCGGTGGACCCGAGCCTGGAGGTTCGACGTGAGGCTTGGTCGGGGCACATGGCATCACAAGCATCGTCTGATCGAAACGATCAGACGGTATTAGTACGTTCATCTTCCGTCGTAGGTCACCGGAGAAGGCAGGGATCCAACCACTTCCAGGGAGCTCCTCCGTGCTCCAGACGCTCTCCTGAGGATCAAGGAAGCTGGAGAAGGCTCTCGTGAGGGAATTAGAGGTACGACGAAGCTCCAAAAGCGATCTGATCGACTGGTCGACGAGGCCTCGCCAGTGGCGGAGCAGCAGATCAGAGCATCCATACGAGCTCCGTTCATTGATGAGGTATGTACCTGTAGGCATTAGTTTATAGCCGAAGCGTGCACTTGGTGGTAATCGTGAATGAAGTGGGGGTTCCATGCGGGCGGAGGAACGGGGAACCCATGGCTCCATCTCCGGCGAAGCAGAGAGGAAGGGAGTGCTGTGGACGGGGCTCTGGAGAAGGGAAGAAGGCGAACGAAAGTGTTGGCATGAGTGCTCGATGAGTGGTGGAGGTCAACGACTGGCCAGGTGAAGTGAAATCGAGTGGATGCGTTGGAAAAATTAGGAGAAATAAAGGAAAAAATGAGGAGGAAGAGTACATGACCGGAGATGGGTAATTGGCATAGGGAGAGGCTTGGGTTGAGGCTCCTTGGGAGCCTCCAGTCGTCGCACGACATTCTCATCCTAGGGAACAATGCTCAACGGTGCCAAGGCAGCCTCGACATGGTCGTTTTTGAACATGGGTCAACACCGGGTCAGCAGACCATGATGGCCCCTCGTCCTCCTCCATTTGTCACAAGGAGGAGGAGAGGGGCTAGGTTTTAGACTGTAGAATGGTGGACAAAGTGATGAGGAGGCGATGGTTTTATAGGTGGAGAGAGGGACGGTTTCAGGTGATGGGGGTACGATTTCGAACGGATGTAGTGATGGCGTGGAGTGATGAAGGAGGGCATTGATGGGTGCACGAGGAAGGCGGAGCTAAGGGCAACGTGGTGGTGGAGTTATGGAGCAAGGAGGTGATCAAAGGAGAGGGCTAAAAATGGAAGGAGGCGGTGGCTTGCGAGGCGTAATGCTGGGAAGAGAGGGGCATTGAGGATGAAGATGAGGTTCTAGCCATTGGATCTAGCGATCCAACGGCTATGATGAGGGAGCATGCATAAGGCTGGATTTGATCGATCAGATCGATCTGACGGTGAGGAAAGAAGTGGAAGCGTACGGTTGAGATAGGGGTTTGAGTCTCATCCTACGACGAGTGGTGAGAGGATGACGAGGAGAGAAGGTGGCCATAGGATGCAAAGGAGATCGGGTAGCCGAGGTGAAGGGAAGATGGGGCGAGAGGTCAGCCATTGGATGGCACAACCATCCAACAACTGAGGGAAAG
This sequence comes from Ottelia alismoides, assembly GCA_037367405.1. Taxonomy (NCBI): domain Eukaryota; kingdom Viridiplantae; phylum Streptophyta; class Magnoliopsida; order Alismatales; family Hydrocharitaceae; genus Ottelia; species Ottelia alismoides. The sequence continues at coordinate 202,029 of JAZKJV010008868.1, read as the reverse complement.
GCAGGAGGAAATGGAAGGGATCTGATCTGGGATAAAATCTGGCAGTGAGGGAGGAAGCGGGAGCAGACGATCATGATGGAGGCAGGGGCGGCCTGATCCCGCAGCCAAGAGAGGGCCAGGTGGTGAGAAGAGGGAGCAGCCGCGTGGCAGCTCCAGGGAGCACCACGGGGCTGCACCAGAAAAATCAGAAAATGCTAAAATAAAGATAATTCTAAAAGAAATAGTTAGAGACAAAATTAGGAAAACGTCAAAACATGAAAGTTGTAGATCTCAATGAGATCCACAAGTTTCATGTTGGGCAAAAAGCCAAAAGAGGTCATTTGTATAAAGGGGTATTTTTTGGGGGTATTTTTAAAGGGATAAAAACACAACTTTTTGGCTTTGATTTTTTTGTATTTTGTATCTCTTTTAAAGGTCAGTACCATTATAGACAATTAATTAACCTAATTTTTATAGGGTTTTAATAAGAAGAAAAATAAAGAAGAAAAGTGGTTATTAAGTACAATAAATATAGTTAGAATATATGCAATTATACATAGTTTATATACAATATAACACAAGATAAGAATAATGAATTATCAATGATTTTTATTGAGTTATTTAAGTTAGGAGATTAATATGTGGATTTTAATATGATGAATACGAGATTCATCAACATCTAATTACCTTGATCGAGCTCGGATCTGGAATCCGACTCCCTTCTGACCATCTCTGCTAGAATCCATCCGTTCACCCTTCATTTCCTATTCTTTTCAGCTAATAAAGCAGGCCTGAGTTGTAGTTCTGAGCAGTAAATAACGTGCAGGTCCCAGATTCCCTTTCTGGAGCATGGATCAGAATCTGGAGCTTGAAAAGACACACAAAACAACTTGGTGCTCCAGACTGCAGATCAGCAAGCTTCGAGTCTCATCGCCATATCAGATCGATGAGGAGGACCTTCAGGAACCTCAAGAGACCTTCAGACGGTGATTTGGACCGAGATCAACTGAGATCTAGTCGATTAAAGTTCAGAGAGCCATTCATTCAACCATGTTCGTCCATTAGGCCTCTCAAGCATCAGATCAAGAACTCAGTTGTCGGATCATATCTCAGCCATCGAGGAAGCCCCAAAGTTGAGCCATATGATCGAAGCTTCCAGATTCCATCCAGGCCATCAGATCTGCATGAGCACCATATGTGACCTCTGTGAATATTACACTTTACCCCTAATATTTCTTTTAATTATAAATAAGTCCCTTTCAGGACACGTGTCTGCTTCTTGTGTGGTGAATAATTGCATCAAGACCCTTCAAGGTTTTTAATTTTGCACTTAGTCCAACCTGAATTGAATCACACGTGACAACCCATGCTTTTTTGGAATAATTGTATTAGTCGGTATGTAGTTTTCTATTATTGTTCAATCCCTTAAATAAAGTTAATTGCATTGAATTCCGTGCCAATGCATCTCACGCGCATCGATGCGACTTTTGTTGTTTTTGCATTATTTACCCTATACTTCTTTCAGTTGTTATTTGTTAGGTCCTTAGAATTAATTTGTTTACAATTTAGTCCTTCTAGTATATTAGCCTCTTTAGTGTGCCTAATAAGCCTCCAACAAATTTTAAATTTTCAATAAAAATTACTATAAGTTCATGTTAACTCAGTTTACCACATGTAATTTTCATTGGCAAAACAAATTAGTTTTGTTATTTTAAAAATAAAAAACTACTAAAAATTGTCATGTTTGCTATAAAATTCATAAAAATTCAAAATCTGTTTGAAAAAATACAAATAGTATATTTTGATTTTTTTTAATTTCTACGTAAATTTGATTTGAAAATTCTTCATAAAAATCCTAAAAATTGAAAAACATGGAAAATACTGAAAATTATTATTAAATCATTAAAAAGCATAAAATTTGTAAAATAACTTTATTTAAAGCTTGAAAATTTTACCTTTTATTTGTATGTATTTCTTGTATTTTTTACTTGTTTTATATTTTAAAAATACAAAAACAATGGTTAAATTTTCTGTTGTGTTCAGTTTTAGTTTTTATTTGTTTTTGAAAATAATAAAAAATCTAAAAAGCTCTGAAAAGTAACAAAATTAATAAAAAAATTTGTCTAAAACACAAAAAGATTTTTAATTGATTTTTGGATATTTTTACCATTTTCTAAAAATCCAAAAAAAGAGCTTTGTTTCTTTATTTTTGCATTTTCTTTATTACTTTTCTTTTAAAAAATGAAAATATAAAAATGTAAAATTAAAAATCATTAAAAAATAAAATAACCATAAAAAATTTAAAAAGTCCATAAAAGTACAAGATATTTAAAAACATATAAAAACATCGAAAGATAAAAAGAAAAAGAACTACCTTTGATTTTTTATTATTAATAATCATCGGAAATTGTAGCCTTCCTGAATTAAATACTTATGCTATACAAGCAAATAAATAGCATTATCTCTTGAGCAATCTTCCTTGTTTCATTTTCTGCTTGAGAAAAAAATTCTTTGAGACTATTTTGGATTGTGATGACTACATTTCACATTGTGCATATTTTCATTAAATGAATAAAAACATGAAATTGTCATCTCAACAATATGTGAAAAGATAAATATGATTTAAAATAAATCTATAAAATTATATATAAAAATCTATATACTGATAGGAATACTGATATTTGCGGATTTCTAAAATAATATCCTTATCTCACTACAACAAAATTGAGCTATAGTGATATTTTTTTAAAAATCGATCACTAAATCAGTTGTTGTTAAATATATAACAACGATATTGTTCGCAGTGAAATTATTTTTTATACTTGAAATTGACGACGAATATAATGTCAGTCACTATGTCATCTGCGGCGGTCCATATAATGACGTTTATCTGTTGCCATTTTTCAAAATTTTATTTAATCATCGCTAATTTTTTATTTCAAATTTTAACGATGATTAGTAATTTTTTGAAAAATCGCAGCTGATAAGCATCACTGTATGGATCGTCACTAATGACTATAGTGGCGGATATTATATACATCACTCACTTCAAGTATAAAATATATTTTTGTAATGAATAATATTATCGTTATATATTTAATAACGGTTGATTTACTGACGGATTTTGAATAAAATATTACTATAACCCAATTTTGTTGTAGTGTCTATATCTATCTTAAATATAACAAATGTTAAAATCTTTACAAAGCAAATACAATAGCGGATGGGATACAGATACATCCTTTACATCTGACCTGAGGTACCGATTTGGACTTTTTCTCCCATTTGGCGCCGATTGATGCATATTTTCAATTATTATTTTTTCTATATATTTATTTTATTACATTTTTAGTTAATATTTATTTAATAAAAGAACTCATGTCCATCATCGTTGGAAACATCTGTTTTGCTTTTGTGACAGAAGTGGGCGTAAGGAGATGTCTTGGGGTTAGTGGTTCAATGGAAAGGTATATAATTTTGACTTGTTTTGTAAGATCCCGTTGTTTGAACATCGGGCAGTCCACTTGTCTCTTTATTTGGATTTGTCTTGTACGACCTTATTTTACTTGCACAATTTAAACAAAGAGATTTTTATACTTGTGTTACTTGGACTTTCCACAAATACACTTATGTCTTTATTTTTTTTCAATAACACTTGTGCCAATATATTCTTGTAAAATTAATAGTATTACCTTTCTGTATTACATTTATGCTCCACTATTACATTAACAGAAGGGTAATATTGTAAATTTTGCAAAAATACAAAGGCACAAATGTTATTCCAAAAAAGGTAGAAGCATACGTGTAGTTGGAGAAATTCAAAAGGCTGGATGATGTTTGGATGTGGGATATCATCCATTATCTAGCGATATAGGGGTTTTATATCGAGATAAACTATCTCAGGATAAGTGGTCATGTCGTGCTTCGGAAGGTGGATATCTATCCACTGCAGTCCTGGCTAAAGACTCGACGATAGAGCTTATGGACAAGGCGAGGCATTTCAAAGTATACCCTTCATTTTGTGACGCTAAGCCTTCGATATCTTGCTCCATCCTTAGGTCTTCTCGTGGAACACGTTGGTTCTGACTGCCCCAAATATGTAATCCTCTTTCCTCTCCCTTCTTAGCACATCACATCTCTCCCTGCTAGGTCTTCTTCCTCCAACAATATACTACTCCTTCTATTAAGTTTAGTTAAGTCACCTGCTTAAATCCCTATCTATGATATGAAAAAATCTAAAGACAATGTTATCGATCTTTAATGAGCTTCTTCGTTTACCAATTCCTTTAAAACTAGTGAATTTCCTTAATTTGATATCAAAGAATATCCATATTTTATGTACCATTTAATTAAATAGAGTGTAATACTACAACAAAATTGACCTACGGCAATGATTAATTTGAATATGTTGTTATCATAAGCCAATTTCGCTGCTATTCGATTTTGGTTTGCTTTTGTAATTCGCAACAAATTTATATATGTTGCTAATGGTTCAAATAACAATTATTAGCTATGTGTTTTTTTATTAAAATTTGTACTAATCATGACTAATTAGCAAAAATCATAAAAAATCGACGAATGACCATCACTATATGATTCCTTTGTATCAATGAATATGATATTCATTAAATTTTAAAAAATAAAGTAACGGATAATATTATTTTTTTATAAATTCAACTACAAAAGATATGATAATGATTATTGAATTATGTGATCGAAATTTTCAAGTTAAAATAAAAAGATCCACAGCTATGCCTCAATTCCAAATCACAGGCCTTCCATTTCAACCAGCTTATTTGTTTATCTCAAATACATGCTTTTATGTGGAGGTTAAGCTCTAAAATTGAAAGTTTAGTACAAGTGTGTGTTGTTAGGTTTGAAATGAAGTCTAGAAATCGAATGGTATTATTTTAAAAGGAGAATCGAACGTTGTATGTGAATAGACTTTGTATCTTATTGCCTCTTTTTTTTTTAAGTTTTAGTTTTTTAAAAGGTTTGACAATTGGCATGAATGGCGTGTTTAAGTCAGAGTACTCTCTCTTTCGGTTTATCGTTGGTAGAAGAATTTTTTTTAAACAATAATGGTGAACCACGATGCATAATATAGGTGTATAGATGTCGTGGTCTTCCTTGGGAAATTTACGCATCTGCACTAGTGATTTATCGCCATTATGCTTTAGCTTTTGTATATTTCAAATTTACGTCCTAATCCCTTGAATTTGTGAACTCTAGTAGCGCAACTTATGCTGGTTAACCATCCATATCCCTCACCCATCCGACTTTTTCACGTGCACCTCCATGTAACACTTGTTTGGTTTCCAGGGTACCCCGGGATATCCTGGCATATCCCTGTTTCCAATCCTGCATTTCTGGATTGGGAATACTTGTATTGACACTACAATTTCTTTGGTATAATGATTTTTAACATTGTTCAAATACACTTATTAACATAAAAAACATAATATAATAATCAAAAAAATTAATATAACACATAATCAATGTCACATCACATCACAATTATCATTGCAACCATCCCAACCCTCCAAACAACTACTATTCACAAGAGGATATCCCAACCCAACCCAACCCAACCCAACCCTGTAACCAAACAGGCTAAGTGCATTCGGTTGTCGGGTCAGCCTGAGTTAAACTGGGGGAGGGTAACCCGTTTTTGTGTTTAGGTGTTTGAATAGAGGATTACGGGTTGAGCGGGTTTGTTGTGATGTGATTGTGTTGAAGTTAGGAAAAGTGAGCAATTATTGTAATGTGATAGTATTAAGGTTTGGAAAAGTGGGTAAAGTTGAGTAGTTTATAATTTTTAGATGATATAATGTTATAATATATTATTTTTTGATGCAATAGATGAAAGATAAATGGTTTATTTAATGTATTAAAAAATAGATGAAGAGTGGACTCCACGTGAAAGAGAAAGATAGGGTTTTGGGGGGTAAACCCCCCAAAGTGGGAGGGTTAACTCCCTAGCCGAACAATGTCTAAGGATCTGTTTGTTTACTGGCATAGGGTGGGTTGGCGTAACCTCATGTGAATAGTAGTTGTTTAGATGATTATGAGGGATGGAATAAGGAATGTGATGTGATGTCATATTGATTGTGATGGAATTCCAATCCAAGAATGGAGGGGGATAAATCGAGTATCCCGGTCACCAAACAGACCCCAACTCTACCCGATGGTATAAATACTTCCTTGGGACAACTATACATTATGCTGTAGAAATACATTCAAGAGAATAAAAAGAGGGAGACTGATGCAAGCAAGTGGAATATGTATATTTGTTGAACCATTGTAAATCCTTGTCTTTCATGATCTGTTTACTTCCCATCACACAACCCATCACGAGCTCCTATTTTCAACAAGTGTTCTGCGTCCCAAGATACATGTTTATAAGATAACATCGACTAACTCAAGGGTTAAGTTAGTAAACTAACGATCAGACCGCAATATACCCGAGTTGCGTGGAACCACTTAAATGGTCTGATGGTCCAATCACCTTTTGTTAAATTAGAGAAGAAGAAAAAAAAAGAAAGAAGACAACATACTAAAAGAGTTCTACATATGCCTCGATTTTCAATTACGATAATAACAATAGGAGTACTAAACTTTGATCTTTAAGATATAACATCTACGCATAAAATGGGTATAGAAGGTCATAGAAACATGCATTTGAGATACAAAACAAGATGGGTCCATTTTTTTACCTTTCAAAAAGAGGCACCTAACTGAGATTCCAATAAATGCATAGTTGGGGCTCTTTATGAACTTAACGAAAAAGAGAGGTTATGCATTGAAATTTTGAATGCATGACAAATTTAGTTTTCGATTCAAGGGAAAATAAGGAACAGATTTGTTGTACAATTGCACTTGGTCAAAGCTAGAAGAATAAATATTTATTAGTAGTTCACGTCAGAAAACAATTTTAAAATATTATATTGAAGGAGTAAATATGTTATAGCATAATAAATACACATTAAGTCACATCCTAAAATCAATATATGGTAGTATAACCAGCTTGGACTTAGTTGCAGGCTTTAACTTAATTTGTACAATTAAAAGAACCATAATCTACACATTAATTTAATATTCACATAGCTGTGTACATGGTCAGAAGCGAAATTGGTTTATCGTAATTTATCCTAACGAATAGATTTAATTCATGTCATAATCTACATTGGATTCCCGAATTTATTACTAAAGAGTCGAGAGGAATCAAAGAATTACATATAAATGTACAAAAAAAGTTAAATTATGTGAACCGATGGCTCAACATTGCTATCATAACCAAAGAGATACGACTTCGGGCTATGGTCAACTTGGCACCGATCAAGAACTCCCAAGGGATCCCAAGAATTCTTGGTGTACGTTCATTCCAACCTTTAACCCTCTTTTCGAGATTAATTGATATTGAATAAATCAACGCACTTCTTCAAATTCTCGATAATTATTAGGAAGTGGACTATGAATTTTATTTATCCAAATCGATGTAATGGAATCCCTTACGGAAATTATTATATCCTTTATCATTCAACGTGTTGCATTATAATAAAGATGTTCATGGTTGGTAGAAGGCACGTTGTGTTATTTCTTTCTTCTATTCTTCATGGATGGTTGCAGCTATTAAGCAGTGTCCTACAACTGGAAGACAGTGAGGAAAAATATGGAGACTGCAGCTGTTGAGAGGCTCTATTACATCATCGTAAGCGACGAAGAAGAGCTTACCGGAGAAGATGGAGATTTCCGGCCGGGGAGGCCTTACTGGTACACGAGATTTGCTCTCCAGAATGTCCTGCAGCTGCTGGGATGCAAGGCGCATCACGCCTTCAAGGTAACGTAATCACGCTATGCTATACTTCCTGCATAGCTTCCTGCTCTTTTGTTTCGAATGTCTTCGTATGATTGACTGAAGGTGTGAAGCAACCATGATGAAAAAATCACATTTGTTTTTAATCAAGCTGTTCAGTTGGAGTTAGTTTGAGAAATTGGCATTCGGAGATCGCTCTTAATTTCTATGGATCTCGACATTTATTTCCTGTTGAGAATAAACGGATGTGCAACTCAACCACCAGAGAAGCACATGAAGAAGACATGTGATTGGCCACCTCTCACAGTCACCAAAGAAGGAAAAATCAATATGAAGAAAAACAAGCACAGCTCTCTCTGATCATATGCCAATGGTCGACTCAATCATATCTAGGATTATAATTTTCCCTAAAAGAAGTCATAATCCTAATATATATCTAGCATCATAAACGAATGTCCTCCTGTTGCAAAACACTGTTAACTGTTCCCCTTTTATTACAGTATCTGGTTCTGCAATATCTGGTTCTTTTTCTATGTTTATAGATTAGCAGAAGAGTTTTCGACATCTTGGAGAGAACAACTCTGCAAGATGAACTTCCTGTTGAGAACATCAAGGACATCAAACCAGAAAACTTAGCGGAGAAACAGACGCCGTTTGATCTTTACAAAGACCTCGTCACTGTAACAGTGAGCAGAAGAAGATTTATCGATACCATTTGCAGCTCGCTCGAGAAATACCGTTATGTGGGTCCAAGTCAACGCGACGACATTCTGCTTGCATGCAGGTATTCTTTTGCAGCATATACCTGTTGAACATTAAGATCACTTGCCGTCTAATCCTTGCATGTTTTGATAAAGAAACAACCCCCATGCTACTGCTACATTATTCATTTTGTTGTGATTATAAGAGGGGATTTTTTTTGAACAAACAGCAAATATCACAAATTCACTAATATTCTAAATTTCATCGATACATTAGGTATATCGTTAAAACAAAATGAAAGAGGGGATTTGCCTTGAATGTATCATACACTAAAAAAACTCAGCTATGCAAGAACATATGGAAAAATTCTTGGGGTTTGACCTGTAAAGACCGATTGGCGACATACCTGTAAGCCCTCGAGGCAGTTGTTCACTGTACTTAACAATTATTCACCAGAATAAAAAAAATAGAGAGCCAAGCATGAGCAAGTGGATTAAACACATCGTCAAACCACTATAAATCCTTGTGTTGTGCGATTGTGTGTGTTTCTCTTGTTCGATAAGAGGAAAGAAAGCGGTAACTTTTGCATACAAATCTTTATATCAGCATCTCAAGAATACAGGTCTGGGATGCAAGAGTGTCATTTGACATTTGGTATGCAGATCATAGAAGTGGATGCAGATCCACGGAGGGATCAACACAAGCGAGAGTTCCATAAATATTTAGTTGTAGTAGTATCTAAGACTACTGTGTATGATAATGAATCAAAGAAGAGTTGTAACTTGTTATAATTTGTTTCTGACTTGCTACTCCCCCGTCCAGTCTTCGTGAGAGGAAGGAGTCTGTGACTGTTCTGCTCTGCGGCACTAGTGGATGTGGCAAGTCAACTCTTTCCTCTTTGCTGGTAATCTACAACTTTTTCAAGCATTATTCCTTATTCAATAATCAACTGTGCATTTTCTTAAATCAATTGGACAAGAATTCCATGATCTTTACAATATTACTTTGTCGTAAAATGGATAGATCAAAACCAAAAGCAAGCATAGTCCCACATTAAGTCGAGTCAGCTATAATAATCACTTCCAGAAATATTTGATGCTAGATTGTACCCACGGTTACAAAAAAGCACGCCTCGATGAGAGAGGCGGTGAGGCAGCCCATTTTAGCCTCAAGACGCATGATCCAGGGTCTTTTGGTGAGGCATATGCCTCAGCTCGATCAAGGTGGTCCAAGGCGGTCGATGCTTAAGGCAAGACATTCTTGGAAGTTTTAAGGATTACGGAGCATTTTCTTAATTATTTTTTCTATTGGTAGTTTCAAATACTTATGAAGGTCTAGTTATTTAGATATATTTATACAAGACGAAAGCTTAAATTTGACATTTAACCTTTTTCATATTAATATTTACCATTAAACATGCCCAATTATTTCAGTAAACTCTTAAACATGCAAATCCACAAATCTCATAGCAAACATTACTCGTAAACTTAATTTTTAAGGAAAGGCCACATAATGAGCTATGTAATGTACCGTGCAGAACAAACAAGATAGAATTCAAGGTATCTCATATTGTCATAGATTATATGTTAGACGCATCATAAATAAAATCCATCAAAGTATTTTATCATAATTTTTATGTACTATAATATTTTAGTGACAACTATATAATCTCAGATACTCTAAAGTATAGCAAATAACTCTATCTTTGATTGGTATGGAAATTTAGTAAAAAACTATACAGAGTTGTATATCTTATCGTTGGTGTTCTTATCTCTATCATCATATATTATAGTGCTATATATTATATGTTAGTCATATAATATATAATGTCATTAGTATATATTTTACATGGGTATTTTTCTTTATAAATTGAGGCTTGCGCCTTGACCACCTCGAGGTTATGTCTTGCCTCGCTTTTTTTTTTCAAACCTTGATCGAACCAAGACCTGTTGGTACAGAGAGATTTCGTGTTATATTGTTTTGATGCTCACATATTATTCTAGCAAAAAAAAAATTCCATTATACAAGTACATGCAACCTTATGACCATAGTAAATCTTTCTTATTTACATTTATAAACAGGGAAACAGGCTGGGCATCACTACAGTTATTTCAACAGATTCAGTTCGTCATATGATGAGGAGTTTCGCAAATGACAAGGAAAATCCATTGCTGTGGGCATCTACATATCATGCAGGAGAATTCTTAGATCCAATAGCCCTAGCAAAAGCAAAAGCAAGGAGGAAGGAAAAAAAGACGTTTTCTTCACGTGCAACCGGTCAACTTCTTCCTGATGAACCAGTGATACCAGAAGAGGACCCATCTTCTCGACATGGTCAGCTCGAATGCAACCTCCAAGTGACTGACCAGATTAGTGACAAAGAGATTGTTGTCGAGGGATATAAGGCTCAAAGCGAAATGGTCATCGGCAGGCTAGACCACCTGATTACAACATGGGAGGAAAGAAGAGAATCGGTGGTCATTGAAGGAGTGCATCTCAGTTTAAACTTTGTGGTACTTTCTTTCCTTTTATGCCTTCGAGTTGACTAAACACTGTGAGTAGGCTATGATCTGAGGGGAGACGACGCACATGCCTGTGAGTCGACTAGGAACCTCACGAGCTAACTCATGCCTCATGTTTTGCTTCAACTTAGGATACTGTTTTCTCTTCAGTCGACTTACATACTTGTATGACGCCTGAAGGCCCTCTTCCCAGTCGAACCCCCTAAGCTTTAATCGCAAGTCGATTTATACCAGTCACAAATTTCTATAAGCCAAGATCTAATGTATTTTATGCTTGAACTAAAGGGAGCAGTTGCCTCACACATTTATTATAAAAAAAATCGTCGTATATTCTATTCATTGAAACTTGAACTTGAATGTCTACTTCATATTTCAGATGGGTCTAATGAAGAAGCATCCATCTGTCATTCCATTTCTAATATATATCTCCAACGAGGAGAAGCACATGGAAAGATTTGCAGTCCGAGCCAAGTACATGACTCTGGATCCTTCCAAGAACAAGTATGTGAAGTACATAAAGAACATACGCACCATACAGGACTATCTCTGCAAGCGTGCTGAGAAACACTTGATCCCTAAGGTAAACAACACCAACGTTGATCGTAGCGTGGCTTCTATACACACAACCATATTCCGTTGCCTGCGGAAGCGCCACTCTGGGACTCCATTCTACGACATGGGTACGAATACGGCCAAGATGGTAAACGACGAATTCTGCAAGCAATGTGATCCGAATCATATCGGTTCCAAAGGGATGTTCAGGATAATCCAGAGGCAGGGTTCTTCAAGACACTACGATGGAGCTATCACTACAGCGGGGAGCCCGGTATACGGGCCTAATCGCACCACCAAGTTTGCGCCGGTTAATGTACAATTCGGTAATTTCGGAATCAGATCATGGCCCGATGATAATGAAGGTACTAGTTGTGCAAGAAGCAGTGATAGCTCTAAGAAAGATCCAGATGAGGACTCCTTTAGAGTTTCCTTGGCAACAAGCTCTCCAGCACATCAAAATGGGCATGAAAAAAAGGTAGGCATCACTCTCGATCTCATTGTTTCTCGCAATAATTTCAATAAATTCAACAAACATACCCGGATAATATACACAGCAGTGCTACGTTTCCACGATGAAACATAGTCTTTAACTTCAATCCTGCATTACATAACATACTGAACTTTCAACAGTAGTTAATACTACAAGATTTTGTATCTCAACGAAGAAGAAGAGATTTCCTATATTTCTTCATTCTAAGGTATTTATTATTGTCTTAAATTATACTCGTCTTTTCAGCCTGTTGAAGAAGCAGCAATATCAGACAGTGAAGAAGAGCAACCTGAGGATGATGAAGACAATTCGAGTCATTCGAGCAAAGAGTTTGTCGACGAGGAGGTATATGATTTTTTTTGTCCTGCTGTGGATAGGCATTTTCTCATAGAACAATTTCATGGCGACGATTTATAAGTTGTCGGTTACGACATGGAAGTAGTGCACACTGATCTGACTCCTATGTGATGTTAATCGCAGAATGGGGGTTCAGTTACAGAGTCGCCTGTGAGATCGGATGAGGAATATGAAGAAGGCGAGAATGAAAGGATGAAACTTGATAGTCAGAGGCAGTCGGGTGTTCATGAAAGATTATCGATGGGGCAGCTACAACACCTCAAACTCCTAAAAATATGATACTGAACAAAGCAGCACAAAGGTGTTGAGAACAGCATCAGGTCGCCAACACACGAGTCGAGAGACACGTAAAGGAGCATGCTTAGACGATTAAGCTAGATCAGCTGAGACTATGTGCTTCGGGAGGTGGTGCTAATAAGTGAAGTCAGGGATTATCGTAACGAATTTAATAATACTGCTTCCCTTTCCTACTGCTTGATTGATTATGTAAATATTTTGGATTCAAACCTGCTAAGGTTCCATTTCTTGCTCTTCTTTAATACTGTGATCTGTTAAAGTATTTGACCTTTCCCCAAACTTCTCATTGAATTTCTCCTGCTTTCTGTATGCCCTTGGTGCATCATATTGCTCAAAACTCCATTTATATTGGTTTGGAATTTATGATTTGGCATGTAAAAAATGGAAAGCTTCATTGTTGATACTACGACATCCTGATTTTTGGCTTAATTTCTCTCTTATTGATTAAAAACAGATCGAACTTGGTTCTATTTTACCACTTTCTACATGCGCATGCCAGTTAGCCTTGTATGTATCGAATGGTCTGTCCATTAGGGCAGGGATGATGCATCCATGGCAAACATGATCAAGCTCCTTCCATGCATCCGTAACATTTTTAATAAGTGGGTCAGTATGATCCTTACGGACAGGATCGGCGTTGAGCTGGAGCAAAATTTTATAAACAATTAGTTAGATGTAAGATGTGTAACACTTTTCTGAATAGTAGTTTGAAATATAAGGAAAGTTGACATGATAGATGTGATAAGATATTGTATATCATTTATATGATTATATTTTTGATATTGATTTTTTAAATTTGAAGGTGGGAAATATTAGAGTAAACAGTATGGAATGTCCATATAAAATAATCAGCGTTGCAGGGAAACAATTATGGGTGGAATTGAGGTTGCTGGACCAAATCAATTTAAGTTAACGAAGTTCCCAGCTATGGTACAGCTTATGTGATGTTGTGGACGACCAGTCATTTCAAGCAAGATAAAGACCTGTGAGAGTACCACTAAAAGAAGGATTGGAGGGTAAGGGGCAATATTTTAAACCGAACCAGAAACCTCACCGAAATAGGTTGATCTGGTTGAACCATGTAATCAAACCGGTTCAACCGGATTATGGCATCATCATTATTTAAGATCAGATTAAATCAGATTGGTGAGAAAAAAGTGGTTGAATGGATAATCAAATCGAAATGAAATAATATATATAATATACACTTAAATATACTTGAAATATAAATAAATACATAGGCAATGTATATATTTCACACTATACATAAAATATCTTTTTGTATGCACCATCAAATGTCATACATACATATATATATATATTATTTGGACTAGTTGCTTTATAACATAATAGTAGTTTAATTATATTTAAAACTCATGACAAGCAAAAAGTTATATTAGAGTAGTTAGTTAAGAGTTTGAAATTAGTAATTAAATGTCATGGATTCAACTCCGACTACTGGCATTATTTTTAAATAAATTAAAAATTAAATGCAATTTAACTTTGATTGAACCTGGTTAAACCAGATTAAAAATAACAGATTGAAGAGGATCGATTCTTTAAATTTTAAAATTCGAATCGAACCGGCAAAAACCGATTTAACCGGACGGATGGAACCGGTGAACTGGGCAAGGGGAAAGAGGAGTGATATGAAAGGGCATTCTAATTTTGCTGTGAGCAGTTGTTATGGCGGTAGCTGTGCGAGGGCAGATATAGATTTTTTTCCTGAAATTATCCCACAGGGAGGTAAATTGATCAAATGAAACTACATGTGTAGAATGCGTCTGAGGTCAAACAACCGGTAAATCCCTGCAATCATTAGTGAAAGTGACTATTCAAGGGGGAAGGGGGTACGCACCGGTTTACCTAAATTTTATATTATAATAAGATCGAAATAGTACCTAAATTTTATGAGGAAAGGAGCTTACTTCATGAAGTGAAGTAGCTAACCTTACTTATTCCATGCATATTTTGTCACTTTTTTTATTTTTTATTAGAAAATATCGCTATGTATTTTCATAACTACATACCTCTAATATGTTATTCCAATTTCGTCAAAAATAGAAACTCCTATTATGCCCTTCATCCAAAACAGGTCGATTACAACCATTCTAAGACCGATAAAATTACATGTTCTAGAGGGAGGGCATAGGAGTTTGTTTCTAACGAAATTAGAATGACATATTAAAGGTATATATTGATGTCATTACATAGTGGTATTTTTCAAAAAAAATAAAAAAAAAAGTTGCAAAAATGAGCATGGAGTAGGTAAGGTCACCTACTTCATGAAGTAAGCTATCTTTTCTCATTTTATATTACTTAAATTGTACCCATTTCAAGTAGTGGTAGTGTAGTATGCCTACCACCCAAAAGATCAAAGTTCAAATCCCTCTTTGTGGGAGTAGCGTTAGGTAGCTGACAACTATCGTAAAAAATATTCGGATCTTTCAACATTGATTTGAGCAAGAATCCATGTAGCCGATCCTACTTAAAGTGGGAGAAGCCAAGCAACATATATTTACTCTAAAGCTATATGCATATAGCACATGTGTACACCGCGTGGACGTATTTAAACGAATTCAAGAAACTTTTCCAGTAGTGCACCTGGGGTAAATCAACCCTAGATTACCCCCTGAACCTTGTAAAATAAGATATAAGCTAAGTTGCTACACATGCAACCATATGGCAAAAGAAACATCTTGTTCCTCCCTAATTTTTAAGAGGGATGAAAATTAGAAAATGTATATATCAGAGAGCGAAACGCTCAGCTAATGAACAGAAGGAACCGTATAAAAGGGAAAGATGCAATAACCAGGCAAAACTTAGAACGCATGAACAAATAGTCGTTCACCCTGGTTTTGTACCGATCCTGACGTTCAATGCTTAAGCATGCTCTCGTACACACTTCCCATTCGAGATGTCAAAACGAGCTTGTGCTCAGTCTTCATCCGAGGATTACCCACATCAAGGATATCCTGTCTCAGACTGTGTCCACAAAAAATACAAGGTTATGACACTCAGAAAAACCAATCAAAAAATCTTCATATGCTTCAAAATTGAGATTGGGTGATTGACCTTTGCCATTCTCCAGCATCACTTGCATGCTTTTCAACAGCTTTGTAAAGGCGATCCAAGCTATAAAGTACTTGCCCAAACATGCACTGAGCATCTTCCTCCTGTGAGTCGCAACTCTGACTATGAATATGATATGCATACATGATCCACAAATTCAGTTGCGTAACTAAAAACATATCTATTGATTGAAAGACTGACTTCTGATAGTACTTTAGTGTGTGTGTGTGTGTGGAAAAAGCTCAAATAAACCCTAAACTTACAAAGCCTTCATCAAGATAAGTTTGGAACTGCATGATTTTTTTCTCAACTTCAGCCACAAGAAGCCGTCTCTGAAGACGGGCCATCCTTCCCCTGCCCTCTGCTCCCTTGTCCTGATTGAGATAGCAATTTTTTTAAAATACTCAGCATATAATGGTAAAGGAGAATAGTTTAGTCTTGAAAATGAATTATAACTATATTACTGTTTTGCCATGCTCGTGGAAAATTGTAAACATGGTTTACATGAAAATCATTTAAAGTAATGAAATGAAGATATCAACAGTTGGTAATTCGCAATCACCTGTAGAACCCAAGCCCTTACTAACATGAGGAGAATAACAGAAAGAAAGAAAGCCGGAAGAGCAGCGAGGATTGCAAAATTTATTTCATTGGCCTTCAGAATTTGATCAAGTTCAAGCATTGCTCTGTTAAAAGCAGTACCAATAAAGAAAGGTATCAGTGAAACACCCATTATCAAAATCTCTTATGTGGAGACAAACTCACGTTTCAAGATCCAGCTTTAGTTTTTGAATCTGAAAACCACAATTAGCAGGATGAGTGGTCAACGCAACGGCATTTTTAATGGATCCAATGACTGAAACAATAGTGTCGTCAATCATTTCTCAATATACAAACCTGGATCAGCATTGCCCGTGCAATTTCTCCACTAAAGAGATTCTGGATCGGGTGCATCAATTCTTTTTCATATCTAGATATAAAATACAGAAAAAAAATTCTAATTTGAACTTCAGAATAATGAACTAAATGTTTTCAAAAGCAGTGTGATATGGAGATTACCTAGACATAACTATTTCTAGCATTTCCTGGTCCGATGCATTTTCCGGAAATTTCTGACCTTTTGTTTGCTCGCTGAAAGCTAAAAGCATTCTAAAACCAAGACAATAAAAAAAATGAGATAGTTTACAATCTATCATAATTTATATAGTACCAGTACTCAACCAACTTTTTCCCTTGAATATCTCTAGTGGTCTTGTAACAATTACACGTTAAGAATTATGCATCCATCCATTTTTGTTAGTCATGACATTTCAGATACGTTTTTTGACAGATGCTCCTAATAAATATTGACTTCAAAATGCTAATAGATATTGCCTTCATCTCATCATTTTGCAGGCATCTCTACCCACCTCTAATTAGAAATTGTGTGAATTGTGCATTCATCCATACTTCCATCGACATAAAGCAGCCAGAGCTAAAACTTACCTATGTAAAGAATCCGCGGTCAATTGCACCTCTTCAGCCTCTATGACACCTTTATGTCTCCCCCTGAATGTTTCAAATAGTTCATCTCTAATAGAGAGAAGCTGAAAGTTATTATTTGAGATGTGTTAGAGCAAATATTTCATAAGGAGATTACTCGATGAAGAGAATGGTGCAGAAAGATTACCACTTGAATCAACGTGTTATGATGATGTATTATAGAAAATGAAAATCGATCCCTTTTCAATATTATTTTTTTTGAGAAAGGATGGGATGGATCTCCTTTAGAGGTCCATCCAAAAAACCCTTTTCAATATTATGTTGAGTGGAGCAGGATACATGTATTCGTACAAGATTGACTTCGGGTCAGACCCAAACTTAAATCCACATAAACAATACCACATCAATATCAAATAACTCGGAGATCGGGGATTAAGGCATCCAATGAATTTAAAGGACTTCAGTAGATACAGTCATATGATCTAAAGGCATGCTTTTGGATCAATGGGCAACACCTAGCCCATAGTTTACTAGAGCTTTTGAGGGTGTCCATCTGGTATCTCTTGAGATTGACATTTTCTCAAAAAAAAATCTCTTTAGATTGACAGGCAGGGCACACTCTTGGATTGGAGCCCACATTTGAATCATGATCTGTATGCCAGATGTGGGCCACTAATTCCAATTGATCAGCATTAATCTCTCATGGAGCGGTGCCTTTTGCGTGCTGAATAGGGACCCCAGATCCATTACAGGCAGCAGCCAGGATGGCAACCCCACATACACAGTTTATGGTTAACTGATATGGTTCATCACCATTGAGCTATTGTGTTTATATAGCGGGTCATATATGTAGAGCCAACTTTGGGACTGGACACAATATAAAAGATCTTTTAGAAGCACATATTCCTCCAGTAGGTTGATTAGGACATGGACATAAAGGCCTTTATGACGCAATAAATATTTCGATCGGTTTTCAATTACATCTTGCCCTAGCCTCTTTAGGGATTATTACTTATTTAGTAGCTCAACGTATGTACTCTTCACATGCTTGTGCATTCATCTCCGCGTTACACATGGACTCCCCTGTGGCGTCAACTACAGAGGCAGTTTCACCTGCCCCTTTCCTTTCTTTGGGGATAGGTAATGAGGGTATTCTCCTTTCTGGAGCTGGGCATTCAATTCCATTGTGGAAGTGTTACCACCATTTTCCTTCAATGCAGGGACAGCATCTCCCCGATTGCAGACAAACAGTTGTGTGCAGCATCTCAGAGGATGCTCAACAATGACATGGGATCCATGACCCAGTTCCAATGAGAAGCTGCCTTGGATTTGCCAGAGGATGTTCTGGAATATGTTGGTTCCATAGGGAGGGAAGCTAATGTTATTGCGGTGCAGAGTCGAATATTAAGATTCTGTCTTGGGATACGAGACACATGGTGGCAGCTAAAAAAATGTAAACTGGGATACATGGGTTTTTGGAAGGTCCGGCCGGCAGTTAACTTGATAGCATGGAAAAAAGTCCAGCATCGAGCTGGTCAAGAGTGGTAGCAGTTAAGTGAGAAGATTGGCAGAGAAATTCACTTTGGGTGTTCCTTTGTATACGATCTAGATGATCCTTTAAGTTCGTTTCCAACCAATTAAGCTATGCTCAGACTTGAGGTTTGTCACTGGTTTTGTGGACGTGGAGGCATTTGTTACTTGGAGGGGAAATATAACTGGAAAGAAGAGATTTATAACCACTCTGCACAATCCCGTTCTTACAACCTACTACATGTGTATTTCATAATTAGTAATTACATCACAGATTCTGTAAACATCCTCTATCTACATCATATATCCCCATCATTACGGTGTGTCAATTAGTTTGATCATAAGGATTAAAAAAATAAAAACATCTTCAAAAAAGGACCCTGAAAATGGAATTATTTTTTTCTTTCTCTATCCCTCCTGTTAGGAGATGCGAGTGTTGAGATGTTGAGCCGGCTAAGAGAGGGCGAGGATGGCCCAAGAAGTATTGGAAAGAGACTATACGAAGGGATCTTAGTTTCTTGGATATAAGCTCGAGATTGACCCAAGATAGATCTGAATGGAGGTGAAGAATCCATGTAGCCGGCCCTACTTAATTGTGGGAAAAGGCTTTGTTGTTGTTGTTTTTCTCTATCCCTCCTTTCTTTCTCCGTCCTTCCATCCTACTTTTCCACTAGCGGTAGCATCTCCTCCTTCATGACCAAGGGTGTCTCGCAAGGCCCCTCTCACCCTCCCAAATCACCCATTATCCACCACTGAATCAAGAACGTCATAACAGAGATAGAATTCGAAAGCCTACTAGCATACACGTATGCCTAGGCCAGGAAGTTGAGGGTTGGATACAGTTCAGTTCGTAAGGAGCATGGACCAGTCTCGATCCTGTACGAGTGATATAAGCCTCAATGATACGAAGGCAATAGTGGGAGAGGATGCAAAAGAAGAGGTGAAGGAACAAGAAGCAACGATGACAAACTAGGAAGTTTCTTTATACAAAAGAAGGCATGCACCCAGATTGGTGCCCACCATACATATATTAACAAGTAATAACAAACTAATTAGCAAGAGCATGGTTAAAAACATTCTCAACATAGAACCTCTCCTCATAGGAGAAGATCCTATTTTGGTCTAGCCGCCCAACCTACACACAAGCTACATGTTCTAACTGTTCTACCATAGCTCTGACCTGAGCCGCACCAAGTGACGCTTACAAATTCTCAAAGGTGAAGGTCAATCCAAGACTCCAAGTGATTGATTGTTCCAGCCAAAGCTCTCTAGCCCAGTTACAAGTAAGAAGGATGAACCAACTCCTCGAGATCAACCCGACAAAGAGGGCAATCCATGTCAGTATCTAGAGAGAACTTTGATCTGCACACTTTGGTCATCAATCTCCCATATCTAAGCAATCATATAAAAATCTACACCCTTAAGAGCACCTACAAACTCCAAAGTTAAAGTAGGAGAAGCATCCATAGGAAGAGACGATTCACATGCCAATAGCAGTGTGGCGACTCTGGTCAGAATAAAGAATGTCGTGGAGGATTTCCACACATCCAAAATTACTCTTGTAGGAGGAATGCGGATATGGTGGGGAAAGGGATGTGTTGGTGATGGTGACACTAAGATTGAGGGCCAGTGATGGCATAATAGGGAAAGGACATGATTGGGGATTTTGCATACTTCATGTTGAGGGTTATGTTGGTTCATCGATCCCCATAGTGAATGATCACTCAAGGTGTAGTAATTATTGGAAAAGGAAAATGAAGGGAGAAGGAAGAAGGGAGGGTTGAAGAAAGAAGAAGAGCACTACCAAAAAGTCATTTTAGAGTTTTTTTCTTGATTATTTTTGTTAACTTCTAGTTCTTATGGTCTAACTTAACAATTTAACAAATGGACTCTGACAACGAGTAAAAAGGAGTAAAGCAAAGGACTTATGACGTAATTATAAAGCATGCATGAGTTTAAAAGTAATTACGAGAAGGGCACATATGTAATTTCCTCACTAAAAATGGGTTTCCACCGTAACAGTTCTAAGATTTTGTTTAAAAATGGAATTGGTTGATTTTTTTGATACAAAATTACCCTTTCGTGTGTCGGATCTCTACTTCCACCACTTTTAATGCATCTTGCATACACTCTAGGCTTGCCTTGTAGCAGTTGTAAAGACCCTACCAAGACCAATATCTAATCATAACCCTTTGCTTTAATCAATTGATAGTAATTTCTGAATTCAAGAAGTAGTAGTTGTGCCGACATAGATTTAAGGAGTTGACAACTTACTACTGGAGAGGGGATATTATTGATCACTGTTGTAAAAGTCGGCCGACTAGGCTGTTTAGTCGGCCCGACTAGTCGAGTCAGGGGGGTAGCCGACTCGATTAGGCCTAGTCGGCCATTAGTCGATCAAGCCGACTAATCGGACCGACTAGTTGGCCTAGTCGGCCGACTACAAGGCTGACTTTTACATAGAGATTTTTTTATTTTTTAGTTTTTTGATTTTTTTAAACAACAAACTTATTCTAATATGCTTAATGTTATATCTAAAGTCAATTACTTCTTTTATTTAATTCTTTTATTTCATTATGATAGTAAAAAAAATGTACAAATCAATGTAAATATGTACGAATATATGTATACAAAATGATTCATATATTTAAAATTTCAAATCGACTAAATCTGATTAGTCGCCCGACTGTCGATTAATCCTTAGTCAGTGACCCGCCGACCGAGTACCTACTACTGTTTTCTACAACCTTGTTATTGATTCCACACTAAACTAACCTTAGTTGTTATAATCATATCACTTCACCTTTTCATGTCAATTTCAAATGATCGGAAAGACAGACCAACACGTACAAAGCTCTGGTCTAAGACCGCCGCTCTGATGCCATAAAATTTAACAAAGCCTTCTCCCACTTAGGGTCGACTACATGGATTCTTGCCAAATCCATGTTGAAAGATTTGATTATTTTTTACGCTGACTGTCGACTACCTACTGCCGCTTTGATACCATACAGAAAGAAATGAATGAAGAGTTTATTACAAGTCCCTAGGGTTCCTTTATGTATAGGAGAAACCCTAGTGTGCAATATATGGAAAAGGAAATACATAGAAAAGTAAACAACATATACAAAGAAATATATTAATCTATATTTCCTTTAACAATTGTGACGGTCTCATTTTCTATTTTATTAATGGTAGACAAGAGGGAAGTCAAATCACTTGGTGGGGGAAGCGTGGGGAGGGGGCGAGGGGGATTCACTTGGTCGGGTGGGAAGATATTACTTATGGGAAGGAGCAGGGGGGCTGGGGGTCAAGTCGCTCGCACACATGAACGAGGCCTTGCTCCTTAAATGGGCGTGCAGGGTTTGGGGGCCGAGGGAGGATCTCTGCCTCAATGCCGTGCGGAGGATGTATGATGTGGGGGGCGGTTTACTGTCGCAGATCTGCCGTGTTGCTTCCCCCGCCATGTTTTGGAGGGGGGTGGTGGAGGTGTTTTTGAAGAATGTTGGCCTTTTCAGGCCGGTGCTTGGTGGGGGGGATTCCTTCTCCTTCTGGACGGACGATTGGGCGGGGGGGGGGGTCCCCTATGCTCCCGCTTCCCGCGGTTATTCGCGTTGGCTGAAAATAAATCTTGTTCAGTTGCGGCTTGCTGGTTGGATGGGATTTGGTGTCCAACTTTCACAGCGAACTTCTCGGATCAAAGGCTGGAGGAATTCTTGGAGTTGATCGAGGCAGTACGGGAGGTTGGGCGCCTTCCTGGGGGGCGCGATAACTGGTGCTGGAGGGAGTCCCCTTTCACGGTCAAGAAGGCCTTTGACGCTATCACTAGGCCACCACCATCGGTATCGGAGAGTATCACTCTTGATTGTGCCTTTCTTTGGGCTCTGAAGCTTCCAGAGCGGGTTGGCTTCTTTTTATGGCTGTTGAGGAGGAAGAGGTTGATGGCGAGAGACCGTTGTGCCCGGCTCTTAGGCGTGATCTCCGATAGATGTCTTCTTTGCGATGCTGCAGTTGAGTCTGTGGAGCAGCTTTTTTTGTTTGCCCCAAGGTGGTTGAGATTTGGCAGGGGGTTGAGTTGGGCTGGTGTTGCACTACTGACCTTCAATCTTTCTGGTCTTCGCTCTGGGCCAATAAGGGGAGGCCGAGGCTGGAGGTGCTTTTTCCGGTTGTCGTGCTATGGGCGGTCTGGCGAGGGCGAAATGACTTACTATTCTCGGGCCAAAGGTTCTACAAGGAGAATGTGGGTGCTTTTTGCAAAACACCTGGCGAGGGATTGGGCGTCGTAATGACTTTGTAGCGTGGTTTTTTATCTTTTTCTTTTTGTTGTCCTCCATGTTCCCTTCTTTTATTAAATAAGATTTTTGGGGAGTGCACCGTCGAGTGTAACCCCCTTGCCTCTGGATTTCAAAAAAAGAGGGAAGTCGAATCAGACCTCAAAAAAGTGTCCAACAAAGATGCCCAATGGCATCGATGTTTGTCTTCGCCACAAACACATTTGCAATGGAAACTAAGGGAGTTTTGGATGTAGAGTTTTTGAAATCCCAAGGAATGTGGCCCTAACTGCTAACACTATGCCTTGATTGTAATATGTTGTTGATATGATCTTCATTAGGTATGGTTGGAGGAGGCATAAGCTACAAGGTTACTTCTTGAAATCTTCAAGGAGGCTTCAAGATTAATGGTTAATTATCAAAAAATATTGATTCCACTTCATATGGATGAGATGTTTACCTTGATATTCTTTGTGATGTCATCTACTCCTTAAAAGGGCCATTCATACCACGTATTAGGAACCAACTATGGAAAAAATGGAGACACACATGGAAGATTCAGTTTTGAAAGGTGTTTGTTGAGGAAGGGAGGTAGAGTTCTAGCTATAAGTTTCGTTTTTTCTCCACTACTAGTCAATTTTCTTTCTGCCTTTATAATTCCGATTGGCATTGTTAGAAAGATGGATATTCTTAGAAGAAGATTAATTTGGAAAGATGATGTGGCGCTAGAGGTGGATGCCTTCGATGATATGGAGCAAGGAATGTGGAAAACGGTTTCAAAAGGTGCTTGTTGAGGGAGGGAGGTAGAGTTCTAGCTATAAGATTAGTTTTTTCTTCACTACTAGTCAATCTTTCTTCCTTTATAATTCCGATTGGCATTGTTAGAAAGATGGATATTCTTCGAAGAAGATTCCTTTGGCAAGATGATGTGGTGCTAGAGGTGGATGCCTTCGGTGATATGGAGCAAGGAATGTGGAAAAGCCCCATTATGAATGCCTTTGTTTGTAAAAGGGGATGTGAAGGTGATTTCCTATTCGAATTAGTTCTCTACATGATAGTTAATAGAAGGGAAATCTTCCCTAAAATGATGGATCTTGAGACTTATTTTTAGTCACATGCGACAAGCTAGTGGTTGCGTTTATATCATAACCATGATGTTAAGGTTCTTATTTCCGATTCTTTTTTGTGATGGTTTCTACAAAGAATTTTTCATTTACTCATAAACGGAATCTATAAAAAGATATTTGCAACTGCAGAGATTGAGATGGGAAGAACTTAATGACTACCAAGCTTGTAAAAGTCAACCAACTATGCTGATTAGTCGACCCTACTAAAAGGATCTGGGAAATTGTTCGATGCACTAATATTACTCTGCAATACCTCTACCTCAACCCCCATAGATATCACCTCCTCCCACTCCATCTTCACTATGTAGTTCTTAAACTATCTTTGTCATGTTGACGTCATCATTATTTTAACTCCTCTGATAATAGTTATCAATGGATTGACTTTTCTCACATCCAGTTGATCATAAATATATGGAGTATCCTGTATGACATGGGAGAATTATATAAAATAGAGTGACTCAAACAACATACAGTAACGGGATACATAAACCCATTAAGGAACTCATGGTTCTGACGAATCTCTATCAGAAGACCACTTTCATGCATGCATGGAGCTAAACTATGAGGGTTCACAAGTTCGATGGATGGATTGTAGGTTGCTTCTCTGTCCTGTCTAGGCCCCAACTTACGAGGAGATGCTCATAACAAAAATGAGATTAGTGCTAGTGATATGTTAATTAGAGTCCATGAGACCAATATATTTAGTATAACTTATTTATGCTTTCTAGTACATATATTACATGATGCAAATCTACTGAACTTCTAGTACATACATTACATGATGCAAATCTAACTTTATATCAGTAAGTGTTGTGACTATGACAATACTACAAAATGTTTATACCTATACATATATATATATTAGCAAATAGATGTGTAATTTCTTCTGTTTTTTGAGGAAGAAAGGGTGAGAGAACCCTAAAAAGTTTATTTTTCTATCTTGTTTTTCTACTATGAAATTTAAAAGCCTTAAGAGGATCCAAAAAATTATGCATAGCAATGCTATGGTTTCTAGATCTATGAATGTTGTATTTCGTAGGATTAGATTTGCCATCCAAAAGGGATTGGCGGCGCAGCTTGTTGCCCGTCTCCCATCAATTTCTATGTAATGACTCGATATTATATTATTTATTTAATTTCTGAAAAATAAGTCTGGAGTCATTTTCATGAATTTAACGATATTATTGATAATCCCCGAAATTTCTTTCCCTTCAAAATTTCCCTTCAGTACTTTTGGCAACTCCATCGAAATCAAAATTTGAGGCCATGGATCCACTTTGTTTGAAAGGATGGATCCACTAGTTTATATTTTCATCAAGCGTCCAGTGAATTCTAAACCCGAAGGTGAATAATTGTGCATCATTTCAGACAGAACTACAAGACAGGTAATCATCGCATTTCCTTGTGTTTCGATTTGGAAGTCAGCAATGGATGCTCATTTCAGGGGTGCCACCACGTATTGAAGTCCGAGCAAGGTAGGAGGATGTGAGAGCTCAGTGGTGGAGACAGGGACAAGAGGCAGTGAATCAGGTTGTCTTATTACATGGTAATTCATGAGGGGTAAAACCCCATGTTCATTGCATATAAAGGGGAGGAGGCTAGAGATGAGGGGGAGCATATTGGAAGGCATGGTGGTTTACAGGGATCCCAACTGAGTGGGAGAAGGCAGAGCCTCGGATGGAGAAGCCATGGTGGAAAACATGAGCAATTAAGTTTCAGCCAATAGAGGATGGCTGAGCAGATTAAAAGCATACAATGAATCATTACATCATTTTAATGCGGATCCTCTTTCGAAAAAAGCGAGCCTCAGATAGAGAAGCGACAGTGGTAGATAACATGAGCAGTCAAGTTTCAGCCAATGGAGGATGCCTGAGCAGTTTAAAAGCATACAGTAAATCATTACAGCATTTTAACGCAGATCCTCCTTCGAAATTTTATCAGTTGGAGTTTCCTGCTTTGACGCTCAGGAAAAACCTTTGAATTTTTATAATGTGGATTTGGGAACATCTCAGTAAACCAAGCATACAAATTTCTGCACTAGAATGATTTAAACATCAAAGAACATCACAACAGAAGCCATCAGAAACACATGACAGCTATAAAACAGAAGAGAACTAAGAAACATACGGGCTGTTCCACATGACTATCCCAAAAACCAGCAGCAGATTCCTTAGCTTCAGTGATCCAATTGTCAATATCCGGGCTACCAAAGAAGCTACTATGGCGTAACAGCCATCCAGTACAGATGGAGAGGCCGACAGCTCCGCATGTGTATTGCAGCCAGTACAGTGTAATTCGCCTTGGCTTTTGACATTTCAAAACCTAATTTTAGATGCAGCGATAATTCTCGTTAGTCCTACAATTGCAGGATAAAACCCTTCACCTGTTTTCGAGAGAAGCAAGCCACTCTCATCTTTTTTCTGCATTAATATGGTTTAGCAAAATTTTAAATTCAAAGATCGGAAATTAGAAGTATTAGATACTAGCTATAAGTAATAAAATGAGGCTCCTCAACCTAATCTCAACTTAAATCTATTGAAATATATAGAAGAGATAATTCACGAGCATTAGGAACAAGGTGCTAAGATGCGCAGGTTCGTGATTGTATGGAGCCATCAAATTCCACCAAGAAAAAGCAACCTAAAAACAGTGTCCTTTGACACAAGGGCCTTTCTATAGGTCTCCACAGCAAAACCTTACCATAAGTGATGTGGGCGTCAACTCAATCCACCGGTAAATTGATCCAATTATCCATCTAATTTAAACACACAAGGGACCAGCCCTTCCAATTATCCATCTGATCTAAATACAGTGGGGACCAGCCCGTGCTTCACAATGAGAGAGTAACTCGGGAAGGAGAAGAATATTGTAGAATGTTAGAAAACTTAAATGTGAAAGCGTATCAGACACAAAGAATAATGAACAATGAAGAACACGGGATTTTTATGTGGAACCCTACTCCTAAAGGAGCAGGATGAAACCACGGGAGAAGGCATCAAAGGGTTCTATGTGTTTATTGCACTTTCTCATTGGATGCAGGATGTTTGGAGCTTCTTATATAGCCTCCACAAACCCTCCAAGTCCCACCACTGGTAGATGTGGGACTAAACACAAGAATGACGCATATACTCCAACACTCCCCCTCAAGTTGGAGCATGCAATGCCCAGCTTGGACAAACAAAAAGAAATATCAAACTCACCATACATGACACTACAAACAATATCTACTCAACACAAACACAATTGTCGAATGTTCTCGAGGGTGTTGCTTCTCATGCCGTGCAGGTGAGGAGTAACAAAGGGGCTCGAGTGTGAGTCAAACTGAATCTCCTCGTCGAAGAGCATGTGCTCTATACTGCGTCGGTTAGAGTCACTGCAACTGAAAATGAGTCTCTACTTGGAGAACTCTGGCCCACCATATCATGTGGACAACTGCTCCATCTCTAAATGGCCGAACTGAAAAAGCCGTGGAGACATCCTCGTCGGAGTCCACGGTCGCTGGATAATGGAGTCTAAAAAATCTATCGTCGGAGAATTGGGTCTCTTCCATACTGGCTCAGAGAATGGGATCTCTACTCTGGAGTCCCTATGAAACCACATGAAAACCCTATCCCACAGGGTATAGGGAATGGGATTTCTACTCTGCAGTCCCTATGGATCACATAAAAACTTTGAGACCGAAAATAAAGACAGGGACCGCAAAACTGATCGCACACATGTGTGTCTGAAAAGGAGTCTCTCTGAATAACTCGAAGAAAATGGGTCACTCAAATATGGAGTGCCTCGAACTTGAACTATGAACCAATCCGCAGAGTTTGAAACTAAACTGTAGAGTTTGACAATCTGGTTGGTCTGGAGAATATGAATCCGACCTGTGACTCCACACAATACTCCACCTTTCTCCCATATTTTTTTTGAGAAACGGTGGAATGGGCCTCCTTTAGAGGGCCATCTAAAAATATATTAATAAAATAATTATTTATAAAGACCAGATATTCACGAGGGCACTAGCGTGCCCAAGTACATTTTCGGGATAGAACCTCGACCCATCAAAAATCACAGTATTTCTGCCCAACCAGATGCACTACGTAGTCGCACATATCTTCAGTTTATCGATCTCTGAGCCACCCCACCTCCTACAAGAGTCCCAGAAGCAGGCCTTGTTACTCTAATCGAGACCCGTGATTGCCGCACTTCGCCAAACATCAATCGAATTAGCGCACTCAAAAAACAGGTGATTCACATCCTCCACCGCGCTACCACACCTACAACACTATTCCACAGCTCCGGGGAAGCGCCTCGCTCTCCTCGTTGCCGTCAATATCCTCTCCCTCCTCAGAAATCAGTGAAAGACCTTTATTCTGGAGGGGATCCGCCAGGACCAGGGCATACCACAATCCCTCGAGACTAAAGAATCCACATTGGAGGGTTAGGCAGTCCAATATGTGTATGCTTTCTGAACCGAGAAGGAACTGTCTCGCCAACCCCAAGCGTCCCGACCCATCGTCGGATCCGCTCGGCTGGACAACCGCCCAGACAGACATAGGAACTCATCCAATCTTTGATCCGACAACTCCGCCACAAAGGTAGGAGACCAAGACCCGTCTCCCCACACCTCCGCCACACTTGCATCTTTATTTGAAGCCACTGCAAACAATCTCGAGTAACGATCGCAGAAGGCACCTCCGTCCGTCCAGTTGTCTCTCCAAAATCGAAACATGCGACCGTCTCCAAGTAAAGGCTGCAAGAACCCTGATAAGTCCGGTAAGATCGAGCAAACCCCCTCCAAAAATTGGTTCCTACACCCCAGCCGATTCCTTGGACTGTTAGGCTGGAAGAAACACCATAGATCGCCCTGATAAGAATGCAACACAGATCATCTCCGGAACCCCAAAACTTTAGCACCCACTTAGCTAGCAACTCTTTATTCATAACTCCCAGATTCAGAACACCCAAGCCGCCTCCCTGGTAGGCTTAAAAACTGACGACCAATCAACCAAAGCCAATCCTCTGTCTCTCTGAGATGAAGACCAGAAAAACTGCGCATCAATGACTCCAGCTTGGACTGGACACCCACAGGCAGGGTCCTCTTGGACATGAAGAAAATTGGGATGGCCGAGAGAACAGCCTTAGTGAGAACCATGCGACCACCCCTAGATAAAAGCGTCGCCTTCCACCCCGACAGCTTCTTCTCTAATTTCTCAACTAACGGCAACCAGTCGACCTGATGCAACCTCCCCGTCAAATGAGGCAGTCCCAGGTAGGAAATAAGCAAGGACTTCACCGGTGTATCCAGAACCACATTGCACGCCTCTGACTCCACGACCTTCATGTTAAAGGGCATGAATGCCGACTTGGCACCATTCACCCTCAGACCTGAGAGATCACCAAAGTGTTAGAAAATAGAGAAGCGGGAGCAAAACATGGAACAAGATAAAGAAAATAAGAACATCGGGATTTTACGTGGAACCCTACTCCGTGAGGAGCGGGATGAAACCACAGGAGAAGCCCTCAAAGGGGTGGATATTGCATTCCTTTTTCTCAATGGTTACAGGAGGTCTGGGTTCCTTATATAGCCTTCCCAGAGCCTCCAAGTCCCACCACTGGTAGATGTGGGACTAAACATATGGATGGGGTAAATGGATCTCTCCAGGATCCATTTACCCTCCTACAACACACTAGGCGCACATAACAAATACTCCAACACTCCCCCTCCAGCTGGACATGCAATGCTCAGCTTGGACAAACAGAAAGAAACTTAACCCACGCTACATGACACTACGAACAATATCAACCCAACGCGCACAACTGATGTTGTCGAGGACGTTGCTTCTCATGTCGTGCAGGTGAGGAGGACGAACGGGCTGGAGTGTGAGTCTGCTGAATCTCCTCGTCGGAGAGCATGTGCTCTGAACTGCGCCTGTCAGAGTCACTGCAACTGAAAATGAGTCTCCTCGTCGGAGTACTCTGGCCCGCCACAACATGTGGACAACTGCTCTTATCTCTGAAAAAGGTCGAACTGAAAAGGGTCGTGGTTGTGCAATCCTCTTCGGAGTCTACGGTCGCTGGAGAATGGAGTCTGAAAAAGTCTCTTCGTCGGAGAACTGGATCTCTCCATCTGTCATAGAGAATGGTGCACTACTCTGGTGTCCCTATGATACCACATGAAAACCCTTGCCAACATGGCATAAGGAATGGTCCTCTACTCTGGAGTCCCTATGGCTCACATGAAAACTCTGGCCGAAACAAGAAAAAATGGGGACCATAACAAAAGATGGCAAACATGTGCTCATCTGAAAATGATCGCAAATATATGTGTGTCTGAAAACAAGTCTCTCTCTGGAGAACTCGAAAAATGGGTCGCTCAAACATGGAGTGCCTCAAACTTGGACTCTGACCAATCTGAATGTTGAGTCTGAACAACTACGCATCACACCTGTGGACTCGAAATCTGAACGTCGAGCATGAATCTTGCGAATGGAAAATCTTCATCTGAAAACTGTAGAGTCTGAACAACTGGTTGGCCTGGAATCTGACATCTGGATCATGGAACAGACATGTGACTCTACATAATACTCCCCCTTTCTCCCATACTGGTCGGAAAATGAACATCGACAAAGTTGGGAGAAGACAAGAAAATAGGGGAAAAATAAAATGAAATAAGCCGTCAAATTTTCCTCGGCTTTTCTTGCAATAAAAATTTCCCTTTTTTCGGCTATTTCCCTTTTTTTCAGCCGTGCAAAAAAAATTTTAGATCATTTTTTTAGCCGTCAGTTTTTTTCCGACTTTTCTCTCTCTCTCCCCTTTTTTTCCCAAATCTTTCCTTCCCCTCTCCCTATTTTTTTATACGACACTCTGCTCTCTGTTTTTTAAACAATATAAACAACCCAATAGACACCCATTTTTTTCAATTGGGCTGAGGCCCGATGCCCTATTTAGGGTTCCAAACGTAGGATAGGGACCCGTTCTCAAAGGATGCCCACGATTGAGGCTTGCACGCCGCCGCCGCATGTGGGAATGGTGCGTGCTTCGCCTTGCGCACGATGGAGAAATAGCGAGGCTTCAGCATAGACTGGAGCGTCTATGCAGAGGGAGGAGCACGCGAGCACTGGAGCGCGGAGGAATCTCAGCGCCTAGGCTCGCTGCTGGAGCTCGCAGTCGAAGTCGCCTGAGAGGAGCCCGCCTGGATGTGGCTAGGGTTGCGTGAGGCTAGAGGTCGTGCGCCGCTTGAAGGTGCGGCACGATACCGCTCGCTGTGGGAGAGAGACGTCGCTGCGTGGAAGGGGCTGCGATGGTAGCCCTTGCCACGGCTGAAGGATTGGGGGCGTCGCCTGCGTTGGAACAGGAGGGGGGGAAGTGCCAGGAGCGTCGCCCATGGTTACAGCGGCTGGAGGTGCCTCCTGTTTGGAGGAATCGCGCTGAGGTGAGGTCTCCTTCTCTGATCGATAGAGGCGCGCCGCCTTTACCGCCAGAATCACACGAGCCGCCTGTGCGCATGAAATGATGGAGGGACGACGATTTAAGAAGAGGCAGAGGATCGCCTGGAAGATCGAGCAAATGTTGGGAGATCGACTAGAGAAGGCCACACGCGATGGGAGCGCGAAGGAGGCCTGAATGAGGGAGGCCATCGCACGGTGGTGCATCGCTTTGGAGTGCGAGGCGACGGCTGCGGCGGGACTTGGAGAGGTCGAAGCTTGATGTGCCGCCTGGAGAGAACCTCCCATGGAGGTTTCGTGCAGCTGTAAGCATGAGGGGCGTGTGTTGAGAATCGAGATGCAGCAAGGTGTCGTCCTGGAGCAGCAGTTGCTGCCGCGATGAAGATCGTCGCCTGGAGATCTCACGTGCGTGAGAGGTGCCTCGTCCTAACCTCAAATCTTTGCGCGGAATTCGATGATGTTCTTTCAGATCTAGGGTTTCCAGGAAACCCAACACAACATGTTGTACACGGCAATGCCTATCTTTGAGAACAGGAGCCCATGCATGGGGTTTCGTACCTAGAATTTGCTACGTGATGCGGTCTGGATTTACTGTATGGGGTTATGTACGCCTATTGTGTTGGAATGCGCGAGTGCCACCGTCTCCAGAGAGAAGGTGCTAGGAGGCGCAGCGACTCCCGTCGCTGGAGCTTTCGTCGATGGCGCGAGGGAGGCTGAAGGGAGTTGCTGTTTGGAGATTCTAGGGGGTCGCCCTCTTTTGTTCTGGAGGAATCATGCCTGGGGTTGCGGCTTTAGTGTTGGGTTGCGGTGCACGCTCAAAGGGTGCGCTGCCTGGACATGCTGCACTTGGGGCCTGGCCGCGATGGAGACTGGGGTGTTGTGCCTGGAGATCTCGAAGATACCAGCGCCGCCACGTGATGCAGAATATGTTAGGGTTTCAAGAAACCCGATAATAGAACTTGAACATGATGTGCACAGATCTTGAACATAACTTCATAAAAATTTCATTTTCAAGAACGAACCAATTATCAGGTATCGAATAAAGAACACGATGAAAACCTCAAAATCGAACCCGCTCTGATACCATGTTAGAAAATAAAGAAGCGGAAGCAAAACATGGAACAAGATAAAGAAAATAAGAACATCAAGATTTTACGTGGAATCCTACTCCGTGAGGAGCGGGATGAAACCACAGGAGAAGCCCTCAAAGGGGCGGATATTGCATTCCTTTTTCTCAATGGTTACAGGAGGTCAGGGGCTCCTTATATAGCCTTCCCAGAGCCTCCAAGTCCCACACTGGTAGATGTGGGACTAAATATATGGATGGGGTAAATGGATCTCTCCAGGACCCATTTACCCTCCTACACCACACTAGGCGCACATAACAAATACTCCAACACAAAGATATCCAACACCGCCTTTACTGCTCTGCACTCCTCAACGCTCCCCTCCACAAAGAATAATGTATCGTCTGCATATTGTAGAAGAGGTACAGATAAACCCTCTTCGGAGAACCCTCTGAAAAAACCACCATCCTCCACCACTCTGGACATAACTGCAAGACATCCACCATCAGAACGAATAACTGAGGGGCCAGAGGACACCCCTGCCTCACACCCCTCTGTGGTTGGAAGAAGCCCCCCTCCTGCTTACCATTCACCAAAATCGATATCGAAGCAGTAATGATGCATCTCTTCATCAAGTCTATCCATATATCTGGGAATCCTCTCCATTCCAAAGAGGCCCAAATGAACTTCCAGCACAAACTGCCATACGCCTTTGAAAAATCTACTTTCCAAAGAAAGCCCGTGACACCTCTTCTCTTCCAATCAACGGCCATCTCCGAAGCCAAAACCACCCCATCTAGAAGCTGATTCCCAGGAATAAAAGCGGATTGAAGCGGAAGGACAATGTCACCGAGCACATTGCGAAGCCGATTGGCCAATACTTTGGCCAAGATGAGGTAAATCACGTTCGATAAAGCAATGGGACGAAAGTTCCCAATCCTGACAGCCCCTTCACACTTCGACAGCAAGAACAAGCTTTGTTAATTTTCTCCAGCCCCCTATTCTCCCCCCTAAATTCATTCAACATGGTTATGACATCTTCCTCCAACACCCCCCGGAACTCCCTATAGAAACACACCGGGAACCCATCCGGCCCCGGACAACCATCATCGTTGATATCGAAGACCTCTTCATGGACCTCCAATCTCGAAAACTCTGCCACAAGTGTCTGTCGTTGCACATCTGTCAGACACCCAGAACCTCTCCCGGACCAGGTAGCCCCTGCAGTTGGCGGATGCCTGGTGAAAACCCGAAAATGCTCCACCAACGCCCGCCCGATCTCCATATCACCAAGAATAGTATCCTCATCTGTTCTAAGCTCATGGATCATATTTCTCCTTCTCCTTCCACTCGCCACTGCGTGGAAGAAGCAAGTATTCGTGTCCCCCTCTTTAACCCATTTTTTCCTGGAACACTGTCTCCATTCTATCTCTCTGCGCATGTCCTTCTCGATCACTACCCTGTGCGAAGCCGCAAGCGCATCCCTTTCCTCATTGCACAACGCACGAGAGTCCTCCAGACCGTCTAGCCTCGCAATTTCTGCCACTGCCTCCTCATGCCTCTCGGCTCCGCCTCAACTCCATGTTGTGGGTCTTCAATCTTTCGCGCAGTAGCTTCAATTTCCCAGCCACTCTCTACGTTGCTGAAACCTCCATCCTCAAGGAGCCCCAAAAGTGAGAAACCAAGTCCCTGAAGCTGTTCTCCAAGAGCCAGGATCTCTTGAATCTGAACAGTGATCAAGGGATCATCCCCCTCCGGAATCCCAGCAAATGGGTGTGTGATCTGACCGCGATCTAGGAAGAGCCGAGCCACCGCAAGAGGGAATCTCTCCATCATCTCAGCAGAGATCAAGAATCTATCCAGTCTCGAACGCGCAGAGGAACTACGCCAGGTGAACTTCTTGTTACCAACATCCATCACCTGTAGTCCCAAACAGCTCACACAGTCAGCAAAACCACCCGACCCGGGATCTCTCCCTCCCCTTTGACCCGGGCGGTATTGAGCAAACAAAGTAACATTGAAATCCCCGTCGACCGCCAACGACAAATCCAGGAATCATCCTCTAGCCGTGCGCAACTCCTCTCATAAGGCTTCGTTGTTGACCCCTCCGAGTTCTCCATACAATGGAGTAGCTAGAAGTCTGCCTCCCCGGACTTGCACTCCAGCAGGAGCGATATCGACCTGGAACTTATGTATTCATCAATAGACGAAAACATGTCAACATTCCACATGAGTACTAGACCGCCAACACTGCCCCACCGAGGCTATTGCCCTGAACTCTGATAGCTTTGAGCCCCCCCAACCGTTCTCTAAGAAATTGGTACCCAGCATGTCAATTTCGTTTCCTGTAAGAAAGCCACATCTGCACCCCACGACCTCAAGAGCTCTCCCACCGCCATCCTCTTCTCCATGTCCCCCTACCCCCGGACATTCCAAGAGATAATCTTCATTTGGATCCACTCAGAGGGTTTTTATTGGGTACAGGTACCCCGAGACATTCCACAACCCGCACATGAATGTCAGACTCCGCAGCAACCAGATCTGAGATATCCCCCTCATTTCTAGGCATCTCCCTTTAAGGAGGGCAAGAAGAGTCGCCAGCAACTGCACCCCGGGAGATGTGGGTGTCCCCACGTCCTCTAATTCCCGCTCAAGCCAAAGCCTGGCCTCAGGCTTACGACGCTTACGAGAGAAAAGCAAGAGCGGGTTAGCCCGAACCCTCCTGTCGCTTCCACCCAAAGCCAGTCTCTGATCTCTACGCTTTCTCTCCGCGGCGAGAAAACGCTCCTGCATCTTCCGGCTGCAGGCCAGCGTAGCCGCACCTGGTATAGTAGTTTCGTACCACACACCATCACATTAGGTACCTCCCTCCGCAAGCAGACCCACCGAACTTGAAAAGATAGGAGGCAGCGGCAATCCTCCCCCACCCACAAGACCCGAGGGGAAGGATCCGACTCGGAGTCGCGCGCCATCTCCAGATCTCCCCCCTTCTTCTCCACTGGTGCACTAAGATCCCTCGACACCCACCCAGGCGAGGAGGCCAAAACTGGCGCCTCGCGGCCTCCTTCACCACATGTTCCTGTGCCAGACCCCTCCTTTTGATTAGAACAAATCGCAACCCAACCCACATGGGGTCATGCGTCCCATCCCCCATCAAGATATCCGAAGGGCCCCAATCGGACCCCCGAACAGCAACAAGGTCCGCCATATATGCAATGATCGAGCCCGACCCGCGCCTATTTAGTTCCCCAGCATCCAGATCCGAGATCGGGGTAGCTCGACCCGATTCTTCAACAAAACCAGCACAGGGCCTGCCAAAACCAGCCAAGGTCTGCCAAAACCAGCCGCCAACTCCGGAGTGAGAACTGTAGCTGAATCTTCTTTAGAATCAAAGAAAGGTTTGCGAAAATCGGTCGCCAAATCTAGAATAAGAATCGTATCGCCACCCATCAATGCGGCAGACGAAACGTCCGCCGAAACCACTGCAGTCCCCTCCTACGGAATCACGACCTGGCCCACCCGCAATCCGCACGCAGGCCGCGGAGACCCGATCGTCGCCTGAGATCCCACATGATCCGGCGAGCACAGTCTGTCCGACAACCGTCCCATCATCGAAGAAGACTCCTCCTCCACGATAGCGAGACGAAGGTGAAACACCACCCTGCCAACCTTGAAAATTTTCGTCGTGGGTAACCGACATCCCACGTCCATGACCGAGGCCACCAACCCTCTGCCCTCACCAGAGCACAAGCCCGATTAGAATATGGCCTCCACCTTGCCGAACTCCCCAAACACCTCCTTCAAAGTTTCAAGCCTTCGGCACCTAATCGGGAGGCCCCTAATCTCCACGTACCACATCGGAGGAGAAGACATCGCCCCATCGCGTAAGCGGAGACACTGCCAATGAACCGGGCGAGGGAAAACTGCACTGCCATTCAAAAGGAACTCAAGCATCTCTGCATTCTCCAACCCTCGGACACAAAGTGACATTTCAGACAGCCAGATCCCAACCTCGACGCATCCCACTGACCTGCCAAGTTCCAACACCTCCAGCACCTTTTGCAGATCCTCTTTGGGTCCCTCCGCAATGAGAACCCCATCCATCGGGTCCGAAAGGACCCCCTCAATCTCCATATCTTTTACCCCAGCATCTCCACCCCCTGGGCGATCGGAAGTGGAGGCCCACAACACCCTCCTTCCCCCCACCAAAAGCAGCCCCACATACCCCAGTCGTGGAGTCCCAACCTTGGGCGGAGGACTGTCGCACTGGAGCCTTTCCCCTGATATCACGTCGCCGCCATAACCCTCCTGAAAGGCCCACAGGAGGATGGCCCCCAACACGACTGCCAGCCTCTCTTGAGACTCCAAGTGCCGAGTCGCCCATCCCTCCCTCCTCTCTCATTTTTCCAAAACAATAACATCGACAAAGTTGGGAGAAGATAAGAAAATGTGGAGAAGAAACAAACATGCATAAGCTAGTCTCATTTTTTGGCTTTTCTTTCCATTTTTTTTCAAAAATCATTTTTTTCAAATAAACCATCCTTTTTTATGGCTTTTCTTTTCTTTTTTTTTTCAATTTTTTATCGGGTATTTCCCCTCCTTTTTTTAATAGCCAATTCATCATTTTTCCCCGCGTATGTTTTTCTTTGCATGCATCCCTTTTTATTTTCATTTTTTTGTTGAAACATGGCCCAACTAGGGCTAAACTGCAACAACCCATCTCCCTTTTTTACCTCTCGATCCAATGGACCTGGAATAATGCATCTCCTTTTTTTTAAGGAGACACAGCCCACTTGGGGCTTACACTCTATTTAGGTTCCCACTTGGGAACCCCTATCTGGAAAGACAGCCGCCCGCGATGGTTCTCACAGCCGATGCCGCCTACAGACGAAGGAGATCGGAGGGGAGCTCGAAGAGATCAGAGGGGTGGTGTTGCTGCTCGTTGCTGGGATCTCGCCCCCGATAGGCGATCGAAGAGTCAAGTGGGGGGGGGGGTTTATAGATCAGGTGATGGAGAGGAACTCGTGGCCGAAAGCTCTTGTACTGCCTCGGGGATCTGTGGCTGAAGATGGGGCTCCGCCCGCCAATGGAAATGGGGCTCCACCTATGGGAATGTGGCTGAAGATGGGTCTGCATGTTAGAGTATCGTGTATCCACCTCCGCTTGGACATAGGAGAATCAATAGAGAGCTGTAAGATGTCGTTGTATGCTGCTTCCTAGATGAGATGCACCACCATCTTCATCGCAATATGCGACAAGAGGGTGAAACAACCCGGTGGATATGGTATGGAGATGACATGCTCTGGAGATCTGACTACCGTGCGATAGAGAGTTCCTCGTGCAAGGAGCCGCTTGGAGGGGCCTCTTACGCTAAGATAGCCACCTGCACGACTCTCTGGTGACATGAACAAGGCTTTGGTGGCTACATTGGTTATTTGGTTGAACTTCAATCAACACTAAGGTTTCATGAAGAAACCCAACCGAATCTGTAGATTATCAGATCAAGTCGGCGGTGGAAAAAAATAGGGTTTTAAGAGCCTAGAAATGAATCTTCAACTTGATCTCGAACATGAAAACAAAATAATAATCTTGAACCAAATCTTCAAAAACAAATTTCAAAAATCAAATCTTGAACAAATGATGGAAAAATAACTCCTCGAAAATTAAACCCGCTCTGATGCCATGTTAGAAAATGCGAATGCAAAAACTAATACCAGATATAATGATAAAATATTAAGGAACACTAGGATTTTTACATGGAACCCTACTCCCTAAGGAGCGGGATGAAACCACAAGAGAACGCCTCAAAGGGCTGATGTGTCTATTGCACTTTCTCATCTGATACATCATACAGAAGGTCTGGAGCTTCTTATATAGACTCCACAAACCCTCCAAGTCACACCATTGGTAGATTTGTGACTAAACATTCTATACAAGAATGACACATATACTCAAACATAGAACCCCAAACATAGTACTGCATCTAGTAATCTCGAAGTGTGATAGTAGTTTATAAGTAGTGACAACTACTACAAGACAACATGAACTTAAGTATTTTGGATTGTGGTCAAGGACTCCAATTGGGCCCAAGCCCTGGGCCAGTAATCTCTGATAACATAGCAATTCTAGGGCACGAGATGTTACAGATGGTATCATAACAGATTCCCTCTAATAACGGAAAGGGCTACCCAAGAAGTGGAGCCACTCCCACCATACATCAGGAGGAAAGGGCTATGCAAGAGGTCAAGTCACCACTGTTACTGGGAATAGTCATGGATCACTACATAATGAGGATGTTGTGAAAATAAGTGGGAGTGATCATAAAACCCCAAACATAGTATGACATCTAGTGATCACGAAGTGTAGTAGTAGCTTATAAGTAGTAAAGGCTAGTAAACCTAGGCTTAAGCATTTTGGGTTGTGGTCAAGGGCTCCAGTTGGGCCCAAACCCAACAAGTTGTATGGGCCAATAATCCTTGATAATGGACCGGTTTTAGGGCACGGAACGTTACAAATAGTTGTAAAATCTTTAATTAGGCATTTCTTTAGATCTAAAGGAAGAAATTTCATAAGTAGCTTAAAATTCCATAATGTAATAAATAAATAAATATGTTGAGGCGGTTGGGTTATCATTTATATGACAAGATGGATAAGTTTTTCAAAAGAGGAAGGTAAAAGAGAATGAAGAGCGGAATTTTAAAATGCAGTCTGCTTGAAGAGAATGAAGATTGCGTTAACTGATGGACTAGACAGTAAGTAAATAAGAAGCTTGAGATTTGAAGACATGCCTTAGAGATTAAAGGATTTCGTATAAGTAGGGATAAGACTGAATATATGGAGTGCACATTTGATGGAAGCAATGGTGAAGGAATCTGGGTGAAGATTGGAGATGATAACGTTCAGAAGAAGGATCCTTTTAGATACTTAGGATCTATTTTATAACATGATACGGAAATCGATGGAGATGCTACTTATTGAAAAAATACACCTTGGTTTAAGTGAAGAGGGGCCCCTATTGTTCTATGTGATAAAAAAACATTTTTAAGAATCAAAGGAAAGTATTACAAAGCAGTTGTGAAACTCGCTATAAACCATAGACATGTGCGGAGAATGACAGTAGCAGAAATAAAAATTCTAACATGGATATGTGGTCATACACGAAAAGATCGAATTCTGAATGATGCGATCAGAAGGGAAGTTGGTGTAGCCATTGTTGTAAAAATCAACCGACTATGCCGACTAGTCAGCCTGACTAGCCAAGTTGAGGGTAGTCGACTCGACTAATCTTAATTAGTTGTTAGTGGGGTAGACCTGATTACTCAGCCGACTAGCCGACTGACTACTTGCCCGATTTTGACATAGAGTATTGGGGGAGTCCGTAATCTGATTTGGGGGGATATGAGGATATTGTTCGATTAGTAACCCTTACTGGACCCCTAAACCCATTATGCGACCAACTCCTGCCTCTTGGAACCCATGCACCTTCGCCTCCTAGAACCCGACCTCCTCCGCACCATCGCCCCCTCCTGTGTCGTCAACGATGAGTCCGTGAGTCCTCATGGGATCGGTCTTCCGCCGTGCCTTCCTTCCGTCGCAACTCCCTCTTCTCCAGCTCCTTCTGCAAGAACATGTTAGGGGTTTTTCATATATTTTTTGTCCGTTGTTCTAACTTGTTCTAGAGACTTGATGTGAGCAGTACTTCCATAAGCTTTTCACTGGGGAAGGAAATAGAGAGATCACTTTGGGTGATCTAGCTAGTAGTGAATGTTACTTGAATCGTGCAAAGCTACAAACGAATACAAAGAAAGGAAGTAGAGGAGGCTTTGAAGGTTATGAGACTCAGGAAAGGTGTAGGACCGGATGACATCCCTGTAGAAGTATGGAGAGTTTTAGGTAAGCGTGGTTTGACTTGGCTTACGAATCTATTCAATGTTATTTGGCTAAGCAAGAAAATGCCTGAAGATTAGAGGAGTGTCGTGATGCCTCTTTATAAGAATAAAGGAGATATTCAAAATTGTTCAAATTACAGAGGTATCAAGCTGATGAGTCACACTATGAAAATTTGAGAAGTGTGATCGAAAGAAGGTTGAGGCAAGTTTCCAAAGTAAAAGAAAATTAATTCGAATTCATGCCAGGTCGCTCAACTATTAAAGACGAGACTAGAGATGGAGTAAATGAGAAGCTTGAGGCCTGGAGACATGCATTGGAGACTAAAACATCTCGTATAAGTAGGGCTAAGACGGAATATATGGATATACTTTTGATGGAAGCAATGGTGAAGGAATCGAGGTGAAGATTGTTGATGATAACATTAGGAAGAGAGATTCTTTTAGATATCTGAGATCTATTTTGCAACATGATGGGGAAATTGATGGAGATGTTACTAATAGAATAAATGCAGGCTGGATAAAGTAGAAAGGAGCCTCTGTTATTCTCTGTGATAAGAAAATTCCTTTAAAAAAAGGAAAGTTCTACAAAGCAGCCGTTAGACCTGCTATGCTCTATGTATCTGAATGTTGGCCTGTGAAGCATAGACATGTACAGAGAATGGTTGTAGCAGAAATGAAAATACTAAGGTGGATGTGTGGACACACACGCAAAGATCGAAATCGAAATGATGCAATCAGAAAGAAAGTTGGTGTAGCTCTGATCGAGGATAAAGAAAACCGCTTAAGATCGTTTGGTCATTTGCAAAGAAGATCGGTTGATGCACTAATTAGGAGATGCGAGTGTTGGGATGTTGAGCTGGCTAAGATTGGGCGAGGACGACCCAAGAAGTGTCAGAAAGAGACTATACGAAGGGATCTTAGTTTTTTGGATATAAGCCCGAGATTGACCCAAGATAGATCTGAGTGGAGGCGAAGAATCCATGTAGCTGACCCTACTTAATTGTAGGAAAAGGCTTTGTTGTTGTGGTTGTTCTACCTTGGTTGAATGCTTGAACTTTATATATTCTTGTTTATTTGCATGTTGGTTAGCTTAGAATTTTTAGGAGTAAAAACTTAGATATTCTTATTGATTTGCATGTTGGCTAGCTTATATAAGGTTAGCTTTGTGTTTATTACGCTAAATATTTGTTAACTTAGATATTCTTGCTAATTTGCATGTTGGTTAGCTTATTTATCTTTTGTGGTTGTTGATTAGCTATGTGTTTGTTGATTAGTACCTTGATCGTTTGTTGATTAGTAACATCAACTTGAGAGTTCGGCTAGCTTTGCATTTGTTGATTAGCTAACTTGTGAGTTTGGTTAGCTTTGTGTTTGATGATTAATAACTTGTTAGTTTGTTTTTCTTCTTTTACTATAATTGCTTCTTTTTTAAAGCTTTTATAAATATGTAAATTGTAAAAGGATAAAATGGAGCTCCCCCATGGGGGGGAGCTAACTTGGCTCCTCCCGTGTCATTTAGCCTCCTTTTTTATTTTATTTTTCAAAATTTCTTTCGTGGAAATCAATATATCCCTATATTATGTCATTCAAATTTCGTACGAAACAGAGACTCCTACGGCCTCCAATCAGAAGGGTCGTTTTTAGCAATTCTGTTACCGTTAAAAAATGATTGTCTGGATGGAGGTTGTAGGAGTCTCTGTTTCGCATGAAATATGAATGATATAATATAGGGATATAGTAATGAATATTCATGGAAGAAATTTTCTAAAAATAAAAAAAACGAGCGAAATAGCGCCAGGGAAGCCAAGTTAGCTCCCCCAAGAGGCAGCCCCATTTACCCCATTGTAAAATCTATACATAAATAAAAATATATATTAAAATTAATTAATTAATTTAAAATAATCAAAAAATCGAAACCAATTAATGTCCAACTAAATCCAATTAGTCTCTCTAATGCCGATTAATCATTAATGTGACTTTATAAATAACCATAAAAATAAGTCAAAATACAGAAAATAAAATGTTTTGGGTTTTACATATTTTTCTAATGTTTTTTGTGATTTCTCTAGAAATTTTGCTAATTTTTATAAATTTTTAAAGTAAAAAATACCTAAAAACAAGGATCAAATAATAGGTCGAGATTGAAATGGAAATTAAAAATAGAAAATTGCATCCAAAATTTTCCAAATCAATTTTAATATCAAGGTAATAATATAGAGAACGTTATAAAACAGAAAACACAATTTTTAGAATTTAAAGAATTTAATAAGTTGTTATCCTAGGTTTTTCGATTTTTAAGAGTTTTGTTTCTCTATTCTAGTAATTTTTTGTCTGAAGGCTAAAAATACCTAAATAAGCAACATATAATTTTTTGAGATTTTTCAGAAATATTTTCACATTTTTTGGTATTTTATACGCTAGACAAGGACTGTTTGTTCTCTAAATAATTTTTAATAAATAGCAAAAAGGTCCAAAATTGCAAATAAAAATTATGGCATGAAACCACGTGCAATCAGAAATTTAAACCTATTTTCCATTATATTTGAAGCGAATCTATTAAGCACGCAAAAATAAAATTGTTGGTAAGGGCATACATGTAAATAAAATAAACTCCAAGGGCCTCTGTGCAATTTAACCAAAAATATACGTGCGTTAAATTTTTCTATACCAAAAATAAATACAAAAGGTTCCAGGGGTATACTTGCAAAATGGTCACCTCACGTGGAACAAACGTGAGGTGACCTGGCATGGACCTGAATGTGATATGGCACATGGGTCTTCATGCAATTTCACCAATATTTTAAACTACACATTTTATTTACATCACTAATAATTAAATACAAAAAGGCGGGGTAGGATATGCAAATTACCCCATGTGCGTGTGGATCCAACCGTTGATGGGCTCCACTTATGCCACGTGTCAGCATCCGCGCGACTGATACCGATTCACAGTCGACGACTGAGATTAGCTTGTTGGAGGGAATCCGACGTTAAGGGCTCTGATGATCGGACGTCACCTGTAGCTCACGAAGAACATGCGTGGTCGAACGGCTAAGGAGGGACATGGATGAACGCTTGAAGAACACGCCTCCATCGAACTTTGATCGGTCGAATTCGGCACCTCCGACCTCCAAAGTCGTTGTTGAGATGCTCGTGATGATGTTGGATGGCTTCCGCAAGTTGGACGAGTCAAAACAAGTCTGGGGTCCATCGATGGGACCCTGGAGCATACAGGTACTTGGGGGTGATGCCTGGAGTCGTTCAAGCCCTCAAACGAGCTTCGTGAGACCTGCAAAAGCATGCTAATGCACGACACAACAATGGAGAAGGTTCTCGGCTATTATTCGAGTGGATTCAAGGTGGAATGGGGATAGGCGGCGAAGTCCGACAAAGGCAAAGGAGGCGAGCATCGATTCGCAAATCCAATGAGGATCCTGGTGAAAAGGGTATGGAGAAGCGTGAAGAAATGGATAAGCAATGAGGGTGAGGTGGAAAGCAGGTCGAAACAGTGGTTTGGACGGTGAACAGAAGGTGGACGAAGCGAGGCTAAGGTTTTTAAGGCCAAAATGATAGAATAAAGGTGATGAAATGGAGATTCATCACCCCATATACTTGTCTTTACTAGTCCCTAGCAAACACTTATGCAATAAGTACAAAAAAGAATGAAGAAGAAAAGAAAAAGAAAGAATGAATAGAATTGATTTTAATTATCAAACTTGTCTTTACAAAATCAAAGTTTGGAGCTCAGGTCAGGCCTTGGTGTGAGAATGTGTGTGGAACCTGGTTGGGAACCAAATTTAAAACACAACAGCCTTCGAAAGTTACCGAACTCGGTTCAAACCACCGCAATAGCCAGGTCAAAACTAGCATACATCATACGCAAACCCTTATGAATCTGAAGTTAACTTGTACAGTATATGTGATAGTGACTCTCCCCAACTGAAATGACAAAAGGACTGACTTCTCCAGAATAACAACCCAGTGATTCCCCAATCCAGCAACTCTTTCCTCGAGGAGCAGGGTATTCCCTTCTAAGTTCAAGTACATCCGCTCAAGAGGAGGAGGTAAAGAGAAGAATGAACGGTAGCCATTGTAGCTACCTATCCGGGGATGCATGACTAGTGTAGTCAAGTCATCCAGCAGCAAGCACACATGGTATAACTTTGAGGCTCAAGCATGCTTATTGACTATACAACAT
Source organism: Ottelia alismoides (assembly GCA_037367405.1). Lineage (NCBI taxonomy): Eukaryota > Viridiplantae > Streptophyta > Magnoliopsida > Alismatales > Hydrocharitaceae > Ottelia > Ottelia alismoides. Next base: position 157,242 of record JAZKJV010008868.1, on the reverse strand, counting down.
ATGTAAACTCCGAAAGACATTTTATTTTTAATCGGACATGTCCACTTTTTGGAGTTTTTTTAATATTATATACAACAGCTTTTACATAAGGAGTTTTTCCTCTTGAGCCAAAAAACTATCCCTCTTTTGAAGTATTATTGCAATCCACACTCTCATGTTGTTAGACCTCATGGCTACTGGACGGGTTGGGGTGCACTTCCCTCCCTAGATGAGAACGAATGTTTCCACTAATGTACATCTCAGAGCAGCAAATCCAATCCCCTCACCGCTCCAACTGAGTTGAGCCAAGTGAAAGGTGCAAGTGTCCAAGTTAGGTCACGGCCGACAAGAGTCATGTGTGCATCTCGAAAAGTTCTAGTAAGTCAGTTGAGGTGACTTGAACCCAACCCTCAATTTCAAAGAATTAAGTCCCAATGGACCTGAAGTACTTTAAATCTAGTTTTCATAAGGTTCCAGTGAAGTTAGGTGCAGTAAGGTCCAACCAAGCTCCAATCATCGACTTTACTCAGACGAGTTCAATCATCAAGCTCAATCCGAAAAGAATGCGAATGTTATGTAAATGCTATGTGCAACGCAAAAAAAAATGATGCAATTTTTCAAAGAGATTTTTCAAAAAAAACTTTTGGCACAAAAAGTAGAAAATATGTATAACTATTTACCCAGGTGTGCCTCTTTATATTTATTTACAAGAATTAAAAGGTTAAAGAACTTACGGGTTACAATGTTGTTTATTTATATATATTTACGGGTTACAAATTTTACAAGAGTTTTACAAGTATTATACAAGTATACAAAAATCAATTTTTACCCACCCGTAATTATTGTAAAATATACAAAAATACGCGAAAATACATGAAAGTACGAGCTATGGGTAAAGTATATATGTAATATATACACACCCCCTATACTTAGCGTGTGTTATGTCCTCAGAGCATGAAAAACGAGGAAAAAGACATAGCTCGTGCTAAGCGTAGGAGAGCTAAAATAACAAAAAAGTATAGAAGTCGCTCCGCCCCCTATACTTAGGCTTTGGCAGCCTAAGTGTAGAAGAAAATTGAGAATGGGGCGGACGAGGTCAAGAGGGGAATTTGATGAGAATATATACACAGCGGGCATCGGTCCCCCCTATACTTAGGCTCTGGTCAGCCTAAGTATAGGACAGGAGTGAGTATGAGAACCGATGAGATCTATAGAATATACAGCGGATGGTGAAGAGACTCGGGTCACTCTCCCCCCTATACTTAGGATCTGATCATCCTAAGTATAACCATAAAATGAAATGATATGGAGTCGGGGCGAGTGGTTCGAATCACTGGGGAGGGAGGGAAAACATATACAAGGAGGATTGAGAATATACATGGATCAAAAAGGTTTGTGACGAACCTTCTTACGTGAACGGGGAGGTAAGGAATGTACATGTGTGTCGCTGTCGGAATCGTCCTCAGATGAATAGTAGTGAGGTGAAGGGATCGTCCAACGAGGGTCGATACACGACTGGTTGCTTAGATACGGCTTAAGAACAACCGAACTGAGCTCACTCATATAAATCACCTTATCCGAACCAGATGAGGATTCCTCGGAAAATTCTTTCTCTGGTATGTTGAAGAAAACTTTCTTATTCGATTTTCTAGAACATGAATCATTGAGAGGGAGTAGAGAGCGACGCGCCTTGAGGGGTTAAGGGGAACACCTCGAGGAATCAATTCTCGACTTCCTCTCACTAGATAACTGACTAGAGGAGGGAGCAATCGTGTTTTGATGTGAAGTCAATTTAATCTTGGTTGTTTCCTTTGAAGGTCCGGGATGTGGTGCGGTGCTGACCATGGGTTCCTCATCAGATGAGTCATCATATAGATTGGAATATTCTTGAAGGGTCAGCACACGTCTCAGGAAGGTACTAGTGATCTTAGTTGGCTTGCCATTATTGGGCTCTTGTGTCGGATCATCAAAATGGTCAAGGCAATCGGCATAAATCATGTCCGACTCAATGGCAGCTTCTGGTCGTGAGTCCTCCTTAGAAGCTATCACGGTGGTGGTGCAAGCAGTTGATGCAATGGAGGTATGGGGAGTTTCTGAACCAATGGTCGTCTGGTCAGTCGGTCTCTCAGGTGTAGCAGAGAGGTTGGACTCATCTACATCTCGATGGTCACTACTGTCACCGGATGTGCGGGTTACCTTAGAGTAGAGTGTATCAAAGCATGGGTGAGGTCGAAGTGCTTCCATTGCTGTGAAATCGATTTCCCAAGTCTCGCAATCTATAGTCGCCTTAGCCAAGGCTAAGAACGGCTTCCTGAGAATAATCGAAGACTGGGTAAACTCTCCTTGGTGCTCGATGTCAATGACCGTGAAGTCCACCTGGAGTAGAGCACCTTGGAAAGTAACGATGATTGAAATATTTCCTCTCGACCGTTTGATAGATCGATCGGCCAGCTGAATGATCTCTCTTGACATTCTGATTGGCCTGAGTTTGAGCTTGTCAAACACAGAGGTCGGAAGGATATTTATCGACGAGTCATCATCGATTCTCGCATGGGTAAATATGGTATCTTTGATTTCACACTCAACTCGGGGCAACCGCTTCACTCTGCGGCTCTTGGTCTTTCTCTCCATCACCAAGGAGGTGGTCATAGCTACTACGTGTCTTTCAGTCCTTGTTCTCTTAGTACCCGACCTCTTGGACATCAATTTACTCTTTACAAATATCTTGAGGTCGGGGAAGTGATCTATGGCCTTTATTAAGGGAAGTTTAAAAATCAATTCCTCATCGAGTGCTTCCCTTAGGGTAGGATCCAATTTTTCTAAGTCATTTTCATTTTCAATTTTTATGTGATTTTTTTTTATTTTTCAATTTTTTGGTGTTTTTGGTGGATGAACGATCAAACTCTGGATTGGAAGGCAAGGGGTTGGTAGAAGAGGAAGATAGAATGGACTCCAGCTGTACAAAATCTGTGGGTTCCCTGATGCTCGCTCGGTTTTCAACATCAAATCTACTTACTTCCTTTTCCACTTTCATACCAAGGCTGGCAGAAATTGAGTGCAATATTTCCATGACATCTCTCAACTCATTACCAAATGATTCATTTTTTTCGATGAGTCGAGAAATGTCATCCTCCAAACTGTTCGCATGACAAATCATAAGAGAGTTCTGCTCAATTGGAGGATACTGCTGAGATATCGGGGGCTCATACTCAACATACCTAGATTCCGGTATGTAATGCTGGGTCGAATATAGACCATCTAAATGGCAAATATTGGTCGGAGCCTTATATGATGGAGTCAATGAACGAGGGACTGGTAAGTCTAGCTCATGAGTCAACTCCTGTGAATGTATAGGCTCTCCGAATGTGTGATATGAAGGCCGGTTAATGGAAGCTCGATCACTAAAGTCAATCAAATCTGGGAAATCATGATGTGCATGCCTCTCCATTCGGGTTGTCCGATCGACCATGTTATGCCCTAAAGTCAAGTCGGGACGTGTATATGTAAATTGTTGTCTAGTCCCTACTTGAGGTGAAAATGAAGTATGTGGGAGCATATAATTTTGCCAATCATCTGTCTCAGCAGTGGCTTGTTCTTCATTCGATTCTTTGATTCATGCAAGCTCTCGAGAATAAGGACAGTCCGCCCAAGATGGAAGTGGATCCGGAGTATTAGAATATGGAGTAGGTGAGATGCGAAGAAATGGAGAAGTCAGTTGAAGTACTGACTTCATAATCGGGTTGAGGTGGAACCGACCACTGGTAAGGATCTCCTGTGGATGGCGGAGGATACATGGAAGAAGGGGAAGGCGAAGATGAACGGTATATGGTCGATGAGGAATGACCAGAGGTCTCGGGGTCTGGAGACCAATATCCCGACATCTTGAGGAGGAAAGGATGAATGTACTAGATTGAGGTAAAAAATTGTGCAATTATATAGGAAAATACACACGGACAGACACAAAGACAAACGCAAGAGCAAACCATGAGTTCACACTCAACACGGTGAAGGGCCCGAAACCAAGTCCGTTTAATCTGGTTGATTTTAAGTGTGAATTTATCAGACAAGTAGCAAAGGTTACGTGGCCTATAGGGGAGTCGGCTAAAAGCCGGATGCGTGTCCCATGTTTAACCCGTCGCCAAAGATACCTACGTCCTTCCTTTCTTCGCTCATATCCCAAATTGATGGACTCAAAGACCTGCCCCTATCTACCTGCAAGCAGGCGGATGCTGACAAGGCTTGAAACTTCACCCCAGGGGGTTACTAGCAACTTGTCGCGAAGTATCGTTGGTTCACCTCTATCTACCCGTGAACAGGCGAAGGCTACTTGGTACTAGTCAGTGAACCTAAAAAATTCAACTCGTGATATTTGCTAGGATCAGTCGGTACGTGATATGGAAGGCGGGGATTTAGGCTCTACCTTAAGGTGTATGCACACACTCAAGTACCCTCACTCAGCCTGAAAACAAGGTAGTGGTTAATCTCCCGCAAACAAGGGTTAATTTTAGTTAATTCTTTTTGGTCAAATTCAATTAGCCATCCCGATTTTAGAAATTAGGTATCACTGATATTAATCTACACAAGCAATCACGTCTACCGTCCAGTCCCAATTCCTTTATCCTATGTTAGAAAACCGAGAGAGAGAGAGAGAATCGGAAAAAGCCGATGCAATCGAGAAAAAGATGATGAATGCTTGAGTAAGAAGACTTACAGTGCCTCCAGCTCTCTATGATGCGGGATGCAATACTGAATTGAAATTTTATACTAAATGGAATGCAAACGATAAAAGTCGCTCCTAGACAGGCAGTTCTATTAACGAGTGAAGAACAAATCGATTTTACCTAAGATCAGCGGTCTAAGTACATCTTTTAATGGTGAAATGTGGTCCTAAATATTATGAGCACAAACAGGTCCTAAAATAGCTCTAAGAGCCGCAAGTGCAGGTCCTATTTTACGCAAGGCAACCACACAACACACGAGGACACATTTTATTATGACTTACACGTGCGAGATCCGAAACGGAACCGCTGTAAATGCAAATACTTTTTTTTACAAGTTAACAAAAACAAAAATCTTTCTGGTGTCTCAACAGCCGTATTGATCCACGAATCTCGACCTCTGATGCACTTCGAGATGCGTCGACTTCAAGAAAGCCACTCGAAGTCCACCGGACCCTCGCATAAAAAGATACAAAAATGTCAGAGAGAGAAAAATAAATAAATAGATAGAAAAATAATTGAAAAGAATGGAATAATTGCAAGGTGGTTCTGGGATCAGACTACCCGAGTGACTGGAAAATGTAAATCTAATTTTCTAAAGTGATCCTAAGCCGTTGGCCTCCCCGGCACCTTTGTTAATTTAGTCAAATTAATGATCAAATTAATGGCGTGTCGTTCGTTGTAGTCAGGTAAATACGGACTAATCAAAAACCACTTTTAATTAATGTCGAGTTAATCGCGAGTGGCAAATTTATTTTACTTTGGCAAGCCCAAGGTCGAACTCAGGGAGGCAGCTATCTCCTTAGTAATTTTTACGTGAATTTCAAAGGTCGGATTTTCAGAAGATATTTTTGATATTTTTTTAACAATTTTTATGCAATTTAAATTAAGACAATGCAAAATCAGGCCAGTTCACAAGAAAAGTAATCAAACTAAGTCCAAAAATTATGAAACTTGGCCAGAATGTGTAATGTAATGAAATTAAGCTACACTATTTTTTTGGATTTTTCTGTCACTTTATGAATTTACTGTGAATTAAATATGAAAGCAAGGGGATTTTTACAAAATTAATTTTAATAAATACCAAAACACAATAATCCCAGATATAAAAATTATCTTAGATAGATTTAAGTATGGAGAATCCAGAAAAATTGATAAACCCAAATTCTATGTGAATTGGACCTATTAAAAATCAATTAAGGAAATCACAAATTAATTTATTCAGGCCTCGAGATGCGTGCAAATGCAAAGATTTTTGGGCACAATGTAAATTAAATTATCCTAAGTCTAATGTGAATTTTTGGTGATTTTTGGAACAACAAAGAATTTAATACAAATTAAAAGGCATCAAATGGGCAAAATATGAACAATTTCACCAATTTAATTATAATAAAATCCACTGATGTCACAAAAATCAGACACGTGTCACATACGAAAGAGGACAAGTTAAGCTATACAATGCAATTTTTAGACTTGAAAAATGATGTCAAACGAGTACCTAAATATGTGTGCAAAGACAGGGACCAAATTGCAAGTACAGAAAATAAATTACTCAAAATCAAACATGCTGACAAGGACTTAAATGCAATTACCTATAATGCAGGGGGCATGTATGCAAAATGCTCACAAAATACGTGCGCCTCACGTGGTGCTCCTGGTAGGGACTGAAATATAATTTCAAAACCTCCAGGGGCCTCAGTGCAAAATGCCTAGACCACACGTGAGAAACACGTGGGGTCTCAGGCTCGAAAGACGTTGGAGGCTCGGAAGTTGGCTCGGAGGCGCTACAGGATCGGGCGTAGTTCGGGCTAGCTTCGGGGGCTCCGAGCCTAATGGTCGGGGAGGAGGCTCGGAGGAGGCGACGTGGGGCTCGTTGGACCGTTAGATCGAGTGAAGATCCAACGACTGCTGATGGCTGGAGACGTGGCGCGGTGGAGACCGTTGGATCAAGATGGATCCAACGGCATCTGGAGCTCGAGGGAGAGGCGACATGGCGTGATGCGGAGCGTGGGATCCTCCTGATCCGACGGTTGCGGGCTGCTGGCGATGTGGACCGCTCAGAACCGTCCGATCAAGGGGATCAGACGGCTACTGGGTTTCGTGCTCAAACGGTCCGCCGCCTCCTGCGACGGAGGTAGCTGTGCTCCGGCGAATCCCTCCTGGCTCCGCCTTCTCCTCCCGTCGTCGATGAAGCTCGTTGGCGGCTCCCAAGTAGCTGGGAAGGATCGTAGAGGCGTCAGGTAGCTGCCAAAGGGTCTGGATGGGACTGAGGAGGTCCGTAGGCCGGGGACGATGAATGTCGAGGGAGCTCCGGCGAGGCGTCCGGCCAATCAAGGGATGCGTTCCTGCAGGGGGGTAACATGATAGCCGAGGCGTGCAAAGTGCTTGTGGGGTGAACGGGAGTACGGAGGGAGGCTTGTGGTGGGGTGAAGGTGTCCGGTGGCGCTTCTCCGCCACGGTGGCGGAGCTCTCGCCGGCGTGAAGTGTGATGTGTCGTCTGAGTAAATATAGATGTCCGCGAAGATGCCAGCTCCGAGGCGGAGCTCAGAGGATGATCAGGCGAGGGTGAAGATAACCATGGGAGGCGAATAAAATCCGAGAAAAGTAAAGAAAGCGGAGAAGAAGATCGGATGGGAGATGGAGGGTGCTACTTGGGGAATGGAACTCGGATTTGAACTCTTGGTCATCGCTCGAAGGCCGGTAGTAGTCCTGAACTCGTGCAGCTTACGGAGTAGATGCGGCACGGCGAGATTGGCCGTGGATCTCGTAGGAGGGATTCAGCCGTCGTCGCTTGACTTCTTGCCTAATTGCTATCACCAAAAGGAAGGTAGGAGCTAGGAGAATCTCTCCGTAGTGGCGGATGGGTTCAACGAACGACGAAGGCAGATCATTTATAGGTGGAAGGTGACGGTGACAGGTGATGGAGGGCGAGGTTGGTGGAGGTCGTGGGGCAACGTGAGTGCAGTTTAGGGCGATCATGGAGGTCAGCGAGGATGAGGGTCGAGTGGGCTACAAGGTGGTGGTGGTAGAGGCCGGAAAGGGTGGTCGTGATGGTTCCCAAAATAGGAAGGGGGCGGCCCGCGCGCAAGGTGGGCGACGTGGGTGCGGGAGCTGCGGGAGGTAGACGATGATCGTTGGACCGTTAGATCGAGTGATCCAACGGTCAGGAGAAAGGCGCGAGAGGAAGGCTGGGATTAGATCAGAGGGACGAGATCAAAGGGTTACGATGATGCCACGTGGATGGCGTAGGTGAAGGCGGAGATGGACGGTTGGGATGGAGGCTTGAGGATCTGATCGTGCAATCTATGAGTCGACACGTGGCGCGCTATGACGTAGGTGAAGACGGAGGGTTGTGATAAAGTCTGGGCTTCGATCGAACGGCAAGGGTTAATGGCAGGATGAATGGTGGAGATGAGGAGAGAAGAAAATGCATCGAACGGCTGAGGAGATGCTACACGTGGCGGCCAGAGGGAGCGGCGTTAGAGAACGGCCTTGATTCAATCTGGGCTCGATCAGATGGTCGAGATGTGTTACGGCTTGGATGGCCCAGATCAAGATAGAGGGGACGAGATCAGATGGTAGGGAATGGAAGGCGCGTGGCGCGCTATGGAGCGGGCCGCGTGGCGCAATCAGAGGGCGCCACGTGGCTTGCTCTGAGTGGTTGAAAGAAAATAGTGAATTAGAGGGAGAAGGAGGCTGGATTTGGAAAAACTCAAAATATGAAAGTTGTAGATCTCGATGAGATCAATAAGTTTCATGTTGACCAAAAATGGAGATGAGGTCAAATATGATACAAAAATACAAGGGTACAAATATACATACATATAGTACATAAGGGGGCCCAAAAACCCAAGTTTTGCATACGAGCTCCGATTTAAATGAAATTGGTCTCAATTTAAAGGTCTCTTAATGTATATTAATTTGAAAGTGAGTAGACCTAGATCGGAGGTTGTATGAGGTAGATATTTGCATTCTAAGATCGGGGGTCTCCAACTGGGTTTGGGGTTTTTATTGGGTATTTTTACAAGATAAAAACCGTGCCCCTCTTCCTTGTATTATTACACAATATAGGGTTAGTTTTCTTGGTTTTGGAGTTAGTATAAAATACAGATAATTAGGCGAATATTGGTGAATATTTTACAAGTGAATTAGGCTTCTTATTAAATGCAAATATGGATGCTAAAATGCATGTATTATGTATGCATGTATGTATGCTAATTACGCAAGATAAAGGGAGATATGCTGCTAAATACTCGGGAACAAAGCTCTATTTTCAACTTTAAGAGTGATGAATCACAGATTCATTACCCCCCTATTCTTAGGAGAAGGTACGTCCTAGGTATAGACACACAGATATGGCAAAAGATCTAGGGTACATATGACATACGGGAGAAAGAAGGAATGTAAGACAAAATACGTATATACAACAAGTAAAGAATGGTGAAGTGCAGGGTTGTATCTGGCAATCAAATACCGTACTCTCGTCATCGTCTCTCTGTGAGAATGATAACGCAGTCAGAAAGCGAAAAGACACCCGAGTATGCAATCAAGTGGGTGTCAGCTACCGAGGAAAATGGATCAGAAACTAAAACAGGTACTGATAGCATGAAGTAGATCATCGGCTCGTAAGAAAGGAATGAGAGATCGGAGCCAATACACTAGGACATGGAGGAAGAAGCAGTACAGAATCCTCCAGGTCAATTGTGGTCTCAAGAAGGTATAAAAGGTGAAGAACAGGAGACTCTCTATGCAGCAGGATATCCGGTAGTCATAAGGTCAACATATCAGAGATACATCGAATATCACAAGACATGGCTTAACCCTGCGAGGGTCCTCAAGGTGAGCTGACTCATATGAGTCAAAGATCTCAAAGTAATCAGAAGATTCGACTCCGTGATCCAACAGACTGGAGACATAACCAAAAAGGAAACCGAGTACACATATCAGAAGACTCGGCTTTGTGCTCCATTAGAAAGGAGACACCAGAATTGAAACCGCGTACCTATAAATTGATGTACCCTCCCGTAGATAACCCTCGATGAGTGATACATACTAGGCAATGAATAATCAGAACAGAGCTCACCCTTGTGATGGTCCTCAAGGTGAGAGGACTCAAAGGAGTCAGATCCATCAGACGGATCATCAGAAGCGGACTCGGTAGGTGATAGATCGTCTACCAGCAGAAGAGACCAAAAGATCGAGGAAGTGTGGCAATGTCATGCAGATAACCGTCGGGGAGCATACTACCAACTAAGCATGGAATAATAAGAGGGGGATGGCTCATCCTTGTGAAGACTGTTAAGAAGAGCGGACTCAAAGGAGTCCCGACAACTAGGTCTCATGCTCCAACATATCAACACAATCAGATAGTGAAACTAATAAAATATATCCGACGGCTCGGTTTCGTGCTCCAACAAAATGGACACATAAGCCGGAAGTGAAACCAATCTTAAAGAAAATGTTGCATTCTCCCGCAGATAGTCCTCGCGGAGTAATAAAAACTAAGTCAATTAAGATCATGGGAATGTTGGCATCAAGTCTCAGGTCCTCCAAAATAGTCCATTAATCCTTAGTCGGATGCAAAAGATCATGGGAGGGGTTAGAGATAATCAGGTCAGTCGCAATGTGGTCCCTCAAGTCAATCAAAGTAGCTGAGATAGATCAAGATGTCAGAATGAATCCTCTAGGCGTTATAGGCGGATGGAAGAGTCGGGGATAAATGATGGATAAGTCAAAATGATGAGTGAAATCGTGTGGGTTCTCGGACAATGTCGCTCTGAAGTACAAATAGAGATAATACATCAATCCTCCGAATCAAGACGGAAGGAAGCGCAGAATAGATCATCTAATCAAAACTCATGGAATCATCATTAAGTCATCAAATACATCGCATCCTCAATCCGGTGTGGGAGATCAAAAACCCTCAATAACGAATCACACATGTGATCGTGCAAACAACAAAATTCCTCAATAGGCTCTATGCACAGATCCGAAGTCATATCCACCAACAGTAGCATCACAATTTCAGCATCCTCAAAATTTGCCCGTCTTACTCAATTAATCAATGTAAACTATAAACCTCGTTGCGGGCCCTATCTACAAGCGCAACAATCTCGGGTGAAAGAAGGGATGATACAGAGTAAACGAGGAGGGTGGGTGAGATAAAATCAAGCAAAGACAAAATTGTGGTTCAAGGAGAGGGTCTCCTTGAATCGGACCAGATATGGGGGTGATATGGGCAAGGAGAAAGCTGTGATATCTGACGAAGATGATGAGGATCAAGACCCGATATCACAACTCAGATGCAAATGAGAAAATGTATAAACAAGAGAGGGAGAAGGACTCAATGATCATAATGACTCACACGGATGGGACTGGAGACTCGACGGAAGAATGAAACGTAGATGGACTCAAAATCACAATAAATGTACAAAGCAACCCCCCAGTTCTCCTACTCAACACAGTGAAGACCGAGATGGTGGTCTTTTATCTTTTCATTTTTAGAATTAGGTGTTATAAAAAGTTGTTCAAACCGAAGATAGGCTTAGGATTTGGGCACTAATCCTTAGTGTCTACATAGGAATAAAATGCACATACAATGTGGGGGTTGCTCTGCCCAAATAATGAATACATTACATTTTATTTTTAATGTCCAATGGAGTTAGCGGTCCCAATTTTATTTAGGTTATCACTTTTTTTGTCATTTTTCAATGCACGTGCCTAAAGAGTTTTTAATTCCATTTAACATGCTAGGTGGGCAAAATCTGAGGGAGGAGGTCAGAAAAATCATGCAAGTCGGAAATCGATGATGCATGCAAAGTCAGAAGACTTACAGTACTTCCCAGCTCTCTCCATGTGGGATGCATAACGGAATTGAAAACTACACTATATGCAATGCAATCCGAAGAAATCATCCTAGGATAGTAATTGTTATTATCGTGAAGCACCATATGTTAATTATTCGGAGACAATCCCTAAAGTCCGGTCTTGGATATATCTCAGTGCCCGCAACAACGGGTCCAGTTAGCGTTGTATGATGACTCTTACGATGTACGAGTTTGAATCCAAACAACTAACATTTATTATTTGACTAAGTTCAGAAGTGAATCTATAGGTACATGCAAAGATATTAGGGCTTTGGACCTTAATCTATCGAGCAAGCAAATCTTAGGCTAGGGATCATTTACACAAAATAAATGAAAAATAAAATCGAGAAACAAATAAAAATAAAGCGAAGAAAACATGAGAAAAAGTCGACAAAGTAGTTGTGCCTGTGAGCGTCCAAATTATTACAAATTAATTATCACTTTCTCACATAAATTACATGATAAAATAAAATACATAAATAAAAAGGAAAATGTGAGGAACTGTCTTCAAAAATTCCTCCATGCCTTCCTTTGCTACTATCTCCTATCGTATGAGTCAGAAAGTCGACTCCACCTTGCTCGGATGCGTAGGTCCTCCTAAGAAGTCCTCCCTCGTGTGGTGGTCCCTCTCAATAAAGTTAAACAAGAAGGGATGTCAGAAAGTTTGCAATTAAAATATCAAATAATAAATAAATAAATGATAAGAATAAATAATGCTACAAAATAAATAAATAGACAACAGAAGAATCCCAATATATGCGACGTTGCTCCCCGACAATGGCGTCATTTGATAACTAGGGATCTGAAGAGGGTCGTACGGTCTCACAAGGTGAGACCGCAGTCGATGTGTTGACCGCTAAATAAGCCCTAATTAATCAACAATTAACCCACAATATAATTATGCAATGAATATAAAAAATGTGGAGTTAAAATTTATTATAACTCAACAATAAGTGTATAGTGTAAGCATGTGTAGAGGTCGAACTCAGGAGCAAACGGTAGATGGGGGAAATAATGCGCAAATATTTGTTCTGATCCTCCTGCCCATTTTTATTGTTTTTGTGGGTTTTATTTTTAATTTTCTATTTTATTTTGTTTTATATTTTTGTATTTTGATTTTAATTTTATATTTCTTTTTATATTTTCATATTTTATATTTTTTAATAAATATATATATTATAGGATATATAAGTCTATATATAAATATAATTATAAATATACATAAAAAAGAGTCAAATACAAAAAATAAAAGTTTTTGGGTTTTATATATTTTTCTAATATTTTTTGTGATTTTTTCTAGAATTTTCTCTATTTTTTATGGATTTTTAAAGTCAAAAATACCTTAAAACATGGATCAAATAATAGGCCGAGATTGAAATGGAAATTAAAAATAGAACAAAATTTTCCAAATCAATTTTAATATTAAGATAACAATATAGAGAAATAAAACAAAAAACATGGTTTTTGGAATTTTTAGGAATTTTATAATTTTTTATCAAGGTTTTTAGATTTTTAATTTTTAAGCGTTTTATTTCTCTATTTTTAGTGATTTTTTGTCTGAAGTCTAAAATTACCTACATAAGCAACATATAATTTTTGGAATTTTCAAAAACGTTTTCACATTATTTTAGTATTTTATACGCTAGACAGGGACTGTTTGTACTCTAAATAATTTTTAATAAATATCAAAAAGGTCAAAAATTGCAAATAAAAATCATGGCGTGAAATAACAAGCAATCAGGAACTTACATCTATTTTTTCATGATATTTGGAGTACAATACATATATTAAATAAATCCATCAAGAACACAAAAATACAATTGTCGGCAAGGGCATACATGTAAATAAAATAAACTCCAGGGGCTTCTGTGCAATTTAACTAAAAATATACAACGTGCTTTAATTTTTTTGGACCAAAAATAAATACAAAAGGTTCCAGGAGTATACTTGCAAAATGGCCACCTCACATGGCACGACACATAAGGTGACCTGGCATGGACCTAAATGTGATATGACATAGCGACATGGGTCTTCATGCAATTGCACCAATATATTTAAACTACACATTTTATTTACATCATTAATAATTAAATACAAAAAGTAAGAGGGGCAAGATATGCAAATTACCCCATATGCACGTGGGTCCAACGGTTGATGGGCTTCACTTATGCCATGTGTCAGCATCTGCACGATTGATACCGCTTCGCAGTCGATGGCTGGGATTAGATTGCTAGAGGCAGTCCGACGGTCAAGGACTCTGATGATCAGACGTCTCCTGTAGCTCACGAAGAACAGGCACGACCGAACGGCTAAGGAGGGACCTAGATGAACGCCTGAAGAACACGCCTCCACCAAAATTCGACCGGCCGAATTCGACACCTCCGACCTCCAAAGCCGCTATTGAGGTGCTCGTGATGATGCAGGATGGCTTCCGCAACAGTTGGAGGAGTCAAACAAGTCAGGGGTCCATCGACGGGACCATGGAGCATACAGGTACCTGGGGTGCTGCCTGGAGTCGTCCAAGCCCTCAAACGGGCTTCGTGAGACCTGCAAAAGCGTACACGCATGACACAACAATGGCAAAAGTTCTCGGCTATTATTCGAGTGGATTCGAGGTGGAATGGGGACAGGCGACGAACCCCGACGAAGGCGGAGGAGACAAGCTTTGATTCGCAGATCCAATGAGGATCTGGGTGAAAGGGGCGTGGAGAAGCGTGAAGAAATGTATAAGCAATGAGGGCGAGATGGAAAGCGGGTAAAAACAGCGGTTTGGATGGTGACGTGTCCGATAATCACCGGGTTAAAAGGTTGTTTTTATCTTCGTTCGTGAAAATAATAAATGTATCGTTCGTTGTAGGCGGCGATCGGAAACAGTCAAGAAAATAACCACAAATAATTATTCAATTTCAATCTCGTGGTTTTATGTTTATTTTACTTGGGCAAGTCCCAAGGTCGATCACAAGGAGGCAAAGGAACAACCTAAAAATATGTCTATCCAATTTCGTGTTCGGTATTCAAGGCGATCTTTTTTGGAATTTTCAATGCAATAAAGGGATGCAAAATGCAATTTCGACCTATTTTAGGGACTAAAATGTAAACTTCGATCAAATAATGTCCGAAAAATACGAAACTTGGCCACAATGTAAGTGATGATGAACTAAATGCACTGTAATTTTTTTGGAATTTTTGGATGCAATATGAATTTTTTTATGAATTTTTAATTGCAAACAAAATGATTTTCAATATTTAATTATAGGGATTTTTACCCGGCAGACCCTGTAATCTTTTGCAATTACCGCTACGACCTTTGAAACATCGTAATTCCTCCCTCACCCCCGTAAACTTGTTAACCTTTATCCTACAGACCATGTGGTTAACTCCCATCCATTGAGCCGTTAAAATTAACCGGATTCTGTTATCTTCTTCTATATGATACACATTTTATTTATCAAATTTACTAAAGATGCCACTCCCTATCCTTGCTTAGCCTCCCCTGCTCGAAGCACCCCCCTCTCCCCCGGCGATCGGCGCTCCACCGACTCCCTGCTCGAAGCAACCCCCTCCCACCCGGCGGCCGGCGCTCCACCGACCCTAGCTCGCTGCCCGCACCCCCCCCCACCCTAGCTCGCCGCCTTTGCCGACCCCGCCCGCACCCCCCTGGGAGCTCCCCCGGCGCCTACAACGCCCCCGCACCCCCTGGCCCTGCCGCGAGCTCCCCCGGCCCCTCCACCTCCCCTGTGGAACACCCGCCCGCGAGCTCCCCCCCCCTGCACCCCGGGCCCTGCCGCGAGCTCCCCCGGCCCCTCCACCTCCCCTGCACCCCCCTGGCCCTGCCGCGAGCTCCCCCGGCCCCTCCACCTCCCCTGCGGAACACCCGCCCGCGAGCTCCCCCCCCGCCTCCCCATCATCCCCAGCACCCCCGCCCCTCCACCTCCCCATCGCCGCCTACAACGCCCCCCACACCCCCGGCCCTGCCGCGAGCTCCCCCGGCCCCTCCACCTCCCCTGCACCCCCCGCCCCTCTACCTCCCCTGCGGAACACCCGCCCGCGAGCTCCCCGCGCCTCTCCACCTCCCCATCGTCCCCAGCACCCTCGCCCCTCCACCTCCCCATCGCCGCCTACCTCGCACCCCCCCCTACGAGAGCTCCCCCGACCCCTCCACCTCCCCTGCACCCCCTCGCCCCTCCACCTTCCCTGCGGAACACCCGCCTGCGAGCTCCCCCCGCTCCTCCACCTCCCCATGGGAACATCTCCCCGCGAGCTGCCCCCCGCCCCTGTGAAGCCCTCTCCCTGCCCCTGCGAAGCCCCAGGTAGAACGTCGCGTCAGGTTGAGACTCGTGGGAGGGAAAGCTGTAACATGAGGGAATAATTTTTTTCTTCTTGCTTAATTCTAGCCGTCCGATCGAGGATTGGTTAGATTAACTCGTTTTTAACTAAGGAAGTTAACTTTAGATGCGTCAATTTAACGGTAGGGTTTGTAGGGTAAGACGGAGCAAGTTTACAGGGTCGAGGGAGGAATATCGATATTTCAAAGGTCGTAGCAGTAATTGCAAAAGATTACAGGGTCTGCCGGGTAAAAATCCCTTAATTATAATAAATATTAAACCTACTTATTTTCGAGAACTAAAATTATCTAAGATCTATCACTAGGTAATGGATCTTAGAAAAATCCTAGACCTCAAAAATGTGGGGTTTAATACCTATTAAAAATTAAATAGTGAAATACGTAAAATGATTTTTACAGAGCAAACTATGCATGCAAATGCAAAGATTTTTGGGCACAATGTTAACCACAATAAACCCTACACTATGTAATTTTTCGGGGATTTTTAGAGCAACGGTTAATTAAATAAAATTTGAAAAGCACAGATTGGGCAAAATATGGTAAATTCCACAGAATAATTAATTATTAATTAACCGTAGATCACAAAAATGTCCACAACATGTCAAAATGTAGAGAATCAAGTAACAAACATCATGCTATTTTTTGATAAATAAAATGATGTCTAGAAGAGGTTCAAAACAGGGGGAGAACACAGGGGTGTAAATGCAGTAGATACAATAAATAAAAATAAATAAAGAAATGCAGTGGGGGCCTAAGTGTAATTACCTTAACTAGGGGGGATATTTCTGCAAATTTCCCCGAGGGTCACGTGCAGCGCACGTGACCTCTGGAGGCGGGATTTGGCGCGCAATATGAAGAAGCTCCGGGGGGCTGATTGCAATTGACCCAGCGGGTCACGTGTAGATCACGTGACCCCTGGGGATGAAGGGCTGACGTCGTCCCCCCACGCACGTGCGGCTCACGTGCGGTGGGTCTCGGCCCTGGAGGCCGGTGGCAGTGTCGGGGCGGGGCTGCTCGACCCAGGCGGGGGAGTACAGGCGGTACCCCCAAGGCGTAGGAGGAGCGGGTGTTGGCTGGGGCGGCTCCTGTAGCGGTCGGTGGCGGGCTGGTGGTGTTGACGAAGCGAGGGCGGAGCCGGAGGTCGGAGCAGACGTCGTTGGAGGCGGTGGCGTCGCGGCGGTTGGAGCTGCTGGCTTTGTTATCGTCGACGGGGAGCTCTGGAGATCGAAGGCGAAGGAGGGCGTTGTGCTCGATGAAGAAGGTCGATGAAGGCGAGTCGGTGGAGGTGGAGGATCGTTGTTGGCGATGGCGTGTCGGTGGCTCGACGGCGAAACGCGGAGCGGAGCAGCTACGGCGAGGGGGTTTGTCGTGGGCCGTTACGAGACCGGATGGACTCGGACCTCGCCGGAGAAGACGAGGAGGAGGCGCTGTCACCGCCGCTCCTCTGATCTTGCAGCTTATCGGTGGATAGTCGGAGTAGGGTGGCGATGGAGTTCTTAAATAGGCGAGGGATGCGAGGAGTGCGGGTGGTTGGTGGCGGCCGGAGATAATACGAAGCTGTTGGCGAGATTAGCGGGCGGAGGTTGCGGAGAAGGGGTGCGGCGGTTGCGGGGCGAGCGGCGCGGAGATGGAGGGCGGAGGACTCGGGGCAGTCCGTTGGGGAAGATGGGTTCCAGGCCGTTCGATCGGCCGAGATCGAACGGCCCAGGATGGGCCAAGTGGCGGGCTGGAAACAAAGGAAGGGGCGCACGTGCGGAGCACGTGCCTGGGAGGCACGTGCGTCGCGCGTGCGTCCTTTAATTTTTTTTTAATAAAAACGATATAAATAGAGGCTAAAAAACGCTGACACGTGGCGGCCTCTGGGGCTTCCACGTGTCAGCTCTAGATAAATCCGAAAATAAAATATTTGTAAAATCGATAAAAAATAGCAAATGACCTCGGATCAAAAAAGTTCCTTCACGAAAAATGCTCGTCTCGACAAGATCTACAACTTCCATGAAGACATCAAAGCCAAATTCGGTCGAATGTAAAAAGTGAATTTTTGGGGTATCCTATGTATATAGAATACCTTGATTTTTGGGTTTTGTATTTTTTTTGTCATTTTTAAATAAGATAAAAATCTGGAAAAATATGGAAAAATCAAAGATAAATAAAAGACATCTAAATCTAATTTTTTTGGATTTTTATTAATAAAGAAAATATATACATAAAATATAGGTCAGAAAACCGCGAAAATATAAAATGTGCAAAAGAGGCCCAAAACCCAACTTTCACATACGAGCTCCGATTCACTTGAATTTGGTCTTGTTTTGAAGGTAATTGAATGTGCATTAGTTCAAAAGTGAGTAAGATCAAATCGGACACTGGATGGGAAAGATATGTGGCTTTTAGTCCGAAAATCCTGAAACTAGGGTTTGGGTTTTTGGTCCACTTAACTGGGTTAATTATTTTTTTATATTTTTTATTTATTCTTGTTAGTGATATGTACACAGTGGAGGTGGGTTTGTGGCATTCGGAGTTAGCATGAAGGAGTTAAAAATAGGGGAAGTTAAGCTATTTACAATTCATTTTTGGCTTGGATTTTTGGCTTCTTATTTTATGCAGAAATTAATGCTAAAATGCAATTCTTATGAAATCATGCCTGAATGCTAATTATGCAGAATAAATGCAGAAATATTGTTGATTTTGAGGGACTTAAGCTTAATTAATGAGACTTAGAATGGTGAATCCGAGATTCATCATCCCCCTATACTTAAATCATGCTAGTCCCTGAGCATCAAAAAGAAATGCCATGAAGTGAAATGATATTGGGTTCCATACCAAGACCATGAGCTGTAGGTGAAAATGAAACTAAACTCGACCTTTGGATTAATAGTGTGGCGGAACTTCTGTGAGACTTAGAATTTTAAAATCAACAATCCTCAAGTTCTACACATCATTAACACAGTTTCGACTCAGAAGTCATCTTAGATCAATCCTCTTCCCAAAGTATACCCTATGAACATTGAATAACCGACTCATGTATGTGAAGGGTTTTAGCTCTTCCCATTTAGAATGCCGGACTACCATGCTCCTCTCCTCTCCAGTAACTCGTCCTAGGGGAGTCAGGTATTTCCTTCTAAGGTCTGTCGCGCTGTGTTAACAATCGAATGAGGGAGAAGATAGAAGAAAGAGAAAAGAACTAGAGGGTGGCCAGTGTAGTCACCTCTCCTTGTGGAGATGGCCAGTGTAGCCGAGTCTCCACCAAGATCTGCAGGTTTTCTTGAAGCTTGGACCTTTTTGGTCGGATTTTTATTTGGTAGAATGTTTCTTTGTATTTGGAATTTTTGGTGCATCTGCTTGGATCTTGTTGTGCCCCTACGGATATAGAATCTTTTTGTTCCGTACATTTTTTGGGGTCTTAGAAAAAATTGTGCCCAGCCGTCCATCCCTTTTCCGAAGCTTTATTTCAACCCGTACTCCGGTCTTTAGATTTCCACGCTACCAGAAAAGAGACTCACACGGTCTTCCAACATCCCGTCTGGGTTGAGCTAAGTGCATAGTACGAGAGTGCGAATTAATTCCCTATTCCAGAGTTGTACCCAGAACGAAGAGACCAGGTTAGACACTAAGAGTCAAACGATGTACATTGTCATGTGGAACTTAAGGAATTAAGTCAAAAAGACCTGAAGCTCTTAAAATCCTATTTCTCGGTGAAGTTCCTCTGAAAATTAGGTGGATTAAGGTCAAGTCCAGAACACTCTCAGTTTCTACTCATAACTTGGTTCAGAACCCACTGACTTTTCACAGATGCAAATGCATGCGGTGCTGGATGAAGTGCAGGTGTGTGCAATGCAGATACAATTTTTTATTTTTTTTTTTGTTTTGTTGTTTATCCTTTTTATTAATTTTTTGTTTGACAATTTATGCAAGGGATTTTTTTTTATGCAGAAAATGGAATAAGAAGCCTTCTTTTTTTACAAAAATTTGGCACAATTAGTGTTAGTAGAAAAACCCTTTTTTTGTGTGCTTGTTTGTTTGTTTTTTTTTCAAGTTAGTACCCACCCCGTAAATACATATAGACTTACGCGAAAGTACGAGATATGGGTAAAATATATACAAAGTATATATACAGACCCCCCTATACTTAGCGAGTGTTGTGTCCTCAGAGCACAAGAAGCGGAAGACATAGCTCGGGCTAAGCGTAAGTGAGTGGGAAAGAAGAAAAAAATGAAAAGAAAAGCGGTCAGGAAATGAGGAGAGTATATACAGATGGGTGTTGGTTCCCCCTATACTTAGGCTCTGATCAGCCTAAGTATGGAAGAATGGTGGAAATGGAGCGATCGAGAGTTAGGAGAGGAATGATATATACAGATGGCATCGGTCCCCCCTATACTTAGGCCTTGGCCTAAGTAAAGGAAGAAGCTGCACAAGGAGACCGATGTGGTCGGGAGGGAGGGTGGGTAGCCGATGATTAAGGCGGTTTTCGGCTAATCTTTTTGTGAGCCTGTGGTGGGAGATCGTAGTGATGAGACGGAGATGAAACATATGATTCCCAACTCTGATCAGTGTCATCCTCAGAAAAATCATGATGGATAATAGATGAAGTGTTTGAGTCAGATGAAAGATATCCATCATCAGAGTTATCCTCAGAGGAGTAGTAATTGAAAGTGGTCATACTTCAAGTGTTCTGGTCTTTTTGTTTCTTCAGTTGTTTCCTCGGAATTCGTTCCTTCTTGGGGTCAATCAGTTTGTCCTCGGATGAATACTCAGAAGCACCGGTCTCAGTCAGCTCATACGAAAGAATTCCAGTGTACTTGAAGAATGCAGGAGCATCAGCTTTGGATGAGTAGTAGTTAGGAACGGGAGTTGTCCAACGAGAATTGAATTTTGGATCCTTACGAAGATATGGCTTTAGGGCTGCCGAACATACTTCACTCATGTAGACCATTTTTTCCGGACCTGATGAGGGATCATCAACTGATTCCTCTTCCGAAAGGTCAAAGGTGACTCTCTTTTTATTTCGTCGTGAAGGTGTCGGTTCACTTGAGTATCCAGATGAATAGCCATTGAAATTCTCTTTGGATGGTGCTTGGTCTGTGTGTTTGTTCTTAGTCTCCCAAATGTTTGAGCACTCTCGATTTGGGATGATTTGGTCAAGATATTCAGAGAATGTTGCTCTAGGGTGTGACCATGCATATGTCTCAGGATCGTAGTAGAAAGATTTGTCTATTTTGAGATCCGCGGGAATTGAAATATTGGGGAGAGTCTCTGCATGTTTTTTCTCAATTGATTCGATGTTGGCGCATTCCTGTGTCGAGTTGATGTAATCCATGTAGTCAGAGTAGGTTGACCCAAGATGTGCCCATGCATAAGTCTCCGGATCATATGATTCATATACATGATTCTCCATAGTGAGAGCGGCTGGGAATGGAGCAGGGGGGAGATTTTCTAAACCAATAGTCTCATCAACAACCGCTATCTCATGCGTGGCTGCGGGGTAGGGCTCTTCTACCGTTTCATGGTTACGGTTGTCGGGGACTTCGTGGGTTGTCTCAGAAGATCGTGGTTGCTCAAAGATAGGGTCGGATTTACGTGCTTCCAATGCTGTGAAATTGATTTCCCGAGTCTCACAATCAATACTCGCCTTGGCCAATGCCAAGAATGGCTTTCCGAGAATGATTGGAGATTGGGTGAATTCTCCTTGATGCTCAATATCAATGATCGTGAATTCTACTTTGAGCGGAACACCTTGGAATTTCATGATGACAGAAATGATTCCTCTCGGCCGCTTTATAGATCGGTCTGCCAATTGAACAATCTCTCGTATCTTCCGAATCAGTCCGAGTTGGAGTTCATGAAAGACAGAGGTCGGGAGGATATTAATCGGTGAATCGTCATCAATCCGAGCATGGGTGAAGATTGTGTCTTTGATTTCGCAGTCAAATCTGGGCAACTGCTTCACTATGCGGCTCTTGGTTTTTCTCCTCAACACCAAGGAGGAGGCTATTGACAAGATATGTCTTTCAGTCTTTGTTCGTATCCTGCCCGACTTTTTGTGCATTAATTTATCTGTTATAAATCTTTTAAGGTCGGGGAAGTGTTCAATGGCCTGTATAAAAGGAAGTTCGAACATCAAGCGTTTTTTCAGTGCTTCTCGTACAGTCGGATCCAAATTCCTCAGATCGTCTTCAGTTTCAGTTTTTATGAAATTTTCTGAATTTTCAATTTTTTTGTGATTTTCAAATATTTCCATTTTTTGGTATTTTCTGGGTGGTGTGGGGGTGTGGAGTGTTCTTCAGATGAAAAGGGGCTCTGGTGTTCAGGGTGAGGGTCAATGACATAGTTATTTTCAGAATCGTCCCTAGCTCCCTGAATATCCTCAGAATTTTCAATCTCAGATCCAATAATTTCCTCATTCATTTTACTGTCCGAGCCACCATAGAATGCGATGAATCGATCGGTAAATTTTTGAAATCTCTCCTCTATTGAATTGAATCTTGTTTTTATCCTCAAAATATCATCCTCAAAATTCAATTCATGATCAATCATAGGCGCAGTCGGTGTGTGTTCGATAATTTCATCTTCCATTTTCTCGTTTGTGCTGAGAGGAGAATTTCTTGGAAGATCCAATATATGATCATTAATTTCAGAAAATATCTCCTCAATAATCATGGAAGGCGGCTGCTCATATGGTCCAGATATGTGGAGTTGATCCGAGTAAAATTTATTTCTTTGATCATGAGTGGTTGGATCTTGGTATGGTGGAGCATGTCTGAAGAGGGGGTTGTTGTTCATGAAGCCTATCGGATTGGTGAAAAGAGATGGTGGTTGAGAGTCTCTTGGAGGAGGTGTTTTGGGTCTAACCGATACGAATTCGTTTTCATAGTATAGTTCTGATGGATTCTCGGTCATTTCTGAAAGAGTTGAGAAGAATGAGGGGTTGGGTCTGTTTTTGTAAAAGGGTTCCATGATGAGATTCGAATCAAGATAGGGAAGAGATGATTGCACGGGATAGTCAAGAGAAATCAAATGTGCGGCTATTGATCTCGAAATCGGTTCACGCACACCAATGCAAACACAATTCAAACCCCAGGTTCACCAACGCACACAGTGAAGCCGTAAGAGTTCGGCTATTATCTTTTCGATTTTAGTTGGTGATAAATCAATCTTGGCAAAAATTTAGCGAGCTGAGATTTCGGATTTGGGCTCTAGCCTTAAGTGTCGTCTCTCGCTCACTCAGAAAAAATAAAAACATCCAAGGTCGGGGTTGCTCTCCCGCAGAAATTCTTGATTTTATTGGTTATTAAGATCGGCTATAGTTAGCAGACCCAGTTTTAATTAGGTGATCACTGAAGAATTTAAATGAGCACAAATAAACGTCTACCGTCCAGTCCCAAATTCCTTTTAAAATTATGTGATAAAACAAGAGGGAGGAGTTCGGGAAAAGCCGATGCACGCGACAAACAATGATGTATGCTCAGTTAGAAGACTTACAGTGCCTCCTCGCAATCTCCATGTGGGATGCAATACAGAATTGAAAAATTTATACTAAATGCGTGCAAGCCGATGAAAACCGCACCTAAGCAGAAAGTTCTATTAGTGGGAAGAATTGAGTTGAATTTGGCTAAGTTGAACGATCTAATGTGTGTCTTAGTTAAAGTGCAGTGTGGCTTAAGATCCTACGAGCACAATCAAAAATAAAAAATGCTCAGAGAGCCGTATGTGCAGATCTATCCTAATCGCCACTCAAGTCGGGCCCCACCCTCGCCGGAGAGTGAAACAGGCCACGACACACTACAAATAGAGTTCAATGTCTTTTTACACACGCGAGAGTCCAAACGGACACCGCTATAAATGAGTAGGAAATAAAATTTGCAGAAATTTAAAACCTAGACTTTACGCTCTCTCACGACTCGACTCGATCTTAAATTAATTACGGTTTCTTCAGATGTCGGTGAAGATGCGTCGGTTTCTTGGAAAACCGCTCCACGTACCTCGGGTACCTCGCAAGAAAAATAAGAGAGAGAATGTCAGAGAGTGATTCAAATAATAATAATAATAATAAAATAAGAAAATAAATGCTGGAAAAAAAATATGGGATATACAATGAAAAATTCGGGGGTCAGACTACCCGAATGCAGAAAACCGAACAAAAATTTTCAAAATAAAAATCTAAGCCGTTTGCCTCCCCGGCAACGGCGCCATCTGACGTGTCCGATAATCACCGGGTTAAAAGGTTGTTTTTATCTTCGTTCGTGAAAATAATAAATGTATCGTTCGTTGTAGGCGGCAATCGGAAACAGTCAAGAAAATAACCACAAATAATTATTCAATTTCAATCTCGTGGTTTTATGTTTATTTTACTTGGGCAAGTCCCAAGGTCGATCACAAGGAGGCAAAGGAACAACCTAAAAATATGTCTATCCAATTTCGTGTTCGGTTTTCAAGACGGTCTTTTTTGGAATTTTCAATGCAATAAAGGGATGCAAAATGCAATTTCGGCCTATTTTAGGGACTAAAATGTAAACTTCGATCAAACAATGTCCGAAAAATACAAAACTTGGCCACAATGTAAGTGATGATGAACTAAATGCACTGTAATTTTTTTGGAATTTTTAGATGCAATATGAATTTTTTATGAATTTTTAATTGCAAACAAAATGATTTTCAATATTTAATTATAATAAATATTAAACCTATTTATTTTCGAGAACTAAAATTATTTAAGATCTATCACTAGGTAATGGATCTTAGAAAAATCCTAGACCTCAAAAATGTGGGTTTAATACCTATTAAAAATTAAATAGTGAAATACGCAAAATGATTTTTACAGAGCAAACTATGCATGTAAATGCAAAGATTTTTGGGCACAATGTTAACCACAATAAACCCTACACTATGTAATTTTTCAGGGATTTTTAGAGCAACGGTTAATTAAATAAAATTTGAAAAGTACAGATTGGGCAAAATATGGTAAATTCCACAGAATAATTAATTATTAATTAATCGTAGATCATAAAAATGTGCACAACATGTCAAAATGTAGAGAATCAAGTAACAAACATCATGCTATTTTTTGATAAATAAAATAATGTCTAGAAGAGGTTCAAAACAGGGGGAGAACACATGGGTGTAAATGCAGTAGATATAATAAATAAAATAAATAAAGAAATGCAGTGGGGGCCTAAGTGTAATTACCTAAACTAGGGGGGATAGACCTCTGGAGGCGGGATTTGGCGCGCAATATGAAGAAGCTCCGGGGGGGCTGATTGCAATTGACCCAGCGAGTCACGTGTAGATCACGTGAACCCTGGGGATGAAGGGCTGACGTCGTCCCCCCACGCACGTGCGGCTCACGTGCGGGGGGTCTCGGCCCTGGAGGCCGGTGGTGGTGTCGGGGCGGGGCTGCTCGGCCCAGGCGGGGGAGTACAGGCGATACCCCCAAGGCGTAGGAGGAGCGGGCGTTGGCTGGAGCGGCTCCTGTAGCGGTCGGTGGCGGGCCGGTAGTGTTGACGAAGCGAGGGCGGAGTCGGAGGTCGGAGCAGACGTCGTTGGAGGCGGTGGCGTCGCGACGGTTGGAGCTGCTGGCTTTGTTATCGTCGACGGGGAGCTCTGGAGATCGAAGGCGAAGGAGGGCGTTGTGCTCGATGAAGAAGGTCGATGAAGGCGAGTCGGTGGAGGTGGAGGATCGTTGTTGGCGATGGCGTGTCGGTGGCTCGACGGCGAAACGCGGAGCGGAGCAGCTACAGCGAGGGGGTTCGTCGTGGGCCGTTACGAGACCGGATGGACTCGGACCTCGCCGGAGAAGACGAGGAGGAGGCGCTGTCACCGCCGCTCCTCTGATCTTGCAGCTTATCGGTGGATAGTCGGAGTAGGGTGGCGATGGAGTTCTTAAATAGGCGAGGGATGCGAGGAGTGCGGGTGGTTGGTGGCGGCCGGAGATAACAGGGAGCTGTTGGCGAGATTAGCGGGCGGAGGTTGCGGAGAAGGGGCGCGGCGGTTGCGGGGCGAGCGCGTGGAGATGGAGGGCGGAGGACTCGGGGCAGTCCGTTGGGGAAGACGGGTTCCAGGTCGTTCGATCGGCCGAGATCGAACGGCCCAGGATGGGCCAAGTGTCGGGCTGGAAACAAAGAAAGGGGCGCACGTGCGGAGCACGTGCCAGGGAGGCACGTGCGTCGCACGTGCGTCCTTTAATTTTTTTTAATAAAAACGATATAAATAGAGGCTAAAAAACGCTGACACGTGGCGGCCTCTGGGGTTGCCACGTGTCAGCTCCAGATAAATCCGAAAATAAAATATTTGTAAAATCGATAAAAAATAGCAAATGACCTCGGATCAAAAAAGTTCCTTAACGAAAAATGCTCGTCTCGACGAGATCTACAACTTCCATGAAGACATCAAAGCCAAATTCGGTCGAATGTAAAAAGTGAATTTTTGGGGTATCCCATGTACATAGAATACCTTGATTTTTGGGTTTTGTATTTTTTTGTCATTTTTAAATAAGATAAAAATCTGAAAAAATATGGAAAAATCAAAGATAAATAAAAGACATCTAAATCTGTTTTTTTTTGGATTTTTATTAATAAAGAAAATATATACATAAAATATAGGTCAGAAAACCGCGAAAATATACAATGTGCAAAAGAGGCCCAAAACCCAACTTTCACATACGAGCTCCGATTCACTTGAACTTGGTCTTGTTTTGAAGGTAATTGAATGTGCATTAGTTCAAAAGTGAGTAGGATCAAATCGGACACTGGATGGAGAAGATATGTGGCTTTTAGTCCGAAAATCCTGAAACTAGGGTTTAGGTTTTTGGTCCACTTAACTGGGTTAATTTTTTTTTTGTATTTTTTATTTATTCTTGTTAGTGATATGTACACAGTGGAGGTGGGTTTGTGGCATTCGGAGTTAGCATGAAGGAGTTAAAAATAGGGGAAGTTAAGCTATTTACAGGTCATTTTTGGCTTGGATTTTTGGCTTCTTATTTTATGCAGAAATTAATGCTAAAATGCAATTCTTATGAAATCATGCCTGAATGCTCATTATGCAGAATAAATGCAGAAATATTGTTGATTTTGAGGGACTTGAGCTTAATTAATGAGACTTAGAATGGTGAATCCGAGATTCATCAGACGGCGAACAGAAAGTGGTCGGAGCGAGGCTCCGGCGAGGTGACCAAACCTATTCCAGGCTAATTACATCGATAAAATAGGAAATAAATATATGAAACGAAACTTAAGACTAATTTTAACTTACAGAAAGCAAAATGGCGCAGCTCTTATCTTTCTCTGAAGGGAGCAGAGGTGGTCGGAGCACACCAAGGGCGCACCTCCAACTCTCCTTCAAGCGCCAGGGACCTCAGGGGACTTCCCCCTGTCACGAAGATGCACTCTTGGCCGAAGCCACGAAGTTTTAGAGAGTGGAAGATGACCACAATCGAGGAGGTCGGAGGTCAATTATTTATAGGCAAGTATGGCACCCTTACTAATCGGCAGATTTAAAAGATTCAAATATATGTACAAGGGATTTAGAGGGTCGGCGTAAATCTTAGAGTATCGGAGAACATATCTCATGAAGGGATCGTGGGTGATTGATCGATAGATCAAGCAAGAAAATGGGATGAAAAATGGGGAGTTGACAATTCTGACGCATATCAGAGGCGCCAAGGGGGAGTTGACCAGAGGTCAACGAACACTGGGCCCTGATTGGTTCACGCAAGCTCACTACAAGACAAAACTGACTATTTGTTCGAAACTAATTATTTAAAAATAGTAAATAATTTTATCAATTTTTTATTATAATATAAAAATTGTTTATTATTTATGTAGTATTTTATTAAGATTTTTATTTATTTTTTTATTATTTATTAGTAGTTAATTTTTAGGGGTATATTTATAGGTATATTCATCTATGTTTTAGCTATTTTATTTTTATTTTATATATTTTATTTTATTAGGTTATTCTCTTATTTTATACATTTATAACTTATTTTTAGGTATATAAATATATTTTATTATATTTTTGTGATGTTGTTTGTATCTTTAAATAAATATATATATTATATAGGTATAAATGTAAGTATTTATTTTTTTGAGGAAAAAACGGCCAACACCATATAGGTGTGAGCCCAATAAATGTAGGTATTTTATCTATGTATTTGGTTCATTATTTTTATTTAAAGCGTTTTCTTCGATTTTATTTTATTTTTATATTTTTAATAGAATATAAATGATATCTACAAGAGTCTAAAAATATACTTGAATAAAAGAATAAAGAATAGATTTTACTTTTATTTATTTACAAGTATTAGCATAGATATTTTGCATATGTATTTATGTGGACTTATTTTATTTTGTGTTTTATTTGAAGTTTTATTTTGGTTTTAATATATACAAGAGTTATAAATAATATTTACAAGATTATAAAAATATAAAATTGTAAAAATAATAAAGAATGAATAAATTGAATATTTTATTCAGGTATACTATACGATGAGGGTCCAAAACCTAACTTTCACACCTTAACTCTGAAAAATATGAAACCACATTCATTAAATAGATTGTTAAAAGTTTATACAATTAGAGGTCATTTTGATATATTTTGAGTTTTTATTTGGAAGATATGGGTCTGTGAAGTTGGGATTTTAGCTTTTTATTTTGTGTATAAAAAGTACAATGTGTATAATTTTGTACAAACTCAATTTTGTATTTTTATTTATATTATTATCTACGACTTTTATGTACAAAGTTTCTTTATTTGATTTATAAATAATAAAGAATAAAATGGGTGTCAAAAATGAATTATTGATGAATAAATAAGTGTGATTTTTATTATATGTTTGGCCATTATCTCCCTCTACTTTATTCCTTGTCGACCAACTCAATTGTTGACTTGGGCTTAGGTTTAGGATCATGGTATTTTATTCTTTTTTTCTTCTCTTTATTCTATAATTTTGACATTAATTACAGTATTATTTACACAATAAATGCAATAAAAAATGAATGTTATTTTATACAAACTAATGTTGTTTACATGCATTAGCTAGGGTTTTTAAGGTCAAAATGATAAAATAAAGGTGATGAAATGGAGATTCATCAGTAGGGTACCTAGACAGGAGGACCCTTGGTTTTGTTTTTCGAGCTCTTTTTGCCCATACCGATCGGACAGATTTTGGAGTGGTTTAGTCCAAAAGTCTCTCCCACCCGTCTCTGGGGCGTAGTTCTGGAGTGTGCCTAGCCGTCTCGTGGACCATACTTCCACTAGGAAGGCAAGACGGAAGAGTCTCTTAGGAGGCTTTCTCACCACTTGAGTTTTGGTTACTGTTCCGCCAGTAGCTCTTGGTGAGGAAAAGATCGTTGCCAACTGGAGTTGAGGTTGGTTACAGTTGAGTTTGGCTACAGATGAGTTTGATTACAACTAAGTTGGCTACGGCTGAGTTTGGCACTATTCTTGAGGTTATTTAATGTTTCGTCAATAGGTCCTGGAGTTGAAGATCGTGAGATAGAAATCATCAATCGTTGACATTTAATCATAATTTAGAACTATTATTACGGATGCTACGAGAAGCAGGTGGACATATTGGGAACTTAGTTAGGATGCATATATCCCCACCGCATGCCTACGGAGGCACTCCAATCCTAAGTATTCTTCACACCTTAGAGTCATAGTGTAAAATCACACTTAGGCCAAGGTCACAAACTATCCACTAAGCTTGAGAAATTAGACAAAGATAAAAATCATATTAGAGACTCGTTATCTACAATCCCAAGATAAATCAACATGAGTTATAACTGATAAAAAGATGATAACCTACATATCATATAATCAATAAATAAAAATATTATATATGGAAAGTTAAGGGGTGATGGGTGAACAGAGGATTCACATACAGAACAACTTGAAAACAAATTTCCATGTAAGTAGCTTGTAAAATTTAAATGTAAACCCTATCTACTTGCTTGTTTTTGAAATCACTGAAATACATATTTTATATTTTAATAATTTGATTTTTTTCAACTTTTATGGGCATTTCTCTTGCTCTCAACATGAATGGCAGGTAAAACACATGCACTACAGTAGTCCGACAACTGGACGCCGAGCTTCCGCAGTTACTCTCTACGTTACACATGTTATAGTTTTTGTATATGATAATGTAAATGCTTTTCTTTATCTTCTATATTTTAGGTTGCATGTACAAATTGTCAATTTATTCTGTTGCATGCAAATATATGTGAAAATTAATGCAAATCCGAATTTGGTGACACTTGTAATTCTGTCACTTGTTCTTAAAAATGTGAATGCCATTCGAATCGCAAAAAAATCCCTCACTTTCAGGTAAACTAAAGTGATCGATATCGAAAATAATATTACAAGTGATGTGTAAACGGATAACCCAGAACCGTGGGCATCACACAAACCACCTTAAGCGGTTCTCTCTCACCTTATCCTCTATCAGAGGTACACTAATTTCCCTTCTGATCACATCGTTTCGAATATGATCTTTCAGTATATTACCACATCGACCATATGATTGTCCTTTCTACTAATGTCATTCTATATACATGTTTATGATTCGCATGCTAACATTCATATCCATCGAGTATAGCAGGTCTCATGGCTGCTTTGTAATATGTTCCTTTGATTTTCAAATGAGTTTTCTTATCACATAGAATAGTAGATGCCCCTCTCCATTTTAGCCAACATGCATGTACTTCATGAGTAACATCTTCATCAATTCCCCCATCAAGTTGCAAAATAGATCCCAAGTATCTAAAATAATCTTTCTTCTGAATGTTATCTTCACCAAGCTTCACCTCTGTTTCTCAACCACTAATTCCATCAAATGTGTACTCTATATATTCAGTCGTAAACCTATTTGTACAAATCCTTTAGTCTTTAAGGCATGTACAAACCTCGGGCTTCT
The DNA here is from genome assembly GCA_037367405.1 of Ottelia alismoides. Classification (NCBI taxonomy): domain Eukaryota; kingdom Viridiplantae; phylum Streptophyta; class Magnoliopsida; order Alismatales; family Hydrocharitaceae; genus Ottelia; species Ottelia alismoides. The sequence continues at coordinate 126,426 of JAZKJV010008868.1, read as the reverse complement.
TATTTACTCCATCTCTATTCTCGTCAACAAACACAATATCATCAGCAAACAACATACACCAAGGTATCTCTTCATGAATAAGACTAGTCAACCCATCTATAATCAAAATAAAAAGGAATGGACTTAAAGTTGAACCTTGATCTAGACCAATGCTGATGTCAAAATAGTCAGTCTTCCCAAATTGGATACTTACACAAGATGAAGCCTCATCATACATAAGCTTTACAAGGTTAATGTACTGGACAGGTACTTATCTCTTGTCCAAAACTCTCCACAAGATATCTCGTGGAACTAAATCATAAGCCTTCTCCAAATCTATAGAAAATACATTAAAGTTCTTCCATTTAGATCTATGAATCTTCATTTTTTAGGGAAAAACATGGTACAACGTCGAGGAGGCACCTACCCTTAAGCTTCTATATATTCACAGTAAAAATAGTTACACATACCAAAAAGTCTTTAGTATTTTTGCATGCGCTATTACATTTTCCACATATATATGATCATTCTCGGATATACAACCATTCTGTGCAAGCCACAAAGACCAAATAACACTGTTGTAAAAGTCGGCTGACTAGTCGTCTCGAGGGGGAGGGGGAAGGGGGAGGGGTAGGTGACTCGACTAGGCCTACTCGGTCAACCCAACTAATCGGGTCGACTAGTCGGTCAACTACTCGGCTGACCTTTACATTGAGATTTTTTATGTTTTCTTAAGACCAAACCTATTATTATATGGTTAATGTTATATTTAAAGATAATTTCTTTTTTACATTTATTACGATAGTATTGAAAATGTACAAATCAATGTAAATATATAAGAATATGCGTATAAAAATTGATTTATATATTTAAAATAATTAAACAATTTAAAATCGATTAATGGTCAACTAATTCTTATTAGTTGCCTGACTGTCGATTAATCCTTTGTCAGTAACCTTATCGATCGAGTACCGACTATCGCATTCTACAACATTGCTAAAGAATAATCGTCGTTTTGATCTTGGTCGAACTATTCCCATGACCTAAGGTGTTTAGGGATACCCAAAAATCAGCCCATCCGCATGTATAGACTCCAACAATTGGTGTTGCCCACACCTCCTTTGCAATAACACATTCAAAAATAAATTCTTAACATTCTCATCTTCCACCAAACAATGCCCATATATGCCATCGTTGTCCGAAAAAAACCATGCTCTTCTATCAACCTTTATCAGACAGGTCCTTCAAAGTAACCAAATAAAAATCCTAACCTGCAATGGAATCTTCCATCTCCAAATGTCAGCGAATCGGTCGGGTCAAAAACCTTTAGTGAGTAGAAAGTCGTGCATGCCTTCTGCACTATAAAATGCCCCTCGATCCAGAACCAATGATCAGCATAGTCAACCATTCAATCGCGAGTTGGCAAGGCCTCTAAAAGCTATATAAGCTCTACGTTGATTCGAAAAGGCGGATTGAAAAATAGGAAGCCAACTGCCACACGCCAAGCAGTCTCTCACAAAACAACCCGCATCAGCTGCCGGGCAAAAAGTCTGGGATGACATATACATAGAGCACCTCGCCCAGTTCAATCGTCTGACCAAAAATAGAACCCACGAGCATCACCAACAGGTCTCATTATTAGCATCACATGAGGAAGCGTCGAGCAGATCCCCTTACAAAAATTGGAATGCAAACGCAAAATTGTTATCTGTGAAAAAGGGTCAAGAGACGCCCCATACATCGAGCACAAAGTCCTGCATAACAAATCAAATCCTCCTCCCCATATCCGGGTTAAGCACTATTCATCGCCTTCAAGCTTCAGATCCCCAACTCGTCGTCCTCCTTCTTTATGAAAGTCTTCCACCCAACCAAAGGTATCCCCTGAGACTCCCCAAATGAAGCCCAGAAGAAACATCTCATAGCCCATCTAACCGTCCCTTCACCCCAGTCGGCAACAAGCGCGTAGACAACAAAAACACTGGGAGGCCTGAAAGAACCACCTTCCAAAAGAATCAGAATGGCAACGTAGCCTCACACAGCACCATCCCCTCCTCATTCATCTTAAAAGGAAGAAAAGAAGACTCAACACAATTAATCTTCAATCCTGCGAGAAAAGCCCAAACAAATCGAGCACAATGGTCATCCCCTCCACAGTCGCAACCTCACTCTCCACGAAGAAGATAGTATCATCAGCATATTGGAGAATGGGGATAGAAATCCCTTCGATACTGAATCCAACCAAGAAATCACCCTTTCTTACCTTTGATACCATTATGGCCAGAGCATCTTTTGCCACAACCACAAAAAGAAAAGGTGTCAACAGTATCCCTATTTGACCCCTCATTACGACTGAAAGAAATCATTTTCTTCTTTGTCATTCACCAGAATTGCATAAGAGGTTGTCGTTACACATCTCTTTATTCAGTCAATCCACACACTAGGATAACCTCTAGGATGCAGGGACACCCATAGGAAATGCCAGTCCACACAGTCATAAGCCTTGGAGAAGTCCACCTTCCACATAAGCCCCTCGATCTTCTTCCTTCGCCACTCGACAACAATTTCAGATGTCAAAACCACCCTATCCATCATGTGCCTCCCAGGTATGAAAGATGTAGTACCACATCAATAATAAAACCCCAACACCTCTCGCAATCTGTAGGATAACACCTTAGCAGCAATCAGATAAATAGCATTTGACAATGCTAAAGAAGGGCATAAGTCATCAACCCATTGACCACATCCTTCTTTGGCAGAAGGAAAAGAAGGGAACGGTTCAACCGCTCAAAACCATCATTTGTCCGATGTAGTTCCTCAACCACATCTAGCCCATCCTTGCCCATCAAGTCCCAAAATTCTAGTAAAAGAACACCAAGAAGTTGTCCAATCCCAAGGACCCGTCAGAATTAAGATCGAACACCGCTCGCTTGACCTCAAAAGACCGAAAAGGACGTAACAATTCCTTAAACTGCAAGGCAGATAAATGCAGGAGATCTCTTCGCGACCATCTAGCACCACTACTGGTCACTCGCCTGCTGAGTTCAACAAAATGTCACTTCACTACGTCGACGATGGCACGATCACCACACAACTCCTCACCATTCACCTCGATCGAGTGGATCGGATTGCGCCTCCAACGGCCATTAGCCATTGTATGAAAGAATCTAATGTTTGCATCCCCACCTTCAACCATTTCTACCTCGAACGATGCCTCCACTCCACTTCTCGCTTCTTGTCCTCCTCCAAGAGAGTGTGAGCATGCTCACGTCTCAAAGCCAACTCCTCCTCCATCAGCACTCTAGAGTCCTCCATCTGATCAACTCGTATGACCTTTGCCTGAGCTAAATCCCTACGTTGCCCTCGTAGCACCCGAGCCTCCCTCCTAAATCGAGTAAGCATGGGAGTAAGCATGCAACATAAAGCTTTGAGCCTCGTTCATTTGTTCAAGAGCCTCGTTCTTCTCCCTAAGTCTTCGGCAGCCTCCTCGATCGGGGACATTCGTCCTATTGCGGTATCAAATGCTATATACCTAATCACAGCGAAGGTTTTCGCCCGTAGGCTGAACCTTATTCTTGGGAACGTTGTCTCGCTGGCTCAGGCAGCTTTTGTCCCCGGCCGTCAGATCTCTGACTGCATATCGCTCGCGTCTGAGATCATCGCAGATTGGAAGAGAGGGGGTACTAACGGCATTCTTTGGAAGGTGGATTTCTCGAAAGCCTATGATACTCTGGATTGGAGCTTTCTCTGGAGTGTGCTCAAGAGAAAGGGCTTCCCCGACATTTGGATCACTTGGATGCGACGTTGCATCTCTACGGCATCGTTCTCGGTTATGGTCAATGGGAGCCCGGAGGGGGGTTGGGTCCAACCTCGCAGGGGGTTGCGCCAGGGTTGTCCCCTCGCGCCTATGCTATTCATTATCGCGGTTGATGTTCTCTCGGACATGGCGGAGGGCGTTGCTGCGCACGGGTTGACCAGAGGTTTCTCGAAGAACGGGATTGAGGTCTCGCTCGCCCAATATGCTGATGACACTCTTTTCTTCATCGAGGGGGGTATTGAGGAGGCTACGGGCATGGCGATGACGCTTGAGCTTTTTTCGGAATTATCGGGTCTGACGAAGAACAACATGAAGTCGGTTTTCATCCCTTTTGGACAGGCGGAGCTGGCAGCGGAAAACTTGGAGGCGGTGTTGGGCTCGGGGAGATCCTCCCTTCCTATTGATTACCTGGGGTCTCCTTTGTCTCTGGGGAGGACTCGTATCCGCGATTGGTTGAGAGTGGTGGAGAAGGTCGAAGCGAAGCTTGCGGGGTGGAAGGTTGCGGTCCTATCGAAGGGGGGGCGTCTGGTGCTATTGAAATCCGTCCTCTCCTCCATCCCTATCTTCCTTCTTTCAAATCGCAAGATGCCAAAGGGGCTGCGGACGCGGCTGGAAAAGCGCATGAGCGCATTCTTATGGGCCAATGGTACGGCTGGGAATAGGGGGATTCACTTGGTAGGATGGAAGGAGATTTTACATCGGAAAGAGGACGGGGGGCTGGGGGTGAAATCTCTTGAACAAATGAACAAGGCTCTTCTCCTCAAGTGGGCTAGCAGAATCTGTGGTCCGGGTAATGACCTCGCTTGCGCCGCGATCCGAAAAATTTACAACGTTACTGGTGCCCCTCCTCCGCTGATCATTGGCAGCAGCTCTTCGTCCCCTTTCTGGCGCAGCATGGTGAAGGCATTTGTGAGCAACCTCGCCCTATTTAGACTTGTTCTCGGGCATGGGGAGTCCTTCGCATTTTGGTCTGATGATTGGTCGGGGGGTGGGGCTTTGCGCTCTCGGTTTCCCCGGCTGTTTGCAATTGCAGGTGACAAGGCTTGCTCTGTCGCGGCTTGCTGGAGCGATGGTCTTTGGTGCCCCACTTTCGCGGCTTCCCTCTCTGAACAGAGATTCGATGACTTCTTGGCTCTACTGGAGTCCCTTCGGGAGGTTCGTCAGGGACCACTGGGCGTGGAGAGAGGGATCCTTCTCGGTGAGAGGGGCTTATGGCGCTATCTCCAGACCACCTCCGGCTGGCTCGGAGTTGCTCTGCAGAGATTGTTCGATGATATGGGCTCTGAAGCTACCGGAGCGGATTGGATTTTTTTTGTGGCTCCTTAGACGTAAGCGCTTGATGACGAGGGATAGGTGCATGAGGCTGCTTGGGGTCACTTCTGATATGTGCCCCCTTTGTCATGCGGCAATTGAATCGATCGAGCACATGTTCTTCACCTGCTCCGTGGTAACTCAGGTCTGGCTGGACTTATGCCTGCCTTGGTGCAACAGCGGCGACTTCCTCTCCTTTTGGGAATCGGTCCATGCTAACATCCATAGAACGCGGAGGGAACGGGCTCTGCCTATGGCCTACCTTTGGGCTGTTTGGACTCTGGAGGGGCAGAAACGATCTTCTCTTCTCGAGACAGCGTTTTTACAAGGAAAATGTGTGTGCGTTAGTTAATCGACTGCTGATCGATTGGAACCTGTAATGGGTGGGGTGCGATCCTGTGGGATCTCTTGTTACTTTTTGTATCTCCCACTTTTCCTCTTAATATATTTTGGGGTGGACACCATTGAGTGTTTCCCCCTTCCTTTTAGACTTCAAAAAAAAACATAAAGCTTTGAGCTTCTCTACCATTTTCCTCGAAGCTGACCCGAACAACTCCCAATCGTCTCCATCAGATCCCCAAACACCACAGATGCTATTAGAAAGTGGGGGTAAAGCTCCTCCTCAGATTTAGATTTTCGAGCCTCTGGGTGGTTCAGACTCTGCAAAGTGGGCCCTTCAACCGACAAGAACTGACACACCCGAGGCTGCCACACCTTGAGAAGTTTGCAATCTCGTCGTCGGTGGCCCCATGTACCGCACTTTAAACAAGGGAGGTCATGTGCCACATGTCGCCATTGTTGCCACGCACGCACCACTTCCCAATCAACATAATCCACAAACCAACGGCCCCTTCCTCTTCCCATCAACAGCCACATCTTGGTTACGATGAGATGCAGTAGCCTCTTGTAGATTCACACCATCAAGAGACCTAGCATAAATCCGAATTCTTCTCCTCAATATGTGGATGATAGCTTCAATAGTTGAGAAACATGACATAAATCCGAATTGATTTTATGTTACTTTGGAAACTTATTTCATCTTTCTTTCAATCACATGTTCCTAAATTTTCATACTGACTTATCAATTTGATAATTCTGTAATTCAAGCAATTTTGAATCTCTCTTTTATTCTTGTAAAGAGGCATCATAACACTTTTCCTCCATTCTTCAGATATTTTCTTGCATCAACAAATAACATTAAATAAATTTGTAAGCCAAATCAAGCCATGTTCACCTAGAACATTCCATGCTTCTATGGGAATATCATCAAGTCCTGCAGCTTTCCGAGTTTCATAATATTCAAAAACTCCTCTGCTTCATTTCTTTATTAAAATAATTGTATTTTACTTTATTCTTGGCTGAGAGGCATTATGTGTGAAGGCTTTTCTTCTCAAAAAAGAAGAATTGGTTATGAGATTATGAACCTTGAAATGTTCAACGTTGAAACCTTTCTTATTTTAAAGATAAATATGGTAAGTTGTGTGCTTTTTAAATGGTTTGGACTACAATAGAAGTAGCTTGTATAGCAAGAATTTGTTAGCCATGGGTAGGCTAAGTCCGGGCACAAGACGTAGCCCAGAGAAAGGGTGAAAACATATAAATCTGTGTATTGTGATTTACTTGTAGTTTGTCTTTTGAGCTAATATTGTTTACTATTGATCTTATTCCTCTTCCACATTATTCACCCCAATGTGTTTCTTCACCTCTGAGCAGCATGGACAGGAGCCATCAAACTCCTAGAAGAGCCTGACCATATGAGCAACCATCCATCAACTGGAGAAAAACCTTGACCTGTTGGGCGATATTCTAACCCCAAATCTACTTCTACTCCGACAAAGCAAGCTTGAGGTCAACAATTATCGGTGCATAGAGCACCCTACCATCTGCTCAAATCCAGTAATTAAGCTCGATTTTAAAAACTTCATCCATATTCAATAGTAAAAATATTGCAAAACTATTGTTTGGTAGCCAGATTATCACAGGGTAAGCTGGCTACCCACGATATACCCCATGTTTGATTATGAGATACCCTAGCTCCACCCATGCATTCTTGAGTTGGAGTTTGTTGTATGGTACCCACATTTTCTTTGTTATAATATTTTTTAACCACGTTCAAATTAAAAAACTTAACATCAAAACCATATTATAATAATAAAAATAATCAATATGTGACATAGCAATGAGATATCACATCCCATTTACCATACCAACCCTCCTAACCATTCAAACAACTATTATTCACAGAAAGGCTACCAATCTAGCTAACCCTCTGATAGAAGGTTACCCCAGCCCAACCCTATTACCAAACATGGGTGCAAAAGAATTCCAGTTGACGAATGACCTCTTGGCACGCGTACACCTTCCCTTCCCACTTGTTCATCTCAAACAACCCTAAGAGATTAATATCTTGATTGATAACAATAACACAATCTTCAAATATCAAACCATATACTATTTTGAAAATAGAGAAGAGAATCACAAACATATATCAAGAATGTCATGGATTACGTTGATTCAAGGTGTGATGGCAAATAGGCATCTTTTAGGCAAACAACATAAAAGTCGAGTGATTACATTTTGCGGACCAAACTAAGTGTGATGAAAAGACTAAATTTAATTTAGTTATTATTTTGAAAAGAAAAATAGGAAAATCACATGTCCAATCGCATACCACATACTTTCTAGGTTACCCAACCAATTACTTTGCAATGAGTTTATACCACATACTTTCTAGGTTACCCAACCAATTACTTTGCAATGAGTTTAAGGGGTGGAGATGCAACACACCAACTTTGGGGGTATTTCTGCCATATCATTTTTATATATTTACAATGTATTTTATAGTCGCATTATATCTAAATTATCCCCATATATTTACACAATTCTCCTAGAACTTCCAAACACTAGGATTTTTACCACCATAGAAGTTGTGTCCATTATTAAATGTACTAAGCCTTCTCCCACTATAAGTAGGATCGGCTACATGAATTCTTGCTCAAATCCATGTTGAAAGATTCGAGTATTTTTTACGCGGGCCGTCGACTACCTAACACAACCCCTGCAAGAGTGGGATTTGAACCTGTTGTCTTTTGTGTAGTAGACATTGTACTACCACTAGACCATTAAGTCGGTACAAGTTGTGTCCATTATTGAACTCATAAAATGCCTAGAGAAAATTTGTCAAGGAAGAGGCTTGGACCGTGGTCTCGGGCAGTGGTCCCCGAGCCGCAGTCTTGCCCGACTCGAGGAGGAATAGGTCTCGGGCAGTGGTCCCCGAGCCGCGGTCTTGCCCGACTCTTAGGGATGCCGTTGCAGCGGTCACAGGCTTGGACCGTTTCGGGGAACACCGGGTTGGTTCCTTATGAAGATCCTTTCTTGGAATGTTCGGGGGCTGGGGGAGGCGGATAAGAGAAGAATTTTGGGAGCAAGATTCACAGAATGGGGTTGCGATGTTGTTCTGTTGCAAGAAACGAAGTTGCAAGGGGTCAATGATGTTCTGTGGAAGACGTTTGGGGCGGGGGGAGTGGATGAGGTCAGGGCTTTGGATGCGGATGGCGCGGCGGGTGGTCTGTTTATCGCATGGAGGTCGGCGGCCTTCGCCTTGGATTCAGTGATCAGGGGAAGGCATGTAATTTCCGTTCGTCTGGTTCGTATGGACTCTGCCTTGCCTATTGCTTTGTCTTGTATTTACGGCCCTTATTGCCACATCAAAAGAAAAGAACTGTGGGATGATCTGCGTGAGGCAGGTAGGCTTTTTTAAGGGATCTCGTGGCTCCTTGGGGGGGACTTTAATGTAACTCTTCGTTCGTCGGTTAGGCCCGGGCAAGGGGTGGTCAGGACCCAGGATCCCTGGATTTTGCGGAGCTGGTGGATTCTTTGGCGCTTGAGGATTTGGCGGTGGGGGATATTTCTTACAAGTGGAGAAACGCCAACTCCCGTTCCCGTATTGACCGGTTCCTGGCGTCCTCGAAACTTCTTGAGTTTTTTCCTCTTTGTTCGGTGTCTTCTAGGCCTCGCAGTCTATCGGATCACACGCCTATTGTTTGGGAATCTGGCGATGCGCCCACATTGAGGGGCCTCTTTAGATACGAGCAATGTTGGTTGCTTGAGGACAACTTCAAGGACTTGGTGATCTCTCATCGGTCTCAGACACAGGTTGAGGGCTCTGCGGTTTCGAGGTTTGCGCAAAAGCTTATTTCTCTGCGTAAGAGACTATCTTTGTACAAAAAGGCTACTAGGGAGGCGCGGATAGCCGCAAGGAAGGAGGCGTAGGGGGTGGTCAGCAGTCTGGACGCCGTGGAAAATGATCACGATCTCCTGCCGGAGGAACTGTGTGCGCGCTCTCTTGTGCAAAAACAAATCGCGGTGGAGGACCGGAAAAGGGTAATTGAATGGCGCCAGAGATCGAGGGCAACGTGGCTCAAGGAGGGTGATGCCAATACGGCTTTCTTCCATCGTGTCGCTAGCGGGAGGAGGCGCTCAAATATTTTACGCTCCATCACGATTAATGGCAATCGTGTTATGGGGGATAGGGAGATGGGATCCGCTATCGCCGCTCACTTCAAGGAATTCTATGCGAGGCGCATTCCGAGGGATTGGAGGTGGTCGGGGGGTTGGGGCGGCACCGCTCCTGCCCGATCTTTGCGAGGGCCTCACGCGGGCAATTTCGATGGATGATGTTAAAGCGGTTGTTTGGGACTTGAACGCGGATGGGTCTCCGGGCCCTGATGGCTTCCCAATAGCTTTCTATCGAGATTTTTGGGAGTCAGTGGGTGAAGAAGTGCTGGAGGTTATAACCGAGTTTTATGCTGGCAATGCGGGCTTTGAGCGAATAAACAAGGCTATCATTGTGTTGCTTCCTAAGTCCTCCTCGACGGAGGGGATTGAGGAATTCCGTCACATCTCTATTTCCAATGACATGTACCTTATCGTGGCTAAGGTGTTAGCTCTGCGGCTTGCTCGGGTACTCGACTTGATCATCTCGCCAATGCAAACGACCTTTATTCAGGGAAGGCAGATAGCGGATTGCACTACCCTCGCCTCGGAATTGGTTGCGGATTGGATAAAGGAGGGAACGCATGGTGTGTTATGGAAAGTTGACTTTGCAAAAGCCTATGACTGCCTTGATTGGAAATTCTTGTGGTCGGTTTTGCGGAGGAGAGGATTCCCGGAGCTGTGGATCGCATGGATGCGTCGTTGCGTGACCACGGCCTCGTTCTCAATTATGATCAACGGTCGTCCGGAGGGTGGCCTCTTCCAACCTAGAAGGGGGATCCGTCAGGGATGCCCCCTTGCTCCACTTCTTTTTGTTATTGCAACGGACGTGCTGGCTTGCATGACTAATCGTGTTCTTGAAGCCGGGCTATCGGCGGGCTACTCCAAAGGCGGGCTTAGCGTCCCTTTGCTCCAGTTTGCTAATGACACCATCTTTTTTATTGAGGGAGGCCATGCGGAGGTCTCGAGAATGTCGGCGGCACTTGACCTTTTTAGCGAGTTGTCGGGCTTATGTAAGAATGTCAACAAGCTGAAGGTCATCCCTTTTGGGCTATCGGAGGAGGAGGTGGATGTATGCGGTCGTGTTTTGGGTCTGTTCCTGGGACCTTGCCTATTGAGTACCTAGGGATGCCCTTGGTTGCAGGAAGGGCCAGACTCAGGGATTGGCTGGTGGTCGTCGAGAAGGTGGAGAGGAGATTGGCCGGATGGAGATCGGCCTTGCTGTCGAAAGGGGGAAGCCTTGTCCTCCTTAAGGTGATGCTCTCCTCTGTCCCGGTCTATTTCTTGTCTAATCGTCGGATGTCGGTGGGGATTCGCAATCGGCTCGAAAAGCTGATGCGAAGATTTTTGTGGGGAAAAAATGGGGAGTCGACGGGGGATGCATTTGGTGGGGTGGGATTAAGTTACTCTTCGCAAACGTGAAGGTGGTATGGGTGTGCGTAGACTGGAGCTCATGAATGAAGCTTTCCTTCTTAAATGGGTAAACAGGATTCGGGGCCCTGGTGAAGACTTCTACTCCAAGATTTTATGTGAGATTCACGGTGCTAGCGGGCCGGTTCCTTCTTCGGCTACTATGGTGGGGACCTTAGACACCTTTTTGGCATGGGGTGTTGGACGTTTTTTCGAAAAATCAAGCGTTGTTTATGCCGGTTCTGGGTAGTGGTGCTTCCTACAGATTTTGGAATGATGATTGGACGGGGAGGGGGACCTTGTTCTCGCGCTTCCCTCGCTTGTACGCTTTGGCTGCTGAGAAGGATGCATGTGTCGCCTCTTGCCGGTTGGATGGTTGCTGGTCTCCGACCTTCCTTGCCAATTTCTTTGAACAGAGGATGGAAGATTTTCTCGACCTTCTGGACGGTGTCAAGGATGCTGGCACTCCTTCAGGCGGGAGGGGCCATTGGGCGTGGCGGGGAGGCCCTTTCTCGACAAGGAACGCTTATGGGGCAATTTCTAGGCCTCTGCCGGCTCAATCGGACTCTCTGGTGCGTGATTGCGGTTTCTTTTGGGATCTCAAGCTCCCCGAACATCTGGGTTTTTTCCTTTGGCTTTTTCGTAGGCAGAGGCTGATGACGAGGAATCGTTGCGCAAGGTTGCTTGGCAATGTCTCAGATAGATGCGTCTTATGCGAAAATGCGGTGGAGACCATTGGACATCTTTTCTTCGCATGCCCTAAGGTCATTGGGGTTTGGCAGGAAGTTGCCTTGAATTGGGTGTGCACTTCGGACTTGGCGGTCTTCTGTGATTCGCTGGTGGCCGGCAGAAACAGAGAGAGGAGGGATATTTTATGGCCCATTGCGAGTTTGTGGGCGATTTGGTTGGGTCGAAACGCTGCTCTCTTCTCGGGTCAACGTTTTTACAAGGAAAACATCCTTATTCACTGCGCGAGATTGGTAGAAGAGTGGGTGATGTCTTAGCTCTCTGTATGGCACCTTTTTGTCTTACTGTGTAAACCGCATGTTTACTTTACGCTTGTTTTAATCAATTGGGGCGAACATCGATGAGTGTATCCCCCTTTTTTGGGCCTCAAAAAAAATTGTCAAGGAAGAGACAACTCCATACTAAAAAAGGCCAAAACATAAGGAAAAGTTGCTCTTGCGCATTTGCCTATCGAAACATTGTTCAACCAACATAAAGACAAAAGTAGCACAGAATACACACTTACAATCGAAGATGCATGGGCATCAAGTCTTTGAAGATTTTGGTAAATTAAATTGATCGCATCCATTATTTCAGTATGATTCCAGTGCTCTCTTTCATGTAAATTTTCAGATAACTTTTCAAATGATAGAGCAAAAGAGCTATCCCATGATGTGAATAGCGAAGGATTCCACTGCAGTTTTAAAATCTTTTGTCAGGAAAAATATCAAGAGCATAGTAAAATATTAATTCAAGTTGAAATCACAAAATTAAGCACAAAAAAAAGAAAAGATAGTGAGAATTTATTGATATCAACCTGAAATGACGTCTTTGGATTTCTCAAAGATTCTTCCAGCTTTGAGAACAAGGAATCGATAGCTGCCAGCAGGAAAGGCAATGCCTTGGCCGGGTCCTTTGTCAATAAATCTCCATATTTGTCTACCTCAGTATAGACCTAGTTGAAGTACAACCATTTTCAGATTATGCGGCAAAAATAAAATTGTCCATATTCTGAGAATCTATACTAAAAAATGTGGACATAATGGAACTACAAGGAAGAAAATAACATGCAAAGTAAATACAGTTATCTCAATCACAAGATGTTAAACACTGATTAAAGAACATTAACAACCAATACCAGCAAAAGAAAAATTAAAAGAAACATTGAATGGCACGTGGCTATAGAAAAATAACTACATAAAAAACTACTCTGATATCAAGACAAAATAACCTGTGCAAGGAAAGTTGCAAGACAGCATTGTAAAATTGTCAGAATATAAATTTTCTCCGAAATTGAAGAAGCAGCGGAAAGACAAATACTCTGCATGGAATAACCTCCCGTCCTATATATTCTTATCAACTGGGCAGTTTCCTCAATAAATGCGATGGGTCCCCTTTCAAACACCATGAAATACACTTTCCGAGCATCAGTACCCTGGAAAGATATAGATTAAACAATGAGTAATACAAAAATAACTCAAGACAGAAATTATCCATTACAATTAAAATATCTGACTCATGACGAATTTACAAGCTTACAACATTCAGCTAATGAAGGAAAATGAAGCAGGAAAAAAAACCTCGGCCCGAGCCTGCCAAAACTGCAAATTCTTCTGAATTTTATGCAAACACGATAGCACATGGTCCAAAACAGCATCAAGTGCACAAACTACTCCGGAGGTTTCACTCATTGCTCTGAAAAAACAACATAATAACGTTCCGATCAACAATCAGAATAGAGCTATTTATTCAATAAATAAAAAATATAATTCTTGCCCATAAGAATAGGTTGCCATTAAAGAATAGATAATAGAAAAACAGAGAAGTGATGTTGCAAGGAAATAATAATTTGAATGTTCAAAACAAATAATTTACGCTCCAACAGTAAAATCATAGTAATATCTACCTCTCAGATATCACTTACCAAAATTCTTTGGGAAATAAGTGGGTGTAGTCCGAGAAGGTGGCAAGACAAGGGGCATCCATTGGCACCAATTTTGTTCGTCTTGGCGCAGATGTGTTGGCATCTAATATCTATCAAGCATGTAGTGAAGGTCTCCTTTTGTTTTTTCAAGCGATTTTTTTAGGTTGTTGCAAATACATTATCTCTAGTATGCAGATTACATGATTTATTCCATTTAGGGGTCCAAGCAACAAGCATATAAGGTCAAGGCTCTTCGCATGAGTGTGAATTATTGAAATTCCACTTTCATGGCTTTCGACATGGATGACTTGGATGCAATGACTTGTGCGATGTTGTTGAGAACTAAGCAAGTGTAGCTGTGATTAACATATCTTGACCTACCTCTTGCTGCGATTAACATATCTTGACCTACCTCTACTCGAACTCATTCTAGTCTAGATTTATCAAAATAACTTGATTAAACCAAGTCCTAACCTACTGATTAGAAGCATGTGGGCCTAGTTAGGACCAGTCTGAGAAATTCAATGTGTATCAATGATTGGAGTCCTAATTATAAGAAGACGCATTGGATACATTTTAATAATATATACATAGGTGGAATAAGTTGGGTAAAGGGAGCAAATGCTAATTGGTAGAAAATAAATGTGTACGTTTAAAAGTTGATGAATAAGCTAGGACTTATTTCACCATTTCAAATTTTTTTTCCTATTAAATGATTACATCTTCTACGAGGTAATCATTAACCTCAAAATTTATGTCCGAGCCACCTAAAAGAGTGAGCTCCCACACTCTCTTGGAGCTCCCTATACTTGTAGAAGGAAACTCGAAGGAGAAAGAATCCATTGGCGGTTCTTGAAGAGCTATAGAGGTGTTGTTTTTCACTTTGCAGTTGCACCAAGCTGCTGGTTCTTATAGTGAAATTGCAATAAGTCACACGACAACAACAAAGCATTTTCCCACAATTAAGTAGGGTCGGCTACATGGATTTTTCTACCTTCATTCAGATCTACTTTGGGCCATTCTCAGGCTTAAATACAAATAACTAAGATCCCTTCGAATAATCTCATTCCAACATTTCTTGGGCCTTGCCCTCTCCTAACCAGCTCAATATCCCAAATCTCGCATCTTCTAATTGATGCATCAACCGACCTCATTTGCAAATGGTCATACCATCTTATGTTATTTTCTCTCATCTTATCATCTATCGAAGGTTCACCAACTTCCTTTCTGATCGCACCATTCCGAATACGATATTTTCGTGTATGACCACACATCCACCTTAGTATTTTCATTTCTCTATTATCATTCTCCGCACATGTCTATGGTTCACAAGACAACATTCTGATTTTATAGCAAATCTCACGATTGCTTTCTAATACTTTCCTTCAAGGATGCAAAAAACAGCTTAACCAATCGTTTAAATGATTGTTTAAACATATGTGGCCCTTGACCGCACTGACTAGTCAAAGTCGGGCTCATAAGCGGGTGGACTGCATAAACGACGTTAAACGATTGTTTAAACAGTTCAGTTGTGGACTTTTGTGTTATCCATGACTTTTTGGGTTTCATCTTATGAGTTGTAATTGTTTATGTTGTCTGTTTTGACATTTGGTTATGGATTCTAGTTGTTTATGCTATCCATTTTGATATTTGGATGAAAAATCCTTGAATTTGATAATATTTGCATCTCTATTGTGATTTTGTGATTGTATTTTTAAATTTATTGGTACTTTTTATTATTTATATATGTAATATTTTTTATTAATTAAAAAACGCAAAAACCACATAACTCGTTTAATTTCCATTTAAACTCTTGCATATCGTTTAATCAGTAATCAATGACTCACCAACTGAATACCGACTATCGCTTTTTGCAACCTAGCTTTTCTTGGACTTTCAAAGGGATTTTCTTATCACAAAGAACAGTAAAAGCTCATGTCCACTTTAGCCCGCATGCATTTATTCTATGAGTAACATCAGCATCAATTTACCCATCCTGTCACAAAATAGATCCGGAGTGTCTAAAAATATCTTTCTTCTGAATGATATCGTATCCAATCTTCACCTCAAGTCTTTTATTGTTGTTTCCATCAAATGTGCATTCCATATATTCAATCTTAACCCTACTTATACGAAATCCTTTAGCCTCTAAGGCATGTATCCAAACCTTCAGCTTCTCATATACTCTATCTCTTTTGTCTCATCAATCAACACAATATCATCGTCGAACAACATACACCAAGATATCGCATCCTGAATATGACTGATCAACTCATCCATAATCAAAGTAAAAAAGAATGGACTTAAAGATGAACCTTGATGCAGACTGATGCTGATGTTAAAATAGTATGTCTTCCCAGACTGGATTCTTACACAAGATGAAGCACAATCATGCATATCCTTTATAAGGTTAATGCATGGGACAAAGACTTGTCTCTTCTCCAAAACTCTCCTCAAAATCTCCCTTGGGGCAGAATAATAAACCTTCTCTATATCAATAAAAATCATATGGAGGTTCTTCTTTTTAACTCTATAAACCTCCATTGTTCTCAACAAGTAGATAGCTTTAATAGTTGAGCAACCCGGCATGAATCCGATTCATTTTCAGTTACTTTGGAAACTTGCCACAACCTTATTTCGATCGCACGTTTCCAAATTTTCATACTATGATTCATCAGTTTGATATCTCTATAACTCGAACAACTTTGTATATCTCTGTTATTCTTATAAAGAGGCACCACGATGCTTCTCCTCCATTCTTCAGGCTTTTTCTTGCTTCGTCAAATAACATTGAATAAATTTGTGAGCCAAGTCAAACCTCGATCACCTACAGCTCTCCAAATTTCTATAGAAATGTCATCAGGTCCTACCCCTTTCTCAGGTTTCATAATCTTTAAAGCATCCTCTGCTTCCTTCCTTTGTATCCGTCTATAGCTCGCATAATTCTGGTAACATTCACTACCAACAAGATCTCACAAAGCAACCTCTTTATTCCCTTCCCTAATGAAAAGCTTATGGATATATTGCTTTCATCTAGCCTATATATCCTCTTGAGTAACAAGCACATGTCCTTTCTCATCCTTGATGCGTCTCACTTGAGAAAGATCTTTGGTCTTTCTTTTTCTTGCTTTAGCCAATCTGAATGTATTCTTTTGGCCCTCCTTCGAGTAAGGATTTTTATATAAAATTTCATAAGCTTTCGACGTGGCTTCACTTACAGCCTTCTTTGCTTCCTTATTCGCCATTTTGTAGTTGGTGAAAGTTTCCTATGTTCTATCCTTATACATGGCTTTAAAGAAAGTTCTTTTAAATTTAAGCTTCGCTTGCACCCCTTCACTCCCCCACCAAGCTTGCTTTTGGCATGGAACTCCTCCTTTAGACTCGCCTAGCATCTCTTTGGCTACCATTCATATACAAGATGCTACAGCCTCCTACTTCTCATTTTCTCTTCAATTACAATCCCAAGATAAGTCTTTTAAAACCTTCTCCTTGAAGCTTGATTGCTTCAATTGAAGATTCCATCATTTAGTTCGACTGATCTTGGGAGTTATCCTCTTCTTTGTCATTTTATTTACGCATGTATGACTAACAAGTGATGTTGAGATGTCAAGCTCTCTCCAGGATTACTTTGCAGTCTCTACAACACAACTGATCTCTTCTCCTCATCACAAAGCAATCTATATGTGTTTTAGTCGGACCACTCATATATGTAATTAAATGTTTATCCCTCTTCTTGAAGAGAGTATTTACTATGAAAGGTCATAAGCCGTTACAAAATCCAGGACGACTTACCCTGAAACCATGGCCTCCATGAACACTAGCATACCTTGAATTATGCCTTTCCCACATGTCTATTAAGATCTCCACCTAGGCAAATCATCTCTCTTTGTGGGGATTCGTTGCATAATCTTATCCAAATTCTCCCAAAAAGTGTGTCCTTTCCTCTAAACCAACTTGTGGCGCATAAACTGAGATTATATTCATAATTTATTCTTCCAGCACCAAATTTTAGCACAAGATAATCCAATCCCCAAATATTTGCACCTCAACAACACTATCCTTCAAATCCTTGTGAACAACTACTCCAACACCGTTTCTACCCCTCTCTTTATTGAATACCATAATTTAAAGCATGATGTCTCAATCTCCCTTGCTCTCTCCAGCCCATTTTATCTCTTGGAGACATAGTATATGAATCTTCCCTCTTTCCATCGTATATACTATCTCCATTAATTTGACAGTCAAAGTATTAATATTCCAACTACATATGCTCAAATTTTTTCGCAACATCTTTTGGACTAACTTCTTTACTCGCATGTATCCATCATGCGAGAATCCGTTCAAATTTTGGACCGCATCCGAACAACAAAGCAACGGAACTAGCTTAATTTCCAGCATGTGTTTCTCATGCGAGAACCCTTGCAAATTTTAAACTACATCCGGGCAGCGATGTAGCGGCTCTTACCAATTTCTCATTTCATTCGGGCGACGCAATGCGTCGCTAGTAGGGAACATCCCAATAAAATCTAAATGTTTGCTTAAATCTGTATTGAAAAGCAATTGTATTGAGGCAAATTCCTAAATACTATTTTTTAAAAGGGATATTAGCCCCGAGTAATTTCGTAATTATAATCATAACCCCGTGTAATCGCGAATTACACCTAGGACCCTGAATAAATGCTCGGTTTTACACCCATAACCTTCAGTTAGTTAAATTCATTAACTCAACCATATGAATGAGTTAATCTAACCAATCCACGATCTAACGGCTTGGGTCAACAAAAAAGAGAAAATATCTCACCCATCTCCCTTCCTCCTCCAGCCACAGCCGGCCTCTCCCCCCACAGCGACCACATCCTCCTCCCCTTCCTCCGTCAGCAACCCCCAACCCACTGTCGACTCGCCCCTTGCTGCCACCATCACCACGGTCATCACCTGTTGCATGGAATCTCCTCCTTCTTGTTGTCCCTTTTCTCCCCCTTTCCTTTCTCCCTTTTCTCAGGGACCCCAAACATGAAAGCTCCTCCCGAATCCCCACCAATCCCCCCCCCCCGCAGATCCCCGTTGGAAAAACCTAATACCATGCGCCAGTGTTGTAAAAGTCGCCCGACTGACCTGACTAGTAGGTCCGACTAGTCTAGTCAGTGGGGTGGCCGACCGAGTACTGACTAATTCCGACTAAGCGCACTAGTTGACCAATTTTTGCTTGGAGATACCGTATTTTTTATGTTTTGTTTTCTTTTATAAGCAAACTTATTATAATATGCTTAATGTTTTATTTAAATTCAATTAGTTCTTTTATTTTATTATGATAGTGAAAAAATATACAAATTATATGTAAATATATGTATAAAAAAGAGTTATATATTTAAAATAATCAGAAAATTCAAAGCCGACTAAAGTCCGACTAAATCCGATTAGTCGTTTGACTGTCAATTAATCCTTAGTCAGTGACCTGGCCGACCGAGTACCAACTACCGACTTTTGCAACCTTGCCCTGCGCCCCCAACTATTTCGCCATTTCCTCAAGTGACGAGGTTCATCAGAGCTGTCGACACCCTCACCCTCCCGTTGCACGAAATACCCAACCTCTTATCGTCTGTTATTATGGTTTTGCCCGTCTCGGGGCTCGCGGATGGAGGCGGGGGAGAGAGATCCCATCTATCATTCTCTAGGATGAAATCGCGCTTGAATTGCCAGCACCGGTCTTCCATCTGCATCGACTCGTCCATGGCTACGATGGCTGATTCCGACCTGTAGATTTTGTACTCGAATGTTGAGACCTTCCTCGGAAGGGTGAGATCTGTGTCAGTGTTTGTGGATTTGGATATATCCTCCTCGCATCTGGAGATAGACATGGCGATGGTGGGAGGAGGCAAGTCTCGGACGAGCTCCGAGCCCCCTACTGTTCCACGGCGGCCCATGTAGCAACAGTGTCTGACCTGGCCATGGGTATGGCATGTGATCGCAGAGCTTCCCGATGCTGAAAGCCACGCAGAGTCCAAGGTTGTGGTCGGAGGGGGGAGAAAGTGGATGCTGGAGGAGGGAGTGGAATCACTAGTAAATAATAGAATTTAAATGGTAGAAAATGTAAAATGTTTAATGGATACTATCATAGTTAACGGAAAATTGGAGGGAAGTTAACACAAGGGTTATAGATGTAAGAATTAAGCACTATTGAGGGTCATGGATGTAATTCGTGATTATGCGGGGTTATAATTGTAATTACGAAATTACTTAAGGATGAGTGTAAATATCCCTTTTTAAAAAGATGCTATTTAGGAATATGTCATTGATTGTTTTACACCGATTGTCGGCTACCTAACACAATATGCCTCAATTTACCCGGGATTGGGACCGATCATGGTTGAGTTTGAAATTGCAGCAAGTCAAGGAGTCAAAACTTATAATTTGAGATAGGTGGTGTTTCTCATTGTTAATTGTTTTTTCTCAAAAATGAAGTTAGAAAAAGCATTGGTTTTTTTATCGTTTGTACCCTTCTTAACTTCTGCAATTTCAATTATGCCCCTCTTTTTTTGGAATATCAGTCGTGCGACTCGTGCCCCGACTTTTTGCAGTTCTATCACTTTGTGCTCTTCTGTTATTTTGGCCATCAATGAGTTGAACTAAGCCATGAATTTTTCAAACCAAGGAGGTTGAGAGAGGCAGAACTATCAAAAAAAACCCACCCCCTCATCCTTCCCCGCTCATCCTCTAACCCCATCCCCCTCCAACCCCTTCCTCTGCATCCCTCCTCCGGCCTCCCTCCCCATCATGCCCATTCCTCCACCTCCCTCCACCTCACACCCCCTCCACAAAGCTTCGAGGACCCATTATCGGTCCTTTAGAGGGTATAATCGACCAGGCAGTAACCAAAACATCCTTAACCCCTCTTCTTTCTCAAGTATATTCTTCTTCTCCTCCTCCTTTCTCCGTGTTCCTCTTCTACTCTCTCTGAGTGTGTCCCATCCCCTCTTCCTCTTCATCTGCATTTTGTGCCCATTGTTGAACCCATTCATACCACGCCATCCACACTCACTAACACCCATCTCTTATCTCTTGTTTCTTCTTCTATCGCACACAACATTTCACCCATTAATTCTCCTCTCACCCACAAAGTAACAGGAAAACCACTTACCATTCTCACCACCTCTCGTCAACTGAGCTTGATTCACAATTCACCCTCATTTAAATCTCCACATTCAAGATCAAGCCCCACTACTACAGGTCTCATTGCAAAGAGTTTCACTTTATGAAATCGTTGGCAAACCATCCACGCTCTTCATCCTTGCCCGAGCACCCAATGATTTCTTGGCCAAGACCCTTGAGTGTAGAGCACTAATCTTGTTCCCAGGTCCTAATCGGATGGAGAGCCGTACGAAGTCTATCAAAGAAGCGTATACCAACGGATCACGTCATCATCAGAGGAGGGGGTCGAAGAAAGAAGAGGAAGAAGAAAAAAGCCATATATACCCTAGCCATTCAATCTAATTACCCTTGTGTCCCAAAAGTTAACATACGTATAAGACGTGGATGGACGACAACTAAGTCGAGGGGCGCAAGTGATAAAACTGCAAGAAGTCAGGAGCACAACTGATATTCCAAAAAAAGGATGGGCATAACTGAAATTGCATAGGTCGAGAAGGGCACAAGTTATAAAAACCAAAAAACAATTTCTTTTTGAATAAAATCACAACATTTACAAAATGGGTTTTTTATCACTATTTAAATTAAATATCCAAGAATGAGAATGACCGCCTTTTTTCCTCCATAAGAAAATACTTAGAAAATTAAAGTAAAATATTACAAAGAAACCACAAGACCTACTAGGCTCTATGAATCAGAACGTTGGCATATGAACGATAGACATGTGTACCCTACTCTCTCTTAGATTGTTATAAAACATCTCCTCAAGCTTCAGGATGATCGGTTTAGATATAAGCGTCAACCAAGACAATCCCCATTTTGAGACAACCATCTCTTCCTTCTACCGAGGCGAGTCCTACATGGGTTTTATATATTAACGAATTTCCTGCCTCGAGTAATACTATTGCATGAACAAGCACTTCCAACACTAACACAGATGCTTATACTGCAAATGATGGTACAGGAGAGAGTCCGCTTAATTTATGACATATTTTGACTGCCTTCATCCTATTTTTGTCGGCAATCGCATAAATTCCAAATACTTATATTGAGGCACAACGTGACTCCAAATGATGCCAAGCCATGGAGGATGATATGGCATCTTTAATCTCTCATCATACATGGTGGCATATTGTAGACCCAATGGTAGATTGTCAGGTGGTTGCAAATTGGTCTTTACAGTGAAATACAACCTGCTGGATACAAAACACAGTTGGTAGCCAATGGCTTTTCTCAAACATATGGGATCGACTTCTTTGAGATCTTCTCCCTCGTGACACACCTAGCAACTGTGAAGATTCTTGTTTCTGTGGTAATACAACTTGATTGACCTCTTCATCAATTTGATGTAAAGAATGTCGGTAGAGTCTCTACAGTAATCAGCACGTGCCATTTATATGCATCAACCTCCTGAGTTTGAAACTCATAGGGAGTGTGAGAGGGTGTCTATAGAAGGTCATTTACAACCTTAAGCAAAGTCCTCAGGCCTAGATCCAAAAGTTATGGAAGGACCTCAAGAGCCATGGGAATGCAGGGTATGTTAGTGCTCAGTAAAGCAACTGCAGGGGTTGGAACCAAGCAAAGCAGTGATGCAAGGTTTGAAGGTCGATGGTATTTAGGGGGCGGGGGAGGCACGAACACCAAGTTGAAGAATAGAATGTCTTACTAAGGGATGAAATCCTTATACTCCTTTATATAGGGAGAGGTTAGGATTAGAATACACAAGAATATATGAGGGAAAAAGTAACAGCTCATAAACTCCAACAACGGCAACTCAAAAAAACCATCCCGATTGGATCCACAATAATAAGGAATATTAAAGAACATTACCCATGTGAAGGCGCCTAACACTAAAAACACATCATTTCTTATTAATCATGAATCAAATTACAGCAAATAGTCTACCACACTCTGCCCATATTAATGTGTATAATCCGCTCCTTCACTACAACCCTTTCCAATTTTTCAAAGACACACCCCTTCAACCCTATTTTGCCAAAGAGAATATATTAGTCCAAAAACCATAATCTTAATTCCGAGTTGTATACAAACATCCTTGAAATAGGACAAACAAAGAAAAGGTGTTCAATGCAGGAGGCAACAAATATTAACTGCGGTGGTAACATCTCTTTAAACCCCTTTGTGCCAAGTTTATTCCTTCTCAACAATCACAATAAAATATTAACCTAAGTGGAACAATCTTATAAGGGAGCATGATCAGTCAAAATGGACGAAAGACAGACTCATATATGCGTCCAACCGTAATGAAGGTCCCATCAGCCCAATCTCGATGAATGTTATCGCCCAATTACACCCTATGCTATTGTTGAGAATTATCTTATCCTTTCTTGGTTTTATGTATTCTCTTTTCTGGCCGTTTCTAGTAATTTGCCCAACAGGTTTCTCTCCTTATATAAGAAACCCCTGAAGCCTGCGGATGCAACCGAATACAGATATATTTTTTTATCCAACCATTGTCGTATCTGTTTTTAAGCGGATATGGATATGTATTTTTTATTTTGTCGGATATGGATATGGATATCATTTTTTATTTTTTATTTTTTACAAATAGGGATATGAATACGGATATCATTTTTCATTTTTAGGATATGGATACGAATATGGTTACATATTTTTCTAGCAGATACGAATACGGATATCTGTATTACTTAATCTGCATTATATATATCATAGACATATATTTGACGTGTGTATAAACAAATATCTAAATAAATTATAGAGTTACATGTAATATAATGCTTTTTAGATTCATATTCAAATAAGAGATAATATATGTGTGGTAAATTACAAAAAGGGCCACAATTATACCTCAATTCCAAATGAGGCCTCGTTTTTAAATGTAATAGGATATTTTCTCTTTTTTTGTCTCAAATCAAGGCTTTTGTAAGCTTCCATGGCCCTTCTATATCGATGTTGAAGCATTAAGGAAAGTTTAGTACCATCTTTATAACATTTCAAAAATGAGGCCCTTAATTAAGAGTTTAGGCATAGTTGGAGCTCTCCTTTGGTAACGGTATATCTTATGTTGTTTAACTATTTGTTATAAAAAATATTTAGTTTAACATATTTTATTTTATTTTTATTTTATGGTATTTATAGTTTATATAATTTTGATTTAATTAAGTACCAATTCTAACATTACAAAAATATTTATATTGAAATTAAGGAAATATTTATTATCCATAAAGATATTCCTTATTCGTTTGTAAAATATCCAAATTATGATACGTTTCCATATCAGTAATCATATTTAAGGATATGGTTTGTGATTGTCAATATCGCAAGATATCCATTTCCATGTCCACATACATATTTAAAAAAGGATAAGGATATGGTAACACCTATATCCAGATCTATATACATTTGTTTGCATCCCTACTAGAGCCTTATTATCAATCAATTTCATTATTCAGTTTTCACACGGTATCAGAGCGACGATCCTAGATCAGAGTTCTGTACCCTACCCATACCCCCCAGTAGAGTATGTGTTGAGTTGATATCGTTTGTAGTGCCTTGTATTGTGAGTTTGAGATATCTTTCTACTAGTCCAAGCCATGCACTGTTGCACGATGCGCGACGTCGCATGTCAACTGAACGAAATCACGCGCCCCTCCCAGCATTCTCATTTTCCCCATGCAACCCCCATCATTGACGTAAGGCATTTCCCAACGCTATCGGACGCACTCTAGCAGCATCCCAGCTGTCGCAAGGCACTGCCAGACACATCCAACAATAACAGGAGGCCGCTAGGGTCCACCGCAATGTCTAAGGATGCCGCCAATGACGCATGGGGTTCCGTGTAGGCCCATTTGTCTTCCCCTTGGCGTTACTTTAACATTCGAGGATCCTTTCAGGTCTAATTTTGACAGGAGAAAGGTGATTCCGGACCTATAAATCATCTTTTTCGGCTCTAGCATGGATCCAGAATTGAAGGGGATGGTTTTTGTACGAGTCTACATATACAACCAATCCCCTATATGTTCATGTAGACTCGTTTAGATCGGTCTACAACCCCAGTTGAGTTTCGTTTTGGCCCTCTTATCATCATGTAAGAAAACAAGGGTGATATCTTTTCTTCATCTAGTGTTTTCAAGGGCTTGGCTTCAATCATCAAGATGGATGTGACTAACTATGAGTCATGTTCCATGCAATTTTTGACCCTGATGCAGTATAAGAAGAAGGAGCACATTCTGACACAGCCAGAGCCGACGGATAAGACTAGGGAGAATGCTTTATTGAAGCACGACAATGTGTACATGCATATTTAGCTCTCTGGGATTCTCATCACAGAGATGATCAATGATATTGTGAATCAACCCACAGCCAAGGCAATGCGGAATATCATGGCAGCTACATATAGTCATGCGAAGAATGAAGTCAAGATTTTTCAGTTGCAGTTTGACATTTTCACGACCAAACAGAATGATAGTCCTCTACACATCTTCTACTCTTCGCTTCCTAGCATGTTCAAGAAACTTCACAGTATCTGCCAGTGAATACATCTACTAAGCAGCAGATAGCGTACAGAAACATCATGACGATTGGAGTTTTTTAGTTACCATATACCCTGAGTACAAGACAGCACGCACCCAGCTTCTCATGGATGCAGTTATCCCTCCTATAGATGCTTAAAACCATCTTAGCATGATCATGGTCTTATTCATTGCCAGCACACAGACCTCAGCGATGGCATCATCTCGCGACATGAGAGGTATTTCTCAGTTCATATGGAGTTGTACCTGTGGCAAAGAAGGCGGACATCGGTGTGGTCCATGCACTTATTGTCATCGTCCCAGTCATTCTGAGGAGACATGTTATCAGAAGTACATATATCCCGCACATACTCGTGTGGACGAGCAGGTTGAGCCCACTGCTAGTTCTGCTCATATTACAGATCAGAGATTAGAAGATATTGCCTCCCGTCTGAGGGAGATAATGACTCATGTTGCTGCCATGACTAGTGCACCTACAAGTTCATTAGATGTTGCAGCCATTGTCAGAGCATCTTCTAGCTCCTCAAGTATAATCTATTCCTTATAGTTGTCGCAAGGCAAATATGACAAAGTGGATCATGGATTCTTTGTAGAGACAGGGCTCAGTTTACTTCATATTATTTCTCCAGGCAGATCGAATGTCATTGCATATGAGACTTATTCCCTTGTTACAGGATAGGGTGAAGTTTATTTGACATCGTCTATGCACCTACAGGATGTGCTACATGCATCAGATTTTTCAATGATTTATTATCTATTAGACAAATCACTAAAGACTTGCATTGTCATGCCATTTTGACCCCTCTTCTCTTATGTTTCAAGATATACTCACGGGAAGTGTGATTGGATATGACCATGAGCAATAGGGTCTCTACAGACTAATCAAGTCTCCATATGTCGGTGTTTCTTCCATTCCTACTAGATCAGTCTCTCCGTACATATGACATCTACGTTTTGGTCATCTTCCTCTACAGAAGTTGTGGCACGTCCTCCCACATATATCCTCTGGATCCACCTTCCAGTGCGAGGCTTGTCAGCTTGGGAAGCGTCACTGGTCTTCTTTCCATGGTCATCGAAGTTATAGTAGTAGTTTGTTTGAGTTAGTTCATTTTGACATTTGAGGTCTTAGTTGTGTTCCTGACCATCAGGAATACAAGTTTTATCTTTTAGTTGTGGATGATTTTTTTAAACTGTCATAGGTTTTTCTTTTGAAAAACAAGTCTGAGGCTAGGTTTGTCGTTCAGTCATTCATTATTGAAATAAAGAGTATTTTTTCTACTATTGTTAAATATGCCTGCAGCTCTGGCAATGACTCAGAGTTCTGCACTTTACAGCTTTCTGAGTTCTTTGGGTCTCTTGGCAATTGGCATCATACATCCGAACTCATGTGCATACACTTCCTAGCAGAATGGTGTTGCTAAACGCAAACACTGTCATTTACTTAATGTAATAGGGACCCTCCTTATTTAGAGCCGTGGTCCCCATTCTTTATGGGAGATGTAGTTCTCACTACATGTTACTCGGTCCCGGTGTGATGCGATTCTCGATGTCTATTAATTGGTGAATCGTACGCTGAGAGAGAAGGTTCTTGTCTCTTATGTTTCCCGAGAAGGACTTGTGTTCTCTAACGCCTCGTATCTTTAGCTCTATGGCATTCGTGCACCACCTGACTCCTGGTCGTGACAAGCTCTCCCCGGAGCTATCAAGTGTATCTTTATAGGCTATTCTCGAACCCAGAAGGGATACCGTTGTTTTAATCCGGTCAAATCGAATTCCTATGTAACGCTCTTGGAAAAGAAAACTCCTTGAAAAAGGGCCAAACCATCTTTATTCATTGGATAATATACCAATAGCGCATTTATAAAATGCGCTACTGAAGTCACGTCTTGTGAATGCGACGCTCGTTCTTTTTTTGAAGTTATGAATTCTAGTGAGTATCGCATTCACAAAATGCGATATCAATAGCTCACATCTTTGATAGCACATCTTAAGAATGCAACATCCAAATTTTGAGAAGGCCAAAAAAACACATATAGCGCATTTTAAAAATGCAACTTCAATAGCACATTTTATACAAACGCTTTATTGGTACATTATCCGAGGAATAAAGATGGTTTGGATCATTTTCATGGAATTTTCTTTTCCAAAAGCACTACTTAAGAATTAGCCTCCATCTTTTTAAGTTTGTCATGTATTTTTCTCCTATAGGGGATAGGTGGACTTCGTTTGACTCTGGAAAGGAGCTATATGTGCCACCTCTTATGCCACTACCACCTCCAGCTCCACCTTCTCCTCCATCACCATCACCATCACCTTCACCACCTCTACCAGCTCCACCACATCAATCACCATCTCCTACAGTGGCTCTTCTGCTCCCACCACCCGATACAATGGCTCGATTTTTGCCATATTTTCATTCGCAGGTCTCCTATTGTTCTTCCTGCTCATGAACCTTCTCCATCATCCACCACATCCCAGAATGTTCTAAGCACATTATTTCTACGGATAGCACCAGTGTTGCCAAAGGCGAGAGGTACTCCAAGGCACTAGGGGTGCAAAATGCCCGAGGCGCTAGGCGCTCGCCTGAGAAAAGCAAGTCGTGACTCTATACAATATGTACACATACATGCATATGAATGTATGGGTAATTGTAACTATGCGTATTCATAACTTATATTTCAATCCAAGATCATCAACATTAATAATAAACCTTTTTTCACATTGGTAGGGTCGGCTACATGGATTCTTTGCCTCTATTCAAATCTATCTTAGGCCAATCTCGGGCATAGATCCAAAAAACTGAGATCCCTTCGTATAGTCTCATTACAATAATTATTGGACATTCCTCATCCTCTTTTAGCTGGCTCAACATCCCAAATCTCGCATCTCCTAACCGGTGCATCAGCTGACCTCCTTTGCATATGACCAAATCACCTTAAGCGAGTTTCTCGCATCTTATCCTTGATCGGAGCTACACCAACTATTTATCTGATTGCATCATTTCAAATCCGATTTTTACGTGTATGTGTGTGTGTCCGCGCATACACATTAGCTTATTCATTTCTGTTACTGCCATTCTATGCACATATCTATGGTTCACAGCTCAACATTCAGGACTGGTTTGTAAAACTTTTCTTTGATTCAAAGGAATTTTCTTATCACAGAAAACAGTAGAGGCTCCTCTCCACTTTAACCAGCATGCATTTATTCTATTAGTAACATCTCCATCAATTTCCCCATCATGTTGCAAAATAAATCATAAGTATCTAAAAGAATCTCTCTTCTAAATATTATCGCCACCAATCTTCACCTTCATTCCTTCATTATTGCTTCCATCAAAAGTGCACTCCATATATTCAGTCTAGCACTACTTATACAAAAACCTTTAGTCTACAATGAATGTCTACAAATCTCAAGCTGCTCATTTACTACATCTCTAGTTTCATCAATCAACACAATATCATCAACAAATAACATACATCATGGTATCTCATTCTGAATGTAACTTGTCAAATCGTCTATAACCAAAGTAAAAAGGAATGGACTCAAAATTGAACCTTGATGAGGACCAATGTTGATGTCAAAATAGCCAGTCTTCCCAGACTGGATCCTTACACAAGATGAAGCACTATCATACATGTCCTTTATGAGGTTAACGTATAGGATAGGTACTTCTCTCTTCTCTAAAACTCTCCTCAACATCTCCTGTGGGATGTAATCAAAGCCTTCGCCAAATCAATAAAAATCAAAAGGAGGTTCTTTCTTTTACCTCTATAAATATCCATTGTTCTCCTCGACAAGTGCATCGCTTCAATAGTTGAGCGACCTGGCATGAATCCAACTTGATTTTCTTTTACTTTGAAAACTTGCCTCAACCTTCTTTAGATCATATGTTCCTAAATTTCTATAGTATGACTCATCAACTTGATACATCTGTAATTTGAACAATTTTGAATGTCTCCTTTGTTCTTGTAAAGATGCACCATGAAGCTTCGCCCACAATCTTCAGGCATTTCTTGTTTCACCAAAAAATATTGAATAAATTTGTAAGCTAAGTCAAACCACGCTCGCCTAAAACTCTTCATACTTCAATAGGAATATCATCTGGTCATATACCTTTCCCAGATCTCATAACCTTCAAAGCTCCCTATACTTCCTTTGTATTCGCCTATAACTTGCATGATTCAAGTAACTTTCACTACTAGCTAGATCTCCCAAAGTGATGTTGGTATTCCAGCCTCAATGAAAAGCTTATAGAAATAGTACTTCCATCTTGTCAGGGTCAATAGTGCTATGTTATGTTATTCCATAGAGCCCTCGGGTCTCTTATATAGAGAGAAAACCCTTGGGTAAATTACATAGACGTACATGAGATAAATAAGAAAATACGTAACAGTACATCATAACATAACATAAACCTCTACACTCCCCCTCAAGATGGAGCATAGATATCAATCATGCTCAGCTTGGAAGAACATCTCTGGAAAGGTCCTCTGAGCAATGGCTTGGTAAATATATCAGCAGTCTGGTCCTCTGAACTGACGTGTGAAGTGGAAATCAAGCCCTTCTGGATCATGTCTCTAGTGTAGTGACAATCTACATCGATGTGCTTTGTTCTTTCATGAAAAGCTGGATTATTGGCAATGAACAATGCTGCCTGGTTGTCACATTGAAGCTGCATGGGTAAAGAGACATTTACATTCAAATCTTCCAAGACCGCTCGAACCCACATCATTTCTGTGCTTGCTTGTGCCATGGCTCTATATTCGGATTCAGCACTAGATCTCGCCACAACAGTTTGTTTCTTGCTTTTCCAAGAAACCAAAGAGCTTCCTATAAAGATAGCAAATCCTGAAGTAGACTTACGATCCTTTGGGCACCCTGCATAGTCTGCGTATGCGCAAGCGGAAATAGACAGATCTGTGTCTTTTCTAAATAACAAACCTGTGCCTGGGGAGGACTTCAGTTATCTCAATATCATATACAGGGCTTCCATATGAACTTGCCTAGGCTGCTCCATAAATTGACTCGCCCGGTTTACTGCAAAGGCAATATCCGGTCGAGTTATAGTGATGTATAGAAGCTTACCCACCATCTCCTTGTATCTTCTTTTGTCCACCTCTTCAGTATCATTGTCATAAAGTCTCATACTTGGGTCCATAGGAGTGCTCGATGGTCTGCATCCAACCATTCTTGTTTCAACTAGCAAGTCTGTGACATATTTTCTTTGGGTCATTATCAATCCTTGTGTGTTTCTTGCAAACTCTATCCCCAGAAAATATCGTATCGTGTCTAGATCCTTCGTAATAAACTGACATCCCAAAAGAGATTTAGTCATCTCGATTACCTAAGCATCATCTCCTGTAACCAGAATATCATCAACATATACCATGACGACAACCGTACCTCCGGGAGTCTTCTGGATGAACAATGAGTGGTCCGCATTTGATCTCTTGAACCCCTTTCGTTCAATCAGCTGGGAAAGCTTCTAGAACCATGCCCTTGGACTTTGTTTAAGGCCATAGATAGCCTTATGAAGTCTACACACCATCTGAGTCTCCCCCTCAGCAGCAAAACCCGATGGTTGCTGCATGTAGACTTCCTCCTAGAGATCACCATACAAGAATGCATTTTTGACATCCAGTTGGAAAATGGTCCAATCACGTACCACAGCAACAGATAGTAGGATGCGAAGAGTCGAGTGTCGAGCCACTGGTGAAAATGTATCCAAATAATCTACCCCATAGGTTTGGGTGAAGCCTCGTGCGACAAGTCTGGCCTTGTACCGATCTAGACGCCCATCTGCATGATATTTAACTGTAAACACCCACTTGCTACTCAACACAGAAGCACCAGGAGGAATGGGAACTAGGGACCAAGTCCCTCGAGACTGTAAGGCATGCATCTCCTCTTCCATGGCTAAACGCCAGCAATCAATCTTCATGGCCTCTTGATAAGTCTGTGGGATCTCAACCGTCGAGACAGCAGCTGCAAACCTGGAAATCACCAGTAAGACGATGAAAGGACACGTGAGACGCAAGAGGATAGGACGCACATTGCCTCTTCTGCTTCCTATGAGCAATAGGACGATCAAGATCATCATTCACTGTACTGACTGGCGGATCCTCCTCCTGTATCAAAGATTCTTGTACTGGTGCATTATTTAACCCATCATTAGCGATAACATCGAAGCATACCTGAGGCGTGCTGGATGGTTGACATGTAGCTTGAGCAGGCCCTGACCGCCTAGTGTAGAACTTAGGGAATGTTGGAATGGGAGGATATGAAGGTGGTGGTGGTGGTGGTGGTGTAGTGGACTCAGGTTGACCCAGACTTGGAGGTAGGGGAACATAGACATTATCATCCGTAGATGTAGAGGAAACCAATCTGTCACCTGCAGGGAGAAGTACATAACTGGCTCAAAAAATGTAACATCAGCACTCACATAGTACTTGTCATGAATGGGGTCATAGCAACGATATCCTTTTTGTGTCCGTGAGTAGCCCACAAAAACGCACTTAACAGCTCTAGGAGAGAGCTTGTCAAATCCTAGAGACAAGCGGTGAACAAAGGCGACAGTTCCAAAGACACGAGGGATAAGTGAAAACAAGCCCTTATCAGGAAAGAGAACAGAGATTGGGGCCTTTTCCCCAAGAACAGTAGAAGGCATACGATTGACCAGATAACATGTTGTAAGTATAGCATCCCCCCAAAAGGCTAATGGTGCACAACTTTGAATAAGTAATGTGCGAGCAATATCAAGAAAGTGTTGATGTTTTCTCTCCGCGATACCATTTTGTTGAGATGTGTAAGCACATGTAGTTTGGTGGATAATGCCCTTAGAGGAAAGAAATTGAGCAAGAGAACGAGTGCAGAATTCCAATGCATTATCCGTGCGCACATATTTAACAGTAGATGAAAAAACATTCTGCACTTCATTGATATGATTTTTGATAACACTTCCTGCTTCAGATTTATTCTTAAGAAGAAAAGTCCAAGAAACACGAGAGAAATCATCAACCACGACAAGATAAAACATGTGACCCTGATGATCCGCGACACGACTAGGACCCCAAATATCTATATGAAATAACTCAAACGGGGAGCAACTGCTCCGACCCTGACGACTAGGAAAGCTAGAACGATGGTGCTTCCCTAACTGACACGCTTCACAACGAAATGACAAATTCGGAGAGATCTGTGGCAGGAGGTGACGCATCTTCTGGAGTGGAAGGTGACCAAAGCGAAGGTGCCATGTATACGGAGAAACGGAACCCTGAGAGTTTGTGAGACGCCAGCATAGGAGTTCCGTACTAGACGATAGAGGCCATTGTGCTCAGAACCACAGCCAATCACCCTGCCCGTGAGTATGTCCTGAAAAATGACAGAAGATGGGTCAAATATAGCGCGACAGTGCAAATCTTTTGTAATCTGACTAATTGATAATAAATTCATGGAGAACTCTGGTGCATGTAGAACATTCTGTAAGTGCATGGAGGGCAATAAGAAAGTCTCCCCCTGACCCACAGTAGGAGAATGAGTGACATCAGCTATGAGCACGAAACGACCAGACTGAATATCCCTGTAGGACTGCAGCATCTCTCTGTCACGGCAGAGATGATGGGTGGCTCCAGAATCAACAATCCAACCTGAGAGATCGTGGTTATGACACAGGGCAGAAGTACTACCTGAGGTACTGGCAGTAGCAGAGGTAGTTACTGATGCAGAAGCCGCAATGTCAGATGTATCAGCACCCTCTGATGATGACTGTGGCATAATGTCACGAAGTCGTGCCACTAGCTCCTCAAACCTGTGATCTGGAGTAGACGTTGAGGGAGCCTGAACATGATCAGCTACACGTGCAGAAGGAGGAAATCCATGCTTGGAATAGCATGTATCCTCGGAATGACCAGTGCAACGACAAAATGAGCACGTTGAACGTACACGACCTCCTCGGCCACGTCCGCCACCTCCTCATCCACGAAATGAAGATGAACTACCTCGTCCTCTGGAGACCGCCATTGCCGAAGGAGGTGGAGTCATTGCATTGGAGGGAACAGAGATATGACTGAGCCTCCTGTAGACTTCCTTCATCGGAGGAATAGTGGCATCGGCGAGGATCTGAGAGCGGGCTGCCTCGTACTCCGGATCAAGGGCAGCAAGTAATATGCCTACCATAGTGGCATTGTGGAACGTCTTCTGCTGCTCGGGGGTGGCTGTAAGCGGGATGGTGCTATATAGTTTCTCGAACATCCCACGTAGGGACGTTGTGTACAGAGAATGAAGAGGCCGCCCATTTTGCTTTGTGGTAAAAATATCATGCTGCAACTGCAGCATCTTCGTCTCATTCCTCACTTGAGAATATGTAGTAGCCAGAATATCCCACATCGCCTTGGCGGTGGGTTGATGTAGGACGTCGTTGGCGATCTCCATCGTGAGCGTCCCTGACAACCAGACCTTGGCATATGCATCATCAGCCTCCCATGAGGCATATATTCCCGTCTTCTCTGTCGGCTCATCTTCGGTAAGAATATGCTTCTTACCATATGACTTCATAAGACTCAGGAACTGCATAGCCCAGAGTTCGTAGTTCGTCCCGTCCATTTTGACTATTGGTGCCGAACCTTTAAAGGCACCTATGGCAGGAATATCAACCTTTTGTTCTGACATATCGCCGGAGAAGAAGACCTAGGGATGATAGACAAAAGAACTGGCATCTACAAAGACCCGTTTGGATTCAAGTGCATATGTAGACTTTATGCACTTGAACCCATCGTTGAAACGATGCCGACCGGAGAAGAAGAGTCGCGAGTGACGGCTGGTGGGGTTGGCGGCGGCCGGTGAGAACGGCGGCGGGAGTAGGCTGGCGCCTCGGCGGCGGCGGGAGGAGGCTGGGGCCTCGGCGGCGGGAGGCTGGGGCCTCGGCGGTGGGAGGAGGATGGAGGGAGCGGCGGCCGAAGAGAGGAGAGGCGGTGGCCGAAGAGAGGAGAGACGGCGGCTGAAGAAGAGGGGGCGGGTGGAGGAAAAAAACCCTAGATTAGGGTTTTGGCTCTAATACCATGTCAGAGTCAATAGTGCTCTGTTATGTTATTCCCTAGAGCCCTCGGGTCTCGTATATAGAGAGAAAACCCTTGGATAAATTACATAGATGTACATGAGATAAATAAGAAAATACGTAACAGTACATCATAACATAACATAAACCTCTACACATCTAGTCTCTATATCCTTCTAAGTAACAAGCACGTGACCTTTCTCATCCTTTATGCATCTCAAATGAAAAAGATCTTTGGTCTTTCTTCTCTTTCTTTGACCAACCTGAATATATCCTTATGTCCCGCCTTATAGTCGGGATTTGTGTACAAAACTTCATAAGCTTTTGACCTAGCTTCGCTTACAACCTTCTTTGATTCCTTCTTCGTTATTTTGTAGTTTGTCACAGTTTCCTTTGTTCTATCCTTAGACATAGCTTTAAAGCATGCTCTTTTAATTTTGAGCTTCTCTTGCACCCCTCCACTCCATCACCGAGTCTTCTTTTGGCATGGAGCTCCTTCCTTTGACTTGTCTAGCATCTCTTTAGCTACCCTTCGGATACAAGATGTTGGCGCCTCCCACATCATGTTTGCACTTCCATCACAATCCCAAGAAAAGTCTTCTAAAACCTTCCCCCTAAAGCTTGATTGCTTCAGCGAAGATTTCATCATCTAATTCTAGTGATCTTGGAAACCCTCCTTTTCTTTACCAACCCTTCTATTTGCACATCCATGACTAATAAGCGATGTTGGGTTGCCAAACTCTCTCATGAGATTACTTCGTAGTCTCTGCAACACAACCGATCTCTTCTCCTCAACGCAAAGTAATCTATATGTGTTCTAGTCAGGCCACTCTTATAAGTAATTGAATACTCTTCCCTCTTCTTGAAGAGAGTGTTTGATATGAAAAGATCATACGTCGTTACAAAATCCAGAAGGACTTTTTCCTCTTCATTTCTATCCTCGAAGGCATGGCCTCCATGAACACTAACATACCTTGAAGCATCATTTCCAACATGCCCATTAAGATCTCCACACTAGCATACCTTATGTGGA
Organism: Ottelia alismoides; assembly: GCA_037367405.1. Classification (NCBI taxonomy): domain Eukaryota; kingdom Viridiplantae; phylum Streptophyta; class Magnoliopsida; order Alismatales; family Hydrocharitaceae; genus Ottelia; species Ottelia alismoides. Next base: position 91,020 of record JAZKJV010008868.1, on the reverse strand, counting down.
TTTCCTTGTATAATCTTATCCAAATCTCCCAAAAAACTTGTTTAGGCATTTCATCTAAACCAAATTATGGTGCATAAATTGAGATGATATTCAGAATTTCTTCTTGCTTAATTGTGGGAAAAGGCTTTGTTGTTGTTGTTGTATTTAGAATTTCTTCTTCAAATATCAATTTTAGCAAAATAATCCAATCCCCGAATCTTTACACCTCAACCACACAATCCTTAAATCCTTATGAACAACTACTCCATCATTTCTGCCATTATCTTTACCTGAATACCAAAGTTTAAAGCATGTCTTCTTGATCTCCCTTGCTTTCTCTCCAATCCATTTTGTCTCTTGGAGACATAGTATATAAATCTTCCTTCTTTCCATCGTATATATTATCTCCATCAATTTGACAGTCAAAGTATCAATATTCCAATTACCTATCCGCAACTTCCTTTGCAACCTCTTTTGAACTAACTACTTTACTCGCATGTGTTCATCAGGTGAGAAGCCTTGTAAATTGTGGATTGCATCCAGGTGGCGATATAGCGGAACTAGCTTATTTACTTACATGTGCTCCTCATGCAAGAACCCTTGCAAATTTTAAACTACATCTGAACAATGATGTAGCGGCCCTTGCCAGTTTCTCATTGTATTCAGGCGATGCAATGCGCCACTAGTAGGGAACATCCCAACGAAATATAAATGTTTGCTTAAATCCATGTTGAAAAGATCTGAACTATTTTGAGACAAATTCCTAAACAATGTTCTTAAAAAGAACACTTTAGAAATGTGTCTCTCTTGAGATGGTTATCGGCTACCTAACATGCAACCCTCCTCGATTTACCTAGGCTTTCGGATAAACCATGGATGAGTTATTTCAATCCAAGATCAATCCAATATATTTGCGGGTGCATGTACATGAGCATATATAAATGTGTATGTGTCCATGTGTATATGTATTTATATGCATATACATGTATATATATGTTATCACCAAATTATATGTTATGGTCAATCCACTATTTACTAATATGTGTATGTGTATATGTATGTGTGTGCATGTATGTAAATGTATTAAATATTTGTGTTTGTGTGTGTACTCACACATATGTGTGTACCTGCATGCATAGATATTTGTATACATGTGTAAGTGTATATGTATGCGTACATGCCTATATCTACATGTGTGTGTGTATTTTTTTTATACATGTGTGTTCTGTTTATTTATATGTATATGTATGTACTTATAGCACTTCAAACTAATATGCATATGCAAATGTAGAAGTACATATACTTTTTTTGAATCAAATGTATGTGTAATATTTAGAACTAAAATATAAGTGTCCTATGTGTACATATATGTAATGGAAGTGTCTGTGCGCGTAATACATGTATGCGCATATGTATAAGTATGTGTATTAATGATATGTAGAACTAATATATATCTGATATAAAAAACTAAACATGGATAAATATTACAAAAAAGTGGGTAAAAAACTCTAATTTTGCCTAAGGTGCTCGCCTTGAGCCTCAAGCCAGGCGCTCACCTGTGCGGTGCCTGAGGTAAAATGCCTCGTCTGGAGGGAGGTAAGGCACTAGGGCCTCCCCTCGCCCGGGCGCCTAGGCGAGCGCCCGAAGAGCTTTTGACAACACTGGATGGTGCTAGTGATTTGTCTATGAAGCATGCTACTTTGCAGGATGAGCTGGTAACTTCACAAAAGACTAGTTTGCATGTTGTTGAACATGCACATGACCTTGGTGTGCCCATTGCTCTGCGGAAGCGGAGGCGTACATGTGCTACGTATCCTCTCACGGCCCAATGTTCTCATATCTCTTTGGGGCATCTTTCAGGAGATTTCAGGAGGTTTGTTGTGGATCTGTCAGCCATAAAGATTCCACAAACATACTACGAGGCTATGCGAGACAGTCAGCAGTTCCTTGCCATGAAGGAGGAAATAGTTGTATTACAGTCACGTGACATATGGATCCTTGTTACTGCTACTACAGGGCATTTGTGGTTGGTGCAAGTGGGTGTTCTCAGTACCCAGAGCAATTAACCGAGCACTTTACTGCATTACCCATAACAAGTACATACCAATACACACCTCCATGAAAGCACTAGTTACTCAAACTCACAATGCCAAAAAAACCTGCCAACTTCATGACTTAATTTATCAGGAGAAGCAATTTAGCCTTCACAGTTCATTTCACTTGTACTGCAATTTAAACGTTCTTAGACAAGTAAAAAAAAACTATCAAATGGCATGCCTCTTTATAACGAATAAAAATCCGAAGTGGCCCCTAAAGCACAATTGCAACCCATTCCTAACCTCACTCACTCAAAACCACGGCAATAACAGCATTATCACTTTATCAAAAGCTCAGAACAGCTGTCACCTGATTCCACATGCTTCCAATCCACTGGCACTCGCATCTCAGGCCGCACTCAATATGCGACGAAGAATGCACGCTCGCCATGTTTGAATACCGTGAAGTAAAGCAATTCCATGAAATTGGATGCTAGTGCTTGGTCCTGAGTGTGGTCTACCATTTGAGATTTTGAAGGCATGGTCTAATTGATCCTAGTCCCAGGGATCATGCGTTCATATCTCAATTACTTTCCACACGTTACTAATAACAACGTTCGTGTGGGATTCGACGCAATCAACTTAAATTACTGTAATAAAAACGCAGGAGCATCAATGTAACTCTAATTACAAATTATAATCCCGAAAGTGTGCAAATCTCAAATAACGTAGTGATAAACTACTTAAATCTATCAACAAAGTAACAATGAGATCAATCAGGGAGGTGAACGACGAGCTCACGGAATCAAGGCCAAGGCGGCGGACCGGAGGGGGAGGGGGAGGCCAGGCTTGCGCCGGAGGGTCCTAGTGGGGGAGCCGCGGGAGTAGAGGCTCCAGATCCTGGCGAGGAGCCCGGTGGAGAGGGAAGGGAGGAGGCGGACGAGCGATCTCCATAGCTTTGAGGTGTAGCGCGGGATTAGGGTTTGGAGCTCCGACGTGGAGACCTCGGTGGCATTGACGGCGTCGGCATGAGGAGGGGGAGAGGACATTGATGTGGCGGGCGGGAACGGGAGAAATGGCGGAGTGGAGTTGGGTTGGGCTTTTATAGGTGCGTGGGAGGCTGGGAGCCTGGGAGTGACTGATGTTGCCTGCGGAGAAAGAAGATGGCGGGAAGTCGGGTTGGGTAAGGACCCGATAAGGGCGGATGCGGATTATCCGTGTCCGTTTTTTTTCTCATGTCCTCGTGTTTTACTTTGATTTGTAATATATGCATGTATGTCGGGAAATTTTTGAATAAATTACAAAAAGGCCCTTTTTTTGGATGTAGGATAATATTCATCCATCCTATAATAGAACAACTTTGTCTTGGAATAGGCTATCGAAATATATGTGATCATATCATGATTACATCAATCATGATGTCTTTGACAATTGTATGCATATCCTCCCTATCTATGAAATAAGGCCTAAAAATGAGGGATAAACCTCGCTTATCCCTTATTCCACCCAATTTCTTATCCCTCATCAAATAAAAAAGTAACACTAGTATAGAAAAAAAAGATAATAATAGAAAAATTATGGTCTTTGTTACTTCAATGCTGTGGTGTTTTATTAACAACCTTTTTTAACCGAATTGGATATTTTAACAATTTATGGATGCCACACGGTCTAAGGTTTTAATAGATATTATCCAATTTGGTCTACGTTATTGTTCATGTTGTTATTATCAAATTATTATATGTATGGCATTTTAGTAATAGTAAAGAAATATAGTTAATTGGCACATTATTTATGAAATTTTGGATCATGTACACAACATCAGTAAGTTTACCTCTGTCACGTTATAGATATATTGTGATTGGCATAATGTTTCAATTATTAGTTCCGCGGTCCCTTTTGTTATTTTGAGAATAAATATTGATATGACTGAATGTTATATCTTATGCAATTGTATTGTACATATGTAACCATCTTGCAGGATTGAACTCTGAATAATATAATGATAAAGATATTTTATTTACACGATGCTTGTTGAGTGCTTAATTGTAAATACTAACCTTAGGGATATTCCAATCGTCTCATTATGTAAGAGTTGACTCTATATGTAACTTTAACCCTAGGACTCCACATATATAAGGAACCGTAGGATTCTCATTTAATTTAATAATTATTCATTTTGATTTCACCTTGATATCAGAGAGGTTATCCTCTCGCTCACGACATTGGGACTTCCATTAAAGCCGCATATGGTTAAGAGAAGAACTCTAGCAGGATGCACCTGGCCTATTTTGACATGATGAATATGAAGCACGAAGGATGTTCTCTAGCTGAATACTTTTCTCTATTAAAATCCTTATTTGAACGGTACAATAATTGCATTTCAAGATGCATCTACCCTACATAGAAGCAACATCGTCAACACATTGCTATTTTGGTTTGTTCCTTATTTTGGTTTCATGACAGGGCTCGATTAGGGTTATGTTGTAACCCCCAATCAAATGATCATTGGTGTCATCCTCCCCATCATTGAGGAGCCTATGGTACCCTATGCCACCTATATGTCCCTACCACCGGCATTACCATTGGCATTCAGGGACGAGATAATACACTTGTTGCTCCACCTGGGTGGGGAGGTCATGGATTATATAAGAGTCGTTGTCATGGAATATTTGGTGCATGATGAGGTCGAGGCACAATCCAGTGTACTTAATGTCATAAGTTCGACCATAAAGGTCGACTGCTATAGGAAACATGGCTATCCTACTCTCACTGCTCGAGTCGTTAATACTAAGGATGATGATATGCTGCACATGAATCTTCTCCACTCGAAGAGAGACTGCGCATTCACACCAGAAGGATCTTCCAAAGATTACGGTTGTTGCATGCACATGTATCTTTGTTGCCTTCGCAAAATAACTTTGCAGAAACATAGGAGTTGATTGATACATGTGCCTCTTACCACTTTGTGGGGAACAAACATTACCGCATTATGCATCAAGTCTACCCTTGATGAATTTTATTGTTGCAAGTAATAGATTTCCACTGCTAAAGGACGAGGGTACGTACACCTCATCTCTAATATAAGACTCAACCATATTCTTTGTGTTCTTAAGTTTCTCATCAGTCTTCTTCATGTTAGTCTAATTTTTAAGGATCTCAACTATCGAGCTATATTTTATATTATTTCTTATGTTTTCCAGAACATACTGACTAGGAGGACGATTGGTGCGGGTCATAAAAAATAGGTGTATACCATCTTGTATGGTCGTCTACAACCGTTGCTTACTCCAAGACTCCATTCTCTACGTTTTTCGGTGCTCCCTGACATCATAATTTGAGTCATCCTTCTCTTCAGAAGCTTCATCGTGTCTTCCCTCACTCCCTCTTACCTTTAGCTTAGATTTCAATGGCTACCAATTGTAGAAGAATCACATGAGATCCTTTCCTTCATCTAGTACAATCTATTCCATTAGTCTTCTTGAGCCTGTCTACCTTGACATATGGAGGCTCAGTCTATGTCTTGATAGTTTGGAAAACATATACTATTTGGTTCTTTTAGATGATTTTTCTCTCGTGTCATAGATTTTCTTATTAAAAAATAAGTATGATGTTTTACATATTATTATTCACTCTATAAAAGCAAATAAGTAATTAATTTGTTACCATTATCAAAGCTCTTCAATCTGATAATGCTGGGGAATTTATTTCTTATGATATGCAACCTTTTCTATCCTTGCATTGGATCTTACATCAAATCACATGTTTTCATACATCTCAACATAATGTAGTGGTTGAGCACAAACATCGTCATATCCTTGACATTACGCACGCCCTGCTTATAGATTATCATGTTCCATATATTTATTGGGGTAATGATGTCTCACAGTCGTATTTCTTATCAATCATGTTCCCTCTACCTCTATTTATGAGCATGTAGCTATGGAGGTTCTTTTTCCAGGGAAGGTCATGTTTCTTCCTCACATGGTCTTTGGGTGTGTCTCCTTTGTATATATACATGGTCCTGCCACGAACAAGCTTGCTAACAGACCGGTGAAATGTGTTTTCACGGGGTATGATAGAAATTAGAAGTGTTGTATATGCCACGACCCTCGATCCAGAAACACTGCATAAGTACATATGACACATTCTTTGAGTCCCTTCTCTTCTACTCCAGATCCAGCACACATATACCTCCTCCACCATCTTATACTGATCCTTTGTCTGTTCTTATTCCATATGTTGATCTTTATAAATTCCTGCTCTGCAGAGACACACCCCTAAAATATTACTTGTATTAAGTGGCTTTTGTCCAATCTTTGCATGACTTTTTGGGTATTTTGGAAGACTCCCGTTCTAAAGAGGGTTGTCATCTTTTAGGTTTACAATTTTACATCCAGATCTTTAGAGCATATTGATTATTGAGGATCGGTATCATGCACTTCATATCATGTGGTTGTTTTATAGGTTTACAAATCTTCTTGTTGATCTCTTTTACATAAATTTAAGCATTTCGTGTCCGCGGGTGGTATTGAGACTAATATCCACTCTTTTTGCACTAACAAATCATTACAAGAAGCCACGTTTGGATTTCAATTTCCATTACCTTTCATATAAATTTGCACGATTTTGGATTCGTTGGGAAGATCTTAATTCTTACTATAAATTATGTGAAGAAACTTTCGTGATATCTTATCCTTTTGACGTTGAAATGTTGGAATCTTACTACAAAGTCAGCATATTATATATTATGCTGTTGAAATATGTGCATAAGCACTGCGTTCAAGCATGATTTTTGCTGATTTAGTTTTAGCTGGAAGGTACTTTTGATTCTATACAAATAAAGTCGTTAATTTTGAGAATCTATCTTGAATTGTCTTTTGTTTATGAGCTCAAAGTTGGTAATCTTGTTTTTATTGTTGTTATTGTGTGGAAAAGCCATGCAATTTTATAAAACTGATCCATGTTTCACGTCTCATTGAAATCTCAAGATGTTTGAAGTGGTATAAGTATTATTTAGCTAATCTACAATTTTCATGAAGGAAGTTTTGTATTCTTATCATGTTTGAGCCTTAGAATACCAAGCTCAATGTGAGACTCTTATTCTGTGAAACAAGGCCTCTTCACTCGACCAACTGATCTTAAAGTTTACATTCTTCTGAATTCCTCGATAAAACTTGATGTTTTGATTGTATATGAAAGCTAATTGATACAACTAAGACCTTTTGTAATGGATGTTTTATGATTGGACCTTGTTTGGATCTCTATTTTTAAGTATGAACAGACCCTTGGTTTATCTCCAGGCCAACAGATCTGCACACACAACCTTCTTCAAAAAGTTGATTGCCCTACATTATCACCATGAATTTACACGTGTTATTAGGAATGCAAATGACCGGATATGGATATGAATACGAACCTAAATGTTACCACACCTTATCCATTTTCAAATAAGAATAGGCATGGGGATACTAGTATTGGCGGATAAGAAAACAATTTTTTTATATCCTTAAAAAATAGATACAAGTGTAAAACAGATAATGATTGCATATAAATAATATTAGAAATACTCTATAGATTAGCCTAAATATGCATGTATCGGACTAAATACAGATGATATAAATATAATAAATATGCTTATATCATAATAGTTACATCAAATATGGTGAAAGAAGTATAAAGTTATGTTATACATGGCTAAAAATAAACCTATAACTATATTAATATACGAAAACACATATATGGATATGTACATATATTTGTGGATATAAAAGTGATATCCATATTCGTATTTTAAAATGGATACATATATACATATCAAAATCTATATAAAAATAGATACAATGGCGAATCAGATGTGGATATATCCTTATTTGTTTGCCTCTCTACATGTTATGGCTTGATTTGAAGCTTCACGGGAGCTCCAAAATCCATATGATCTTTAGGTGATCAGGAAGGGGAGGCACTCGAAAATTGCAAGTTGCACAAGCTTGTCACAACTCAATTTTCTATAGTAGAGTGCTCGTATCTCATTCTCACGAAGGGATAATATCCTCGCATGATTTTATTTTAGACGTGTATCTTTGGGTAGATTTGTTACATACCAGAACCGTCTTACCCCATGTATATCAACCTCATTTTTGAAGATATCACCATGATTAAGTGCAACTGCTTCCTATTCTACTTAAGCCACTACACAACTTGCAAATGCTTCATCTTTTGACTATTGACGTAACTCCATTGAGGAGGGGAGGGAACTCCAAAGGCCTCCAATAAGGGATTAAACTTCTTGCATGTATGCAACATCCCATAGTTTAGGGGCAAATATTCCAGCAATTCCTTTGAGAAGCAAACATCCCTAGGATGTCTCTTTGGTGTCTCGTTTTACATCTTCCATTTTACTCCCACTCATTAGTTTTAGTTTGCATTTTTCTCTTGATGTTACTAGCTCAAATTGTAGTTTCTATTTTGTTGATGTAATATTATGTTTGTTTCTTGTAGGTAGATGATAGATGTTCCATCTTCCCCCTGGAGTAGGGAATCGAGGTTTTCATTTGACTAGCATATGAAAATCACCCGCACTGCTTCTTGGCCATTCTCAATGCTCTACTAAAGGGGACATTCATGTGCATTCGAGTGAAGCTCCAGCCTACCCAACTTGGTGGCTTTTCATTCCCATTTCTGTAGCAGTTGAACCTTTTGGCTTTGAGCTCTATTCTTCCTTTTAGATTCCGTGATTTAAGGTTTACATTCAATTTGAGGAATTGTTCAACCCAAATTCCAGTGCACTATTGTTCCTATTGCAAGTAATTTTATTCTTCGTCACAAGTAGATCATCTTGCATCAACATTTAGAATGATGGTTTTATTTTACACAACTGACTATGTTTTGAACATGTTCAATCACGCGCCACAAAATAGAACATCTCTCATAGAAGAAAAGCATACACAATACCACGCTATACAGATTTTATAGTAGTTCGACAATCTACCTACATCCACTTGCTCACATTAGACTATTTATTATTTCCTCAATGATTTGAGATAAAATATCTAGTGGTTGTAAGATCTCTTTTATACTATAATACAACATACCATTGATACGTAGCAACTCCACCATTAGTTTCAACCAATCACGATGTAAGGGGGGATTGGGCAGTAATATAGCCCACTAACTCTCAGTCAAGTAGAATGTAGAAGGGGGATCATACATCTCAGCATATTAGTCCGCTTGCTCTCAACAAATCAGAATACACGAGGAGGATTAGACATCTCAACAATCCAATCCTCAGCTCTCAACCAATTACTCTTCACAGGATATATCCCAATAATCTCACATGTGAAGGCTTATTTTTATATAGCGTTGCTTCTGTACTTCGATCATCAATATTTTTTTTGTGAGCTTGTGATCTAATCTGGAGCTGGAGGGTTGGATGGACGGCTCCAGAGGATCCACGAAGAACAAGTAGCCGGCGAACTTCGCCGGCCCAGTACGCGCACGGTGGTCCTCCTCGGGGGCTACTGATGATCGGAGAAGAAGCGCCGGAGCCTCCCGTGTCTTTATCTTCTATACTTGAAGAGCAATAGAAGTTGTGCATGCCTTCAACTTCTCTACCTTAACAGAATTGTGAGCATATAATTAGTAGGATTTTAATAAATTGTGGATCTTGTTTAACTCAAATTATCCATCTTTTAGTTGTGCCCTAATAAAGTATCACTTCACATCAATGTGTGTGGTCTTGTATTAAAAACAAGATGTTTCATAATATTAATTGCACCTTGATTGTTACCAAATAGTTAACAATCTTCACTTTCTTTACTCAATTCTTTCATCAAACTCTTCAACTATATCGTTTCTTTGAAAGCTTTGGTTGCCACCGTATATTATATTTATGGTCGGGATAATCACGATCTTCTGTAGTCTAGAGATCCAACTAACGACTCCACATATTAGGGTAAATATATACCTTATCATACTTCTCGTGTCATCAATATCTTCTGCAAATTCCAAGTCCAATAATCCTCGAACAAAAATATTAGTATTTCCGCAACACAATGTCATGTTAAAGGTATACCTCTCATAAATCATAAAATCCACTACACGACTCCATAATGTTCCTTGCCAAGATTCGCTATGAACCTGCTCACAACTCTCATTGCACGGGAAAAGTCTGGTCTTGTGCAAACCATTGAGTACCATCAAACTAGCAACAACATATTGATAATATATATGTACATGTACTCTTACTCCTCCTTCTAGCAGTGCCTTTCTCCTTTGAAAGTCTGAAGTCACTCCCTACATGTGTTTGAGTAGGTTTTGCATTTTTCATATTAAACCTCTTCAATACCTTCTCGATGTAATCTGATTGACACAATATCGGTTTCTTATTCTTCATGTCTCTACTAATTTGCATATGAAGGATTTTTTGTAGGACCTAAATCATTCCTCTCAATTTCCTTGGACAATATTGCATTGAGGTTCGCTATGTCTTCCTTGCCTGAGCATGCAACAAGCATGGTATCTGCATACGAGAGTGGAATGGAGTGAGACATATACCACTTCTTAAAGTATCAACAATGCTTAATGTGGCACTTGTGGAGTCACATATTTTTCATGAAATCAATAAACTTTTTGTACCATCGCCTTGATGCCCGTTTCAAGCCATAAAGTAATTTTCTGAGCTTGCATATCTTGTCTTCTTTTCCAGTAGCCACATAACACTATGGTTGTTGCATGCAGATGTCCTTCTCAAGATCCCATTAGAGAAAATGATGTCTTGTCATCTAGGTACTCCAAATGTAGGTCCTCAATTACAACAATGCTCAATATTGCTATGATGGTTGAGACATTTTCTAAGATGTGCAAAGATTTATGTGAAATTGACTCCTACTTTCTGATGAATGCCATTTGCCACTACTCGAGCCTTATATCTAATGGTACCAACATTTTTCTCATTCACCTTGTACACACACTTGTTGTGCAAAACCTTTTTTTGTTTAGTATTCAAATAAATCTCAGATCTTGTTGCAAGTAATGGACTCCATCTCACTGTTAATGGCTAACTCTCACTGCTTCCTTGTGTCACCGTGTAGCACTTCATCGAAGCATTCATGTTCACTATTATCAGTTAGTAATAAGTAATTCAAGGAAATTAAATGCCTTGTAGTGGGTTATTGATTCTAGTTGACGTCTGTAACACCGAAGTTTATGTATTATTTCATGGATGGGTTGTACATTCTCACCATTTAAATGTAATGTGCTTCACTCATGGGTTTCATCAAACTCCACAGCAATCTGGTTCTTAAGTTTTCTATTCTTTTATCAGACCATCCTCATATACGGAAGACACATTGAATGCAACATCAATGCTTTTGACTATCTTTTTGTTCTGCAAGTCCCATAACCTATATCCATAGTTATGTATGCCATAACTGACGAATACACATTTCCTTACTTTTAGGTCAAGTTTTCAGCTATCTTCCTGCTCAATGTGAACATAGGTTTTGCATCCAAAAATGCATATATACGATAATGTTATCTATTTTCCCTTTCAAGATTCTTATAGAAATTCCCCCATCCAATGCAACAGATGGACCTCGATTGATTAAATATGTAGTTGCATGTGTTCATTTCATCATCCCAATGTCGCTTGGGTAGATCTACATATATCCTTATGATTCTCGCATGCTCTATAAGAGCCATGTTCATGCGTTTAACAACACCATTTTGCACGTGCTTTCTTACATTGTTTTCAGTATCATGACCTCATTATTGCTATAGTAGGATTCAAACTCCTCATTGCAACATTCTCTCTCATCATCCAACTTGAGACATTTCAACTTTAAGCTTGTCTCATTTTCAACTAAAGTCTTCCACATATTGAAGGTCTCAAATATATGATATTTATATTTGATAAAATGAATCCATAATTTTCTAATTTCATCATATATGAAAGTAATGAAATAATGAGATTCGTCAAGCGATGGATCCTGAGATGGTCCACCTTCATCTATGAATTAACTTTCTTTTACTTTCTCGAGATATGATCTTGACATAAGTCAAGATCAATAGCGTACAATCTTGACAACTTTCCCTTCTTATGCATGATCTTCATCCCCATTTCATTCATGTGACCAAGTCATCTATGTCAACTGCTGACATCGCCAGGAAGATTTAACATTTATCTTGTCATATGAACTTCATGGATTATACATGGTTTATTCTTTCTTACCTTAAGATAAAATCAATGATCGCTTACACATCTTCCGCGAATATACATCGAATGATGCCACCACTTTTTATAGTTGTTTGTGTTAGCCATGTAAGCCCCGTGTAAACCATTTGTAATATGTTGATACATCAATAAAGGTTATTGGTTTATTTCACTCCTTGTCTGAGATCAAAGGGATGAATGCACTTATAAGGTCCCTTACAATTAAGGTTATGTACCGTGGATATATTAATAATCATAAAACTATTGATTCAAATGTTGAATCATAAAGGCTAGTATGTGGATGATATCTAAGGATTATATTGAGGACTCATCAAGCATAGTCAAGTGATTATTAAGAAAGGATCTCCAACCTGAGAAGGAGATGAAAATCTTTCTCTAAAGGTTGATATCTGAACAACCTCTTGATGCAGATCCTCTATATAAAAATATAGATTCGGAGGTTTCGGATAAGTTAGGTCAAAGATTTCATGTAACAAGATTGAGATAACCAAGACCTATGTCGTATACTATCACGATATGTGCATGCATCCTTCGATTGGAGACATATGTATTACTATATGTTTGGGTGTGTACGTTAGGCATACCATTAGGTTGATGACCTAATCAAAGTCTACACATCAACGAGCTGGTGTGCATACGAGGGCATATGAGTAGTACGATATCTCAAAGGGACCATACAGTTCCGTTACTGAATCAGAAGACATGGGCTCACTTATGAGATATTGGGATAAAAAATCATGCATGGTCATCTTACTTTGGAAGCATGGCAGAATTTATAGATATGATATATGCTTTTGGAAAATATATGATCGATACCAACTTCCGATGATCAAATGAGAATCATAAAGATAAAATTCTAAAGGAGACAATTCATATATGATCTAAAACTTCGGGTTTATGCTAAGTCTTCCAATATGCAAGATGTACGGGTATTAGAAATACTCGAGGGTGATGTGATTGTAAATGATTATATAGGTTGTATTGACCATTATTTCTTCATCCAATGAATCACCATATATGTTGTATATCTCCTGTAAGGTCAGTACACGTCTCGGGTATATGATGGTGATCAAAGTCAGTTTTAGCTTTGTCATCTCAAGTATCAGACCACAATAATGTTCAAGGAAGTCTGAAATAATTGTGTTTGGGTTTGGTGAATTGGATGTGTCTAGGTCAAGCTCATTCACCTTGGTAGCAACATGAGTAGTCTCGACAATTATATCCTCAAGTGTATCTCCTTGGATTATGTCCGTGGTGTATGGATAGGTTTGTGAAGTGTTTGACTTAGGGGTCTCCTCTGTGTCACGACTGTCGGTTTCATATTCGATTGTCTCAAGGTTCGATGTGTCCTCGAGAGTTTAATCATTATGGTTTTGGTTCAAGAATTTAATTACCCGAGTCTCTCAATCAAGTCGCTCTAGCATAGACTAAGAACGGATTTCCCAGAATAATGGGAGACTCAAACATCTCCTCGGTGTTCAATGTCCAGGACAATAAAGTCCACTCTATGTTTGACACCTTGGAAGTTCATGACGACTGAAACAATTCCTCTCGATCTTTTTGTGGACCGGTCAGAAAGTTGAACGATTAATCTGGTCTTTCTGAGTGGTCCGAGTTCGAGTCTGTCAAATAGAGACTTTAGGAGGATGTTCAAGGTCGAGTCATCGTCTATCCGAACATGAGTAAACTCGGCATTCTCAATTTCATAGGTAACCCTAGTCAACCATTTGACTCTGTGATATTTTCTCTTTCAGGTCATCACCATTGAACTAGCCATAGCGATTAAATGATATTCAGTTCTTGACCTTTTCTTTCCCATCTTCTTAGGTGATAATCAACTCTTCACAAATCTCTGAAGATCGAGTATGTACTCTATAGCCTTGATTAATGGAAGCTCTAAGATCAAACTTTTGCAAAATACTTCCACTTTAGTGTTGTCCATTTTTTTATTTTTCTAATTTTCTATTTTTTGTTATTTTTTATTAAAGTTAGTGGAATAGTCAGTGTACTGGTCAGATGTCCGTGATGTCTATGTTTGAAACTTTTGTACATGATTTGTCTTGGTTTTGCTTTCTGGCATCATCATTTCTCCTTGGTTGTTCATCATAATTTCAACCATTTAGATAACATCATCAAGTTGTTCAGTCAATGCATCAGCTCTTTGATTAATCCAATCTACGCCATCTGCTATCGTCACATTCTTTGAGATGAATAACCGTACTCGTCATGCCCTGACTCCAACATGCAATCTTGGTTAGGTCATGAGTCTTATTCACTCGACTTTGAATCTCAAATGTTTGGTCAAAGGAAAACTGGTCGTACTCAGAAAGAGAGTCATCCCAAGTAGGGGATGGTTCAAACAATGAATTCTCAATCATAATCAAGGATCACATTTCTCTGTCAAATTTGGTTATGCTCATGTCCGTCCTCGGATTCACTCGCTCCATTGTGTCCACATAATAATCATTCGATTCCACAAGCGGTTGATATCTTGAAAATTCAACCGAAGGAGTGCGGTGGAATGAGGGTGAAGCGTATGATGGCTAGAGTTAGGGTTGGGTATTGGCTGGACTAGCCCAACCTGACCCAAAACCCGACCCGCATAATGATGAATCCATGATTCATTAACTTTTCTGTCGCATTTTGTCTTAAAACCCTTAACAAATACATGTAAATACTCACTAATTCTCATACTTTAACAAAATCCCATTCATGTGTAAATATTCACTTTTAACCACTAAATTCATGTAAATAAATAAAGAATCAGAAAAGAAAAATAAAGGCATATGGAATATATGTATATATATGTAATATGACTTAAACTATAAATATAACTGTAAGATATATTTATAGCCTAACCCCCGAGACCAAGTCAGCATGGATTGGTCGACAAACCAAAAAAAGTAGGGGGAGATAAGGAAAGAAAACCCAATAAAAATAATCTATCTCATGTATATACATTCTTCACTATTTATAAATAAATACAAAACTTCAAAGAATTTTAATTATTTCATCTTAACTTATTCTTCACCAAATCTTTCTCTTAATTATTCATAAAAATGTAAATAAAAATATAAAAATAAGTTAAAAATATTACCCTGTAAATATGCCAAGAAATCCAGCTTACAATTTGTCAAAATCTCAACTTCCGAACATCATAACTTCCTCATACGAACTCCAATTTCACTCTACCCACCTTTAAAGTTCATAAAATAATATTATCTAATTAATGAAGGTTGTTTCACTGAATTCAGAGTCCGTTTGCAAAAAGTCGGTTTTGGGACCAAAAGACAAAGGGGTTTCTGGGCTATTTATTTTATGTAACACACCTTATTTATTATTTTCTTAATTTTATAATTTTTAAATTATTTCATGATCCTCTAGTTTCACCATAAATTATTTCATAATTTTTGGAGACTATTTATTATTTTTATAAAATCAAATACCCCAAAATATAGGTATATTTGACTTATAGAGACACTTCCTCTATTTATTAAAATATGTAGATTAATTCATAAAAATCTATAAAAATTTGTATAAGTCTTATTTAATGCCATAATAATTAATAAAATATAAAATTAATTTTTACTTAATTATTTATTAAATTAAAAATTCAAAACCTATTTATAAATACATATTTATTAATAAAATATTTATATTTTAAATAATATTTATTATTTATTAAAAGTAATTACACTATAATTTAGGAAATTAATTTATCTAACTTTATTGTATTTATACCTACTTGAAATAACGTAATTATCTATTTTATATTTAATTTATAACTTATTTATACTCCTGGGCCAACCAGGTGCTGACACGTGTCAGCACCTGGAGCTTCTTCTCCAAGAAGCTGTTGCGCCCAAGCTGCCCAACCACCCGACTTCCACCCATTTTCCCGCTCGCATTTCGAACCTTCCGACCGATCTAAACCCTTGGATCCCTACTCCTAACAACCCTCTACCTCGCCAACCCTTCGATTAACCTTGGAGCCCAAGCATCGTCCCTATAAAAGGCTCCCAAGTTCGCCATTAATCAACAACTTCTTCCAGCCCAAAGCTTCCCAGCTACAGTGCACCGACTACCCACCTTTCCAGCCTTATTCCAACCTACTCAGGAGGTGACAGCTCCACGGGAAGGGCTCGCGAGGAGGAGGGATAGTCGGAGAAGGGTTCCAAGGTGTACAACCACCTTGCATTGCCGCCAAGCGCCGCGTACAGCTCCGGCGAGGTCGACCGTCGAGCACCATTTTTCCAGGTAATACACTTGGAAACCCCAGACTACTTCATCCACTTTGTGATTTTCTTTCTCGATAGGAGAGCCACGATTAGCGTGGCTAATCACGCATTTAGTTAGCCTAATTACCCCTCTTTCACGCAACATAAAAACATCCTCTCGATTCGATTTCAATTTGATTAAAATCACTCACAAAACCATCGTCTTCTTCGCATCTGGATTACTTGGCTGGAATTATATGCTTTTTCCTTAATCTTTGAGGCTTTATATCTTAATTTGTTGGCCGATTCAGATCGAATCGAGCATAGAACTTGATTGCTTGCAGATCCAGGTAGCTCGCAAGACAAATCTTCGTGGACCTCAACAATCGAGCGTCAACAAAATCAATCTTGAAGTTGGACTTCCAGAACAGCTAACCAGATATCAGTGCCGAGTCTTCATCTTCTCCGAGCTACAGCCGCCGCTCGGAGCGCCGCCTCAGCCACCCCTACAACGGGCGAGCTCGAGGGGTGGAGGAGCCACCCCTCTGGCCCCGCAGGAGCGTCTGAATCGTCGGAGATCCGCCAGGAGAAGTCGGAGAAGAACGTCGTCGCCACCAGGAGCTCCAACAAACTCAAGAACGCCCGGCGCACAGGCTTGCGCCACGTGGCACAGCGAGGACCGCTCGATCACGCCTGGAAGCTTCTAATCTCAGCCGTGAATTCTGAACCGGTGGAAAAATTTCATCATAAGTCCAGCCAATTTCCAGAACTTCATCCCGCCGCCTAAGTTTTTAATAATTACATCTAGGTCCCTCCGCAGGGACCTAAGTGTAAGAATTTGTTTACTTTTCTTCCATAACAGTCCCTGAGGACCTTTTTGAGAACATTTTAATTAGAATTTTCTTACGCTTATGCCCCTGGGCTGTAGGGGCTATATCTTGTTCGTTTGACCTCGGATTCCGACGATTCTTGGAGGGTAGTTACACAACTACCCTAGCTACATAGTATAAAGTTTTCACGGATTTTCGACGAGTTTTCGATGTGTTTTGATTTTCTCGAAAACCGCCTCGTTTTGTTTTGGTTTCTTGTGTAGTTCGAGTACGTGGCTCGAACCTCGTTCATCTGTACTACCTAGTATCACCTATATTCTATCCATCTATTATATAATAAATAAATCTTTTGAAAAATATCCCTTTTTGAAAATTAAATAAAAATTTGAAAAGAATAAAATCGAATAAAAATTACAAAAATAAAAACCACTAAAAAAGGCATTCTGACTTAGAGAAGAATTAAAATAAAATCACGAGAAGAAAAATTAGGGAATATATTCTGCCTCCTTGAGTTCGACCCAGGAGCACTTGCCTGGTTAAATATTAGTGAACGGTTTTCCGACAGAAAACCGTAAATTTGTTTGATAGGTCTAAAGGTCGAAACACCTTTCTTTGTTTCGCGGCTTCTGCTACAACCGACACCCTTCTTCTTTTAAAAGAAGCCGCGAAACTCGATCTTTAGACGCTTATCACATAACCCGGCCCAAACCCAATCCTAAAATTTAGTGGGCGGGCCACGAGCCTCAAAATAATCTCATATTTATTATCGGGCCAAGTTCGGGCATGAGAAGGCCCAAACCTGCGAGCCCGATAGCTCGACCTATTCTAAAGCCTAAACCCAAATTACTAACCCCACCATAAAAAAATGTGCCGAGCCGACCAAACTTACTAATCATGTTTTAGCTTTCATATCCTTATTTCAAGTGTAGAATAAATGCTTAGACCCATCAATAATCATATCCATTAGCATGAATCAAGGATACTATTAAATTAATGTGCAAAATTATTACATTATTATGCGAGAATGGAATCTGTGTTCACAAGAGTTAGAGCATGTACAACTGTAAGTAACCAATCTGTATTGGGTCATAATGCCTGCATCTACAATAGAATATATAATTGTGAATTGAGGTGGTTTAAGTCACCATATTTTTTCCCACATTTATATTTCCAACATACAACTATTGTCAAAAAAATAAACTAGTTAGCGTACTTAAATTCTTAAAGATGCACACATGCATAAGAAACAACTAGGAAAATGCAAGAATAACGAAACACATAATATTGGTATTCATAGGTGTTAAATTGGGTTGGCCCGACCCGAACCCGACCCATTTTTTGGGTCGAGTTTGGGCTTGGGCCCAGAATTTGAAAATAAAATGGGTCCATGCCCGACCCATTAGCCGATATACTTAAATGTGCTTGGGTCTGGCCAACTCAAACCCGATCCAACCTAGCCTGATGCCCAACCCTAGTTGGGATAGAACTGACTCAAAGAGAAGGTTCTCCTAATATGAGAACGAAGATGAAGACGGTCGTGATTTGGTCATGTAAGCGTGGCCCACAGAGTTTGGATATGAATACCAATATTCCAACATCTTTAAAAAGGAATGTGGAGTATGATTCACGAACCTTGATTCATGTATGCGAGTGTAATGATCTTTGAACACAAGCAATTAAATACACAATGGAAACCCCAAAATTCACTAAGTTCACATAATGAGGGACATAAGAGTTCGGTTGATTATATTTCAATTTTTAAAGTGGTGATGAAACAATCTTATAATCCGTTATACATAATATGTCACCCTGACGTCCATATGTAGTTCTACTGCCCTTCAATTGAAGGAGTGATCTGCTTGAGCTGACAGGTTATAACATACCCTAAAGGATATAGTAGACATACACATCCAAAATGTCGACTATGTTCAATGGCGAGTGCTTGCAACTCCCAAATCCGCAAGAGTCAGATTAGGAGACTTAGGGTGAAGATCTAGGGTTTTGGGCTCTAACCTTACGGCTATGTTCTCACCCTCCAGTTTTAAATAGTTAATAATGTTCAGCATTCCCCTTGTTTAAATTTGATTATCACTTGAATTGAGTGGAGAATGAAGTTCGTCTACACGGGGATTCCAATTTCCTTTAAATCCTAGATGAGTGAAAAATGAGTGATAATCGAAAAAGCCGTGCAATGAGAAATATGATGATGAATGCATAATCAGAGATACTTATAGTGCTTCCTCACAATCTCCATGCAGTATGTTAAATAAAATTGAAATTTATTTAAATATGTATGATGCATGCATGTGAAATCGCACATAGAATATGAATTTCTATTAGGAGGTGAAAGAACAATTTAATTTGTCTATATGAAATCTGATATAGTGTGTCCAATTAGTGTGAGAGTGTGGACCTAGTCCTACGAGCACAAAAATAAACCTAGTAGCTCTAATAGTCGTGTTGAAATCCAAGGACTACGTCAATCACCATAAAAATAGAGGCCCGATAGGCCGAGTGTCCAGTTTGTATATAAGCACGAGTTTTCAAGCGAGGACTATTAAAGATAGGAAATTATTACATATTAATTACTGATAAATCTCAGATTCATCACTCTAATTCTCGATAATTAAGCTCCATTCCCTCAAAATCAACAGCATATCTGCATCTATTCTGCATAATTAGCATTCATGCATTTTTTCATAAGAGTTGCATTTTATCCATCATTTTTGCACAAAATAAGAAGCCAAAAATCCAAGCCAAAGTTGACCTATAAATAGCCTAATTTCCCGGATTTTTACCTCCTTCATGCTAACTCCGAATGACACAAAACCACCTCCACTGTGTACATATAACTAACAAGAATAAATAAAAAATACAAAAAAATCACTAACCCTCTTAAGTGGACCAAAAACCCAAACCCTAGTTTCAGGATTTCCGGACTAAAAGCCCCATATCTTCCCCATCCAGTGTCCGATTTGATCCTACTCACTTTTGAACTAATATACATTCAATTACCTTCAAAACAAGACCAAGTTCAAGTGAATCGGAGCTCATATGTGAAAGTTGGGTTTTGGGCCTCTTTTGTACATAGCGTATTTTAGCGGTTTTTGACCCGTATTTTATGTACATACTTTCTTAATTAATAAAAAATCCAAAAAAAGATTAGATTTAGATGTATTCTATTTATCTTTGATCTCTCCTTATTTTTTCGGATTTTTTATTGGGTTTAAAAATGACAACAAAATTAGAAAACCCAAAAATCTAGGTATTCTATGTACATGGAATACCCCAAAAATTCACTTTGTGCATTTGATCGATTTTGGTTTTGATGTGTTCATGAAAGTTGTAGATCTCATCGAGACGAACATTTTTTTGTGAAGGAACTTTTTTGATCCGAAGTCGTTTACTATTTCTTTTTGATTTTACAAAATAATTCTTCTTCGATTTTTCTGGTGCTGACACGTGACAGCCCCAGAGGCCGCCATGTGTCAGCGTTTTTTCGCCCCTTTTTATATCGTTTTTTTTAAAATATAATCAAGCCTCCGCATGTGCGTCGCACGTGCTCCGCCCCTCTCAGACCCCCGCCTAGATCTGGGCCGTCCGATCTCGGTCGATCGGACGACCCACTCTCATCTTCTTCCTCCCCCCCCCCTCCGAGGTCTCCGCCAATGCCAACCACCTCCGCCTTTGACCCCGCCTTCGTCGCAACGGCCAACCGCCCCGCCATCCTCGCAACCACCCTCCTCGTGATCTCCGCACTGGCCACCTCTTCCTCTGCTTTTTAAGAACTTCCACCACCCTCGTCCAAGCCATCCGCTGTCAACCCCCGATAGTGACAGCACCGCGCAGGCGTGATTCGAGGCCCCCCTCCCCCGACCTCGTCGCAGCTGCTCCCTCAGCGCTGCTCCAGCTCCGACGACCTCGTCGTTGAGCCTTTCTCCAGCACCGCCTGAACTCCTCCGCCTTCGCTTGCATCATCAACAACCTGCATCGACGACCACCGCCTCCATCTCCGACGACCTTCAGCTTCGCCCTCCACCATCGACAACGACCATCACCCAGAGCCCTATCGGTAACCATCGTCATCAACTACTCCAGTGAAGCATCTCCGCCGACTCCGACCTCCAACAACCTTCGACGAGCTTCGCCGGATCTCCTCAACAACGGCCCCTCCCCCTCCAACCACCGCGGGCACACAACCTGGAGCGGCCCTCCTTCGAGCAATTCCGCCTTCGACTCGAGCCACCGCTTCATCAATGACCATCTTCAAACGCCATCGACACACCGCCCGGCCCTCCTCCGCCTTAGCCGGGCACCACCACCAGCAACGGTCGGGCACGAAGCCCGAGGCTCTCCTCACGTGCTACGCACGTGGGTAAGGGGACATCTTGCGACGGTGCCCTTGGGGTGACACCCCTTTGCAATTTCGATCCCCGGGTCACGTGCTCCGCACGTGACCGCTGGGACATTTTCACAAAGACCCCCCGAAGGTTCCACTTTTTGCAGATCAACCCCCGCCTCCAGAGGGCACGTGCCACGCACTTGCCCTTCTGGAAAATTTGCAAAGACATCCCCTGGGCATCGGTAATTACAACTAGGTCCACTCTACCTTTTTCTTTATTTTATTTATATTTAAATATTGCATCTGTACCCCTGTGTTCCACCATAATTTTGGACCTCTTTATTGCGTCATTTTCTCTATTAAAAAATAACATGATGTTTATCATTTAACTCTCTAAACTTTGTCATGATGTGGATATTTTTTATGATCATTGATTAATTAATACTCATTTATTTTGTGGAAAATTGCGAACTTTACCCATTTTATGCTCTTCAATTTTTATTCGATTAATCGTTGCTCTAAAAATTCCCCAAAAATCACGCATTGTAGAGTTAAGTTTGCTGGACATCGTGCTAAAAAAGATTTGCATTTCCATCATAATTTGCTCTGTAAAAATCATTTTGCATATTTCAGTATTTAATTTTTAATAGGTATTAAACCCTACATTTTCGAGGTCTAGGATTTTTCTAAGATCCATCACCTAGTGATAGATCTTAGATAATTTTATTTCTTGAAAATAAGTAGGTTTAATGTTTATTATAATTAAATATTGAAAATCATCCTGTTTGCATTTAAAAATCCATAAAAAATCATATTCCATCCAAAAATTCCAAAAATATTATTTTGCATTTATTTCATCATATTTTGCACTGTGGCCGAGTTTCGTATTCTTTGGACATTAGTTGATCGTAATTTGCATTTTAGTCCCTAAAATAGACCGAAATTGCATCTCGCATCCCTTATTTGCATTAAAAATTCCAAAAAAAAGACTGCCTCAAAAACCGTGCACGAATTTTGATAGACATAAATCTAGGTTGTTCCTTTGCCTCCTTTTGATCAACCTTGGGACTTGCCCAAGTAAAATCAACATAAAACCACTTGATTGAATATGATTTAATATTTGTGGTTATTTCTTGACCGATTCCGATCGCCGCCTACTACGAACGACAAATCATAATTTTGTCACAAACAGATAAAACATCTTCTTAACTTAGCGATCACTGACTCGTTAGATGGCGCCGTTGCCGGGGAGGCAAATGGCTTAGCTTTGTGTTTTGAAAATTTTTGTTCGGTTTTTCACATTCGGGTAGTCTGACCCCCGAATTTTTCATTGTAAATTCCACTTTATTTCCTGCATTTATTTTTCAGCATTTATTTCACTTATTTTATTTTTGATTATTTTTTGAGTCCCTCTCTTATACAAATCTCTCTTATTTTTCTTGCGAGGTACCAGGCGCACGTGGAGCGGTTTTGCAAGAAACCGAAGCATCTTCACCGACATCTGAAGAAGCCGCAATTAATTTAAGATCGAGTCGAGTCGCGAGAGAGCGTAGAGTCTAGATTTTTAATTTCTACAATTTTAGTTCTGTAATTAATTGCTCATTTACAGCGGTATCCGATTGGACTCTCGCGTATGTAAAAAGACTCTAGACTCTTTCTGTGGTGTGTCGCAGCCTGTTTCACTCTCTGGTGTGGGTGGGGTCCGAATTGAGTGGCGATTAGGATAGACCTGCACATACGGCTCTCAGAGCATTTATATTCTTTTGATTGTGCTTGTAGGATCTAAGGCCACATTGCACATTAATCGAGACACACATAGATCGTTCAACTTAGCCAAACTTAACTCAATTCTTTCCCGCTAATAGAATTTTCTGCTTAGGTGCGCTTTTCATCGGCTTGCATTCATTTAGAATAATTTTTAAATTTCTGTCTAGCATCCCACATGGAGATTGCGAGGATTCACTGTAAGTCTTCTAACTAAGCATTCATCATAGTTTTCCGCGTGCATCGGCTTTTCTCGAATTTCTCCCTCTTGTTTTATCACATAATTCTAAAGGAAATTGGGACTGGACGGTAGACGTTTAATTGTGCTCATTTAAATTCTTCAATGATCACTTAATTAAAATTGGGACTGCTAAATATAGCCGACTTAAGAACCCATAAAATTAAGAATTCTTGCGGGAGAGAAACCCCGACATTGTTTGATTTTATCTTGCAGCGAGGAGAGAGACGCACACTAGGATAGAGCCAAGCTAGGATTTTCATACTGACTACTGATTCTACCAAAAACGATTACCTACTTCTCAGTGAGGATCTAACGGGTAGCCAGTAAAATGATCCGGATTTCGTTAGCAGAGTGGGTGGTTTAGAGGACACTGCGTAAGGCTCCATCCTCAAGCAAAGGGTAGCCGTTTTAGGGTCCTTACTCTCATACTGGCTGAAAGTAGGTACAACTAGTCGTAAGAATTCGGGACAGTCGGTCGGGAAATACGTGCACCTAACATCTCGTTTAAACAGTTTGCAAGATCTATATTCTCGCCAATTAAAACTGATAAGAAAATTGGACGAACCCTTACGGCCGTCACTGAGTGAGTTAGTGAAAGAAATCCTTGTATTGTGTTTGATTTGTGCGTAAAAAGTAAATAATCAACGAATACCGCACACTTGTGCCTAGATCATGGACCGTAAACCTCTTGCTAATCATTTTGAATCGAGAATGGAAAATTGTGGTAATTTTTGTTCGGACTCCGCGAACCCTTCTCTGACTGCCACAACTTTTCCAATCTCAAAGGTTCTGAGGCACTCTTACTCAGGATCACCTCGGGTTCATGGACACTCTTCCCATGAATCCTCCTCTCAAGATTCTCTCAGCTTCCTAGAGGGAAGACAAACCCTCACTGTCTCTCTCTCACCAAAGCAGATCAAAGAAAACTCTTACTCAATGATTGTTCCAATTCTTTCCACTCTATTAACTCGAACCCCTTATATTCTGAAGGTGAAAAAGAAGAAATGCCTCCCAAGATACCTCCCAGAAAGGAACCAGGAGAAGAACATAATGAAGACCTCATATAGATGATTTTTGCAAGACTGGCTGCATCTGAGCAGCAACAACAGTTACTGAGGGAGCAGCTAGAACAGATGAATGCTGGGGAAGAACTGCCAATGGAAGCCGCATACAACCATGGACAATACAGAGTAAGGAATTATTTGCAGCCACCTCAGCCAGAGATAAACTATGAACTGAAGCCGTATTTCATAAGTCAATTACCACAACTCCATGGTAATACGACTGAAGAGCCATATGAATTCTTGCGAGACTTGGAGCTGATATGTTCTAAACTGAGGCACACACAAGTCAGCCAGGACTACATTCATCTCACTGCACTACCTTTCACCTTGAAAGGGAAGGTAGATTACTGGGTGAAGAACTTAGGAGTGACCGTGACCATGTATGAAAGGTTCAAAAACCTGTTTTTGAAGAAATTCTACCCATTGAGTCGGACCAACCAAATGAGGACCCGCATCACCAGCTTCTCTCAGATGCCCAATGAACCACTCTGTGAGGCATGGGATAGGTTTAAAGACATGCTACAGAATTGTCCCTGCCATAATTTGGATAATAACATCCTCGTTCAGTCACTCTACTGTGGCCTCAACCATGAGACTCAAGGGTTAGTTAGTGCTTCCTGCGGAGGGAATTACACATCACGTGGAGCTGAGTCCGTCTGGAAGATACTGGAACAGATGGCAGAGACAAGCCGTTCGCAAATTTCTAGTAGAGCATACACTGAATCCTTGAACACCTTTCAAGCTAAAGGAGGAAAGCAAACTGTTGCGGATATAGCAGAGGATTTGATACTAAACATGAACATCATCGCCGATAAATTGACCGTGGTGGATCAAATTCATAAGAGAATGAACGACATCGACAGCAGGATTTCCAAGCACCTGAATGCTGCGACCAAGAAAGATTACTTTCCACTGCCAGTTATTGATCAAATCTTGGAGAGACTTGCAGGGAAAGCATTCTTCTGTTTTCTTGATGGGTACTCCGGCTACAATCAAGTAGCTATCGCTCCCGAGGACCAGGAAAAGACCACGTTCACATGTCCCTTCGGTACCCACGCATTCAAGCGCATGCCATTCGGGCTCTGCAATGCCCCAGGCACATTTCAGCGGTGCATGATTGCCGTATTTACCGAAATGGTTGGTGATTTCCTGGAAGTCTTCATGGACGACTTCTCGGTTCATGGTGATTCATTTGATACATGTTTAGCTCACTTGGACCGAGTCCTCCAGAGATGCAGAGAGGTTAATTTGGTACACTCTTGGGAGAAAAGTCACTTTATGGTGACAGAGGGTATCGTGGTGGGGGCACGTCATCTCCAAAAAGGGAATGGAGGTCGACCCTGCCAAGGTGGATGTGATCAAGAAACTTGAGACACCAACCAACGTCAAGTCAGTGAGGTCGTTTTTAGGTCATGTTGGATTTTATCGAAGGTTTATCCCAGATTTTTCAAAGATCGCCCGTCCACTGACTGAGCTCTTAGGAAAAGACACCGAGTTTATTGTAAATCACAGATGTCTAGAGGCCTTCGAGCTCCTGAAAAAGAAAATATGTGAATCACCGATATTACAAGCTCCCGACTGGTCTCTTCCCTTCGAGATCATGACTGATGCATCAGATTTTGCTGTCGGAGCGGTACTTGGACAAAGAAGAGATGGAATTCCTTATGCGATTCACTACACGAGCAAAGTATTAGATCCTGTACAGAGAAATTATACAATGACTGAAAAGAAAATGCTCGCGGTTGTCTGGGCCCTTGAAAAATTCAGATCATACATATTGGGCTCCAAGGTGACAATTTTCACAGATCACACAACAATTAGATATCTCATGTATAAAAAGGATGCTAAGGCATGACTTTTGAGATGGATCTTGTTAATCCAGAAATTTAATTTGGAGATCAAGGATAAACCTGGAATAAAGAATGTTGTTGCTGATCACCTTTCCCGAATCGAGCAGAACGATCATCCTGACACCGGACCAATTAAGGAGACTTTTCCAAACGAATCGGTTTGCGTCATTGATTCAACCCCATGGTATTCTGACATAGTGAACTATCTTGTCTCCAAGAAGGTTCTCCCTTTGGTTGGACCAAGAGAATGATTGATCGATTGAAGTCATATTCAAAAAAATACCATCGGGATGATCTTTTTCTTTTTTATAAATGACCATATTATGTCTGGAGAAGATGTATTCCTTAGGAGGAATATCAGAGTGTTCTCACACATTGTCATTCTCTCGAGGCAGGTGGATACCATTCGGGAAAGAAAACTGCGCACAAGGTACTCCAATGTGGATTTTACTGGCGGACCTTATTTCAGGATGCTAATGAATTTGTACGGTCATGCCCGATTTGTCAAAGAATGGGAGGGACTATGGGATATAGAGATGAAATGCCCATGCAACCAATAATTTTCTGTGATGTTTTCGATGCACGGGGGATTGATTTTATGGGTCCCTTTTCCAACAGCAATGGATTTGAGTACATCTTGTTAGTGGTGGATTATTTATCAAAATGGGTAGAGGCTATTCCAACCCGAACCGCAAATAGCAAAGTCGTATGTAAGTTCATCAAGGATAATATCATTGCAAGGTTCGAGATACCGAAAATTTTGATTTCTGATGGAGGTAGCCATTTTGTGAACCGGGAGATGAGATCTTTGGCTAAGGAGTACAAATTTGAGCATAGAATAGTCAACCCATATCATCCACAATCTAATGGCATGGCCGAGGTTTCTAATAGAGAGGTGAAGGGTATTCTTCAGAAGTTGGTGCGTCCAGATAGGAAGAATTGGTCAAACTGTTGGACCAAGTTCTATGGGCCTATAGGACAGCCTACAAGACTCCACTCGGTACTTCACCTTTTAGGATGATTTATGGCAAGCCATGCCATCTACCTGCAGAATTGATTCACAAATCAGAATGGGCGATCAAAAAGTTGAGTTGGAGTTGTCACCTTGGGAAACTATGTCGCGACTTAAATCTGAATGAGCTAATTGAAATCCGAAATTAGGCATACGACAATAGTGTGATTTATAAGGACAAGGTCAAGAGATGGCATGATAGACACACTCGAGATAAAACCTTTGTCCCTAGGCAGAAAGTGTGGTTGTTTAATGCTCGGTTGAAGATTTTTCATGGGAAACTAAAATCAAAATGGACGGGTCCATACATTGTCATCGATGTGCATACCAATGGAAGCGTGGATATTGCCGAACTCAAAGATGATGCACAACCTTTCTCAGTAAATGGACAAATGCTGAAGCCATATATTGAATCACCTAAAGAGCAGACATTTCAAGTTTAGGTCATCTACTTCACGCAGAGCGAGGACTGGAAGATTTATATGATCATTTCCACCCTCACTTCCGACCACATCGGTCTCCTTGTACAACTTCTTCCTCTACTTAGGCCAAGGCCTAAGTATAAGGGGGGACCAATGCCATCTGTATATACCATACTTCTCATTCTCCCAATCACTCCACTTCCACCTTCTTCTATACTTAGGCTGGTCAGAGCCTAAGTATAGGGGGAACCGACATCCACCTGAATATACTCTCCTCATTCACATATCCTGACCGCTTCATTTTTCTTTTCATTTTTTCCCCTTACGCTTAGCCCGAGCTATGTCTTCTTTCCGCTTCTTGTGTTCTGAGGACACAACACTCGCTAAGTATAGGGGGTCTGTGTATATTCTTCATATATATTTTACTCATATCTCGTACTTTCGTGTAAGTATATATGTATTTACGTGGTGAGTAATCTTTCAAAAAAAGGTTTTGCTACTAACACTGACTTTGCCCAAAATTTTTGAAAAAAAAGTCTTCTTATTTCATTTTTGCATTAAGAAAAAAAAGGAAAAAAATGTGTCTGCATTTCACACACCTGCACTTCATCCAGCATCGCATTCATTCGCATCTGTGAAAAGTCATCGGGTTTTGAACCAAGTTATGAGTAGAAACCGAGAGTGGTCTGGACTTGACCTTAATCCACCTAATTTTCAGAGGAACTTCATCGAGAAATAGGATTTTAGAAGCTTCAGGTCTTTTGACTTAATTCTTTAAGTTCCACATGACAATGTGCAGCGTTTGACTCTTAGTGTCTAACCTGGTCGCCTCATTCTGGGTACGACTCCGGAATAGGGAATTAATCTGTACTCTCTCACTTTGCACTTAGCTCAACTCAGACGGGATGTTGGAAGACTGTGCGAGTCTTTTCTGGTAGCGTGGAAATCTAAAGATCGGAGTACGAGTTGAAATAAAGCTTCGGAAAAGGGATGGACGACTGTGCACAATTTTTCCTA
Organism: Ottelia alismoides; assembly: GCA_037367405.1. Classification (NCBI taxonomy): domain Eukaryota; kingdom Viridiplantae; phylum Streptophyta; class Magnoliopsida; order Alismatales; family Hydrocharitaceae; genus Ottelia; species Ottelia alismoides. The sequence goes on along the minus strand of JAZKJV010008868.1, from coordinate 62,015 downwards.
AGACCCCAAAAAATGTACGGAACAAAAGATTCTATATCCATATGGGCACAACAAGATCCAACCAGAACCACCAAACATTCCAAATACAAAGAAGCAACTACCAAATAAAATCCGACCAAAAAGGTTCAAGTTTCAAGAAACCTGTAGATCTTGGTGGAGACTCAGCTACACTGGCCATCTTCACAAGGAGAGGTGACTACACTGACCACCCTCCAGTTTGTAGAGAATGATCGATATTTCATTCATGAGAAGATTGATGCAGAGGAGTTATTCTTTCTATACATGAAATCTACTGATCAAGTTGCAGATCTGTTCACAAGGAGGCTATCTACCTGCAATTTGAGCTGAATGTAGGCAAGTTGGGTGTGATTGATATGCATGCCCAACATGAGGGGGTGTTAAAGGGTGATGTGCTTTTTTGGGTAAACAGATATTTGATTATGGATCGTTTACCCATCTCTATTTATATTGTACTCATACTCCATACTTCATTATGTTTTTGAGGCAGTGATTGGAGATTAGGGCATTGAATACCACACATGGTTTTTCTTCCTCTTCATAGGGTTTTCACGTAAATACTTGTTCTTTTATGTGATGCTTGATCATAATTTTCTACATGATTGAACTAGATGCACCTAATTCATGTAATATCAATTGTGCTTTTAAGTTATATTAGTGAGTGAATAAACAAGAATACATGCGTAGGAGAGAGAGGAGAAATTGAGAGCATGATAAAGATACCAGGAGGGGTAGTAGTTATATTATTATGTTGTATTATCATATTATTATGAATTATATTTATTCATATGAACTTGTATCAATTATGTTTTACTTTGTAGTGATTTAGTTAGAATATCGTGATTTAACAAAAATATTACTTATAAAAGTTTAAAATATTCATAATTGATTGAATACAAATAAGTGAATATTTAGCAACATGAAATTATAAAAAATAGAGGAAAAATGGATACTCATTATTCATACGATTATTAATCCCTTTTTATTTTTGCAATATATCTTTAATTTTTGGATTCTTGTATAGTGTCGGATTTTTTGAAAATTAATTGATGAATAACGATAGCTTGTAACTTAATAAAAATAAATCATTTTTTAAAAATGAAATGGATGAGAACTCGACAATACAGATGCATAGAGAAAAGGAAGGGAGAGACATAAATTACGAGAGAGAGAGAGAAATAATACTTATTAATTATTGATAATTCATAAATATTGGAGATATATTGGGGAGAGAATATGAGAGAGAATGGGAAGAGATCATGAGAGAGAATGGGAAGAGACTGGGAGATTCAGAGGAAGGGAGAGAGCGGGATTGAGTGAGAGCGTTGGAGGGGCGCAGGAGAAAGCGCAAAATGGGAGTGTCGCGTGACATATGCTGAGGAAGAAACTGAACTTATATATATATATATATATATATATATATATTACCGGACATGTGTTATTAAATGTGATCAATAAAAATCATGAAGGAAATAAAAAGCCCACAAAACTACATGTTTATGACCAACCTCATACCTCATACTTGGACATTGAAGGTATTGTAGAAAGCTACATTTACAAAGGCATTCCACTTGTGCCATCGTTCAACTCCTAACCTCCCTTAAAAGGGAAAAGAAAGAAGAAAAACTCCACTTATTCCCAAACTAGACATAAAAACTCCACTTATTCGAAAACTAGACATAAAAACTCCACTTATTCCAGAACTAGACATAGCAACACTTAAACCCACACAACACTTACCACCTCAAGGCAGCAACCTAAGCTCCTTACAGCTCCGCCTCTATCCGCTTGTAGAGGTGAGCCGGCAGCCTCGGCGTGGCCACGGCCCGCAGCGGCGTGTGCATAAACGTCACCATGCCCGGATTCTCTGACAAATCGATCTCCTCAACCTTCACGCCCTCCGGCGGTGCCCAACTGTAGTGGTGCAACAAGTGCCCCAGCATGGACTGCACCAAGTTGATACCCAGCTGCGCCCCGGGGCAAACGCGCCTCCCCGCGCCGAAAGGCAGCAGCCGGAAGTCGTGGCCTTTCATGTCGATGTCCTCTTCCAGGAAGCGCTCTGGACAGAACTCGAGCGGGTTCTTCCACACTGTGGGATCGCGGGCTATGGCCCATACATTGACGTGGACGTTGGAGCCTCGAGGGATGTCGTAGCCGCCGAGCTTGACGTCGGCGCTGGCCTTGTGGGGGAGCATGAGGGGCGTGGGAGGGTGGAGGCGCAGCGCCTCCTTGGCCACGGCTTGGAGGTAGGGGAGGTTGGGGAAGTCCTGCTCGGTCATGACCCTTTCGGATCCGATGACGCGATCCAGCTCCTCCTGTGCCCTCTCCTGCACTCTCGGGTTCCTTATCACCTCGGCCATTGCCCACTCCGCAGATATCACGGTGGTGTCCATTCCTGCTGTGATCATGTCCTGTTGTGCGGGGGGCCATTCATCAAAGTGAGGACCATGTACTAAATACAAGGTTATTTATATAATGAAATGAATTCAATCCTGTTGCCTTTCAATTTACTCTTGTGTGTCTTTTGGAACTTTGCCAATAATACTTGTAATGCCGTATTTGAAATTTCATTAAAACAAACTTTCCTAACATCTCTATCTGAAATAAGTTAATTTCAGTAATTCTAAAACCAATAAATTTAACAGCATTTATTATTGATGAGATAGAAATCTTACATTAAGTTGAATTTGGAATGACATTATAATAATATATGGTTATTAAAATTCTTTAAATTTCATTACAAAAATACAAAGAAAATAGTGAGAGCATGGAAGTTGCATGCTCCGAGAGCATACTCTTTTTTTTCTTATATAAATGTGTGACGTCTTGGGCTTAGGTCCCTGATCCGTTGTCGAGGAAACCTATCCCTGACAACTTCTTATGTTCGGGCCCAATTGAACGAGATGACAACCACTCAAAATGCTTAACCTCAATTTGCCAAATAGTGATCCCAGCACTTTTAACACACACTCACACTTTGTGAGTTTTAGATGTGATTATGTTTGACGGTTGGGGTGTGACAACTTCCTCCACTTATATTCACAACATCCTCGTTGCGACATGGTCTATCACTTATTCACAGTGACAGCAACGACTGCATGCTCCGGGTAGCTGGACCTGAACTCAACAAGTTATTAGGGCCAGCTTTCCTCGATAACGGACCTAGGACCTAAGACCGGGACGTTATAATGTTATCATAGATAATTTCCCTCTGATAGTGAAAATGACTATTCGAGAGGTGAAGCCACCCCTACAAAGAGATAAGAGGAAAAACCCATAGCGTGCAGTCGTCACTGTCACTGGGAATAAGTGATGATCCATGTCGCAACGAGGACATTGTAAATATAAGTGGGGGAGGTTGTAACACCCCGACCCCCAAACACAGTCCCGCATCTAAAACTCACGAAATGTGAATATGTGTTATAAGCGGTGGGGACTAATATTTGACAACTCGAGGTTAAGCATTTTGAGTAGTTCTTAATGGGTTCATTCAGGCCCGAACTCAACAAGTTATCATAACCAGTTTTCTTCGATAACTGACCGAGAAATCTCAAGACGTTACAAAATGTCTCCAAAGTAAAAAATATTTTTTTTGTTTCTCTTCGTGATCTCTTATTTGTTATGGTTTCCTCCTCAACAAGAAAGTATGGAGGAAGAGAGAAGACATGAGAAGATTGTAAAAAATATATATTCAATATGGTTTGACGATTATTTTGTAAAAAAAGTCCGGATTGGTTTGACTCATAAGATTCAGGGCATGGAAAGTTGCATTATGTAATTGTATTAGCAAGTAGAAATGCCAATGAACACAAGTATACGTACCCTCTTTGTTTTGTACTGAGAAAATAAAAAAGGAGACTTCTTTACGAGAGCCTTTGGTAGTGTTTCAAAATTTATTTATATTTCTTCATTAAAATCTCAAAAATCAACACATCTTCTGAAAGCAGCTTTTCTTACGACATTTAAGGAATTATCAAAGGGTAATTTTTTTCCTGGTTACCTTACTAAAAAAACTTACCTCAGATCAACTAAAAAAGAACATCATCAAATCTATTTTTCTTATAGATTCATTATTACAACGGTGATTAACTGAATTCAACAAACTATATTTCATTTTTACATGGTTAATTAATGTGACAGTATATAAACCGTTTAGAATACGTGAAAATTAACTTAGTATGTAGATCATCGAATCCATTCCAGACACAGATTTGATGATAACCATATTCAAATTTAAAAATAAAATTGACTGTAAAATCTATATCTAATTCCAATACTCTGAACTCTAGTTGCTGCGCATCTATTTCAGGAATTTAAACTTACTTTTTTTGATTCCACGAAATGCCAACATCAAGATTAGTACTAAACAAGAGCAAGGAGAGGGGAAATGTATACATACCCAAAGGAGGCCGATGATGGTATCCTCACTGAGGTCGTACTGTTCCTTGAGCGAGAGAAGAACATCGACAAAATGCTGCTTGGCACCGCCAGTCTCGCTGCGTTTGAGAGTGTGTTCTGCCATGATGGCCTTGGTAAGGCGGTCATGGCGGGCGCCGTGCTTGGCAAAGGCCTCCTCCTCAAGGGGGAACATCCAACGGAGCCACGGGATGTGCTCCGCCACGGCAAGGGAGGCGCCAAGCTTGGAGCCGTTGGCAATGATGGCCTTGAACTCAATGCCCTGCTCGTCCATGACTCCATCAGAGTTGACGAATCGCTTCCCGAAGGCGAGCCGGGTGATGTTGTTGAAGGCCACTGGAGAGAGGTAGTCCTTCACCACCAGACTCCTCCCGGATTTCTCTGTTTTGAGGTAAATCTACCACTGTTAGGTTCGCTATGAATGGGAATACATCAGATTTTTGTCTGATTGGATCTTTAGCACTGTTGTCTCACTCGACCTACACATTTCTGTTCATTTCCTTTCATCATCTGTTATTTCTTATAATCATTATTTGATCTAATCTTGATCGGCATTTCAATTTGATCACTACCTCAACTAAGCTGTAAATTTCCAGTATCACATGAATACCTCTGCAAACTTCATACTTGCAAAATACGATGGTAATATACTTTGTTTTACAAAATACCTTCATTTCAGTGTCCGTGTGCGTATTTTTGTATAAATAGAAATTTATAAGATATTTTGGTAATTGACAGAGTGAATTTTGGAATCAAAGTTTACAGGGGTATTCTTGTAAATATAAAAGTTACATTGATATTCATATAATACTGCAGGTTACAAGGGTGTTAGTGTGAAGGGAGCAGATCCTGTAGTTCAAACTACTGCAGATACTGCTGTACCCCTCTATTAAATTTCGCCTAAATCCAACATTTCTACTTATTTCATTTTAATGGTCAAATGTTCAGTCTTTTTTAAATGCATTTTAAGTTCTTTAAATGTTGGCTTTTCCTTTGACAATTCAGATTAAGAAATATGAATTTTGGAAAATTTTGATAAGTACGTAAAATAATATTCATATGTTTTAATCCATGTGGTTGTATTTTTGAAACAAACTCGAAAAAAAGAAATGGAGGGGTACAGCAGTCCATGTTGAAGTTTGAACTACCGCAGCATAGAATCTGCTCCCTAATGTGAAACCCGTGTTATTGTTTAGCTTCACAGGTAGCGAGCCAACCAAAAACATAGGATCCAGATCAACGGTGGTCACCGAAATTGGAGAGGAGCCGTTGGATCTCTTTCAATGGCCCAGATCCACTTGCTTGAAAGCATATGCCACTATTTGATTTTTTCTAAACAAAAGTCGTACAAATTCAAAGGTAATAATTGATGCAAAACCGAGTAGGTAGTTTGGTACAACAGAGATCAACAACCCATCTCACGTTTTTCTCGTTATAATCGGAGTTCATAAGCAAATCCAATCTGATATTCATGTACCCATATTCAATCCGATATCATATTCATATTTTGACATTTGCAATCATATATAGGAATGCAAACAGACGGATACGGATATACATATTACCGTATCTTTATCTATTTTTGAATTGAATACGGATGCGTATATGGATATTAGCGGATATTAAAATTATCTTGTAATATCTTTAAAAAAACGGATACGGTTGTAAAACGGAACTGATCGCATACGAGTAATGTTAGAAAAATACTCTATAAAATCGACTTAAATATATACGAATTGGATTGAAAATGCATGATATAATTTACTATATTTGTATCATAAAAATTATATACATATGATAAAAAAAGGTATAAAATTATGTTATATATGATAAAAAATAAATCTATGACTATATTTATATACGAAAACGGATATACGGATTCAGATACGAATATTTACGGATATCAAAACGATATGCATATCCGTATTTATTTTATAATGACTACAAATGTCAAAATCTATATAAAACTGATACGGTGGCCGGATTTATTTTATAATAATCTACCCCTCCTTCCGACCCTTTCAATCCTCCTCACATTTTACTATTCACATTGGTACAATTTACTATTCACAGGGGTACCCCAACCCAACCCAGTACTCCAACCCAGCGGAGGATAAAAGAGGGAGTAGGTACCGGGATTGGTGCAGTCGGTGTAGATGGACTGGACCATGGCGGTGACCTCGTCCTCCCTGATGGGGCGGAGCAGCTCCAGACGCTTGGGGGAGAAGAGCTCAAGCGTGCAAACCTTCCTCACCTTCACGTAATGCGGCCCGTAGTCCGCCCATATGAGATCCTTCCCGTCCCTGCTGAACTTGGCCAACGTTCTGGTCCGGTGCCGGTCCGCCAGGATCTGGTCATTGTCCTTGAGCACCTCCTTCGCCAGATCGGGGCTCGATACTACCACATTCAGGGTCGAACCGAACCACACCGATACGATGGGCCCGTACCGGGAGGCCCAATCCGCGTAACAGCGGAACCGCACGGGCTCCACGTCGTAGAGGTTGCCCACCACCGGCCACGGCCGGGGGCCTGGGGGGAGGCGGCGCCGACGGAGGAGGAGGATGAGGGGAAGGAGGAGGGAGAGGATGAGGAGGTAGGTGGGGAGGGCCATTGATGCCGTGGTGGTGGGAGAGCGGGAGTTGAGTTGGGATGGTTATAAAAGAGGTGGACTGGAGAATTTTTAAAATAATTATTGAATTTTTTAAATTAATTAAATAGGTAGGAGGTTTGGGAGGTGGATTGGAGAATTTATCAGCATGCTATCGATTTGAGAGGGGATCGTTTGGGCTTCTCCGCAAATTCGGTACCATTGGGAGGGAATTGTTGGCAAACCTATCATTGGTCCATCCCCAAACCCATTATAAATACAACCCTCCTCTCCATTTCTTCCTCACTTCTTTCTCTCCATCCTTTCATTTCTCCTCATTTCTTCCTCTCTCTCATCTCATTTCTTCATCTCAAAATCCTCATTTTTTCTTAATTTCTCTTGAATTACTCTCTCTCTCTCTCATCAGCTGGAGAACTTTCTTTTTTTTGTAACCATTTTTTGCAGGTTTTTATTAATAATGGAAATATTTTTTGACGGATATTCGATTATTTTATTTTCGGATATATTTGCTCGCTTTGAAGATAATCTTCATTCTATGTAATTTTAAATTAATACAAATATAATTTCAATTCTAGTTATTCTAGGATGGGTGGTTGTATTTGTCTATGTTTTGTTTGTTATTGAGGGGATTTTGACGAGTTTTTTAATTAAGTTCCACTACCAGCTTACGATATTATAAATACACCTTCTAAGTTTCATACATATACTAGCAAATACATCGCGCTTCGGCCATCAAGATGAATTTATAAATAAGTAATATTGTTATTAGTGTAATTGATGAATATGTGATTTGTCACTCTAAAATTTCAAACAGAGCTTTGTTCTTGAGTAATTAGTTACATTTCTTCATTTATTCTACGTTCTTACCATTTACGCATTCGTAGCTAATATCTGCATTTTAGCATACATTATTGCATTAAATAAGAAACCAATTTCCCTTGTAAATATTACATGCATTATACCATATTTATCCGTATTTTTTTATTTATTACTAACTTATAACTGACTAAAATTAACTTTTTATTGTACATATTACTAACAGATAAAAAATATCAAAATAAACTAACTTATAAAATTGACCATTAAAACATAAACCATAATTTGATAATAAAAGCCTTAAACATGAATATCTCTATCATATAGTCCCCTATGAATCTCTACTCACTTTTGAATTAATGTACGTTCCAACTACCTTCAAACAAGATCAAATTCAAAAGAATCGGAGTTCATATGTGAAACTTGGGTTTTGGGCCTCTATTGTATATTGTATATACTGACTAATTTGACCTTATTATTTTATTTACAAAAATAATTCTTTTATATTTATTTCTTTTTTATTTATTTTCTTTGATTATTGATTTAATAAAATATGCAAAAATATAAAGAACATAAACAACATGAGTCTGTATATATAGTTTGTACATATGCCCCCTTTATTTTATTTCTTCATTTTCTTGATTATCAAATATCTAAAAAATAGTTTAAGTTGTAAATGTTTATTTTATAATTTCTATGATTTTATTTTGATTTTTATCTTATTAAAAAATATTGAAAAAATGCAAAACAAAAAATGTAGTATTTAATATCTATATGATACCACCAAAAACATTTTTATACATATAATTTCTTCTAATTTTGGTCCTTAACAAAAGTTTTAGATCTCGTCAAGATGAGAAACTTTCATGTTAATCATTTTTTTCTTTAACCTTTTTTAATTTCTTTTTTATTTTTCCTTGAATTTTATTTTTTCAAATTTTTGGGAGCAACATGTGGTAGTTCTTGGAGCCGCCACGTGTCACCACATTTTCTTTATTATTTCATTTTTATTTTTTATTTTATTATGTTTTTTATTTATTTATATTTATTTATATTTACTTATTATTTATATTAATTAATTTTATTAATTTCATTTATTCATTTTATTTGCTTATTTATGTTATGTTATTTATTAATTTACTTATTACTTATTTAAATATTTTATTATTTATTTATTAATTAATAAATCCTATATTTATAATCATTAAGCATCAATATTATCTCTCTTACTTAGTTAATCACAAGAATCATTGACTAATTAATAATTAATAAATTATGTGTTGTAGATAATTAACACTAATTCCTTTATACTAATATAACCCTATCATGGTGTAATATTATATGTATTTTTTCTCATTAAAATTCAATAAAAATCAGAATAATATTGTATATAAATAATTTATCCTAAAATAAAAACCAAAAAAATAAGCAGAAGAAAAAAAAGGAAATGTTTTAATAAGTTTTTAATTTTGATTGAATAACTTGAGCATCTTTTATCCCAGAAGTGATTTCAGCTTATTTAATTGTCTTTAATATGAAATGATTTATTTCCCGGTTATACAGTAAAATAATGTTATTTTATTAGAATTGGTTTATATGCTTAGTATTCTCATTAAATAAAACTTGATTCTAGTTGAATTTTTTATTTACCTCAAAATTAATTGATATCTTCTCAAGTCTGATTAAACTAATTTAGGGCATAATAATGCAATGAAATATTTGTGTTAGTGTACTATCATTATGCTCATGATATCAATATTTTCTAACATGCATTTATATTTTTCATCATCACATTTTCTTTCAATCATGCATGCATTTGTGATGTGTATTATTTTGCATTGCTTGCTTGCATTGTTTTGTTAGTTTTGATTTAGATAATTTATCCATCGCTTAACCTAGATATTAAAAACTCGAATAATCATATTATGGTTTGTCTCCTTGTGTTCGACCCTGGACTTCTCGGGTTATAAATTCAATTCGAATCCTCCTCGCAAAGATAATGCATTCGGTTATGTATGTTACGCTAAGTACCCATGCTACAATCGAACTGTGTTATCTTATGCATTTAGCGCTTCATCAAATGACATCATGGCTGATGAGTCGCGGACCTACCCTTTTAATGTTGTCTCATTGATGGTTTCGTTGCAGTTGGATAGATCCGGATCGATTAAAAATAAACCGCACAAATCGATGAATCGTCGAATGAAATTTACATGCGGTTTGATGTTTGTTTAGCTCGGGCAAGTCCCACCGCTGACTCAAGGAGGCAAAGGAATAACTTGAGATCAAGTTAGAGGTACTAGATTGTGGTTTTCTAGGTGAGTTTCCTTTTGGTATTTTTTTATGCAATACAAATGCAAATGCAAAATATGAATTGGATTAAGTTAATGCGAAAAGAACCGACTTAGCCAAATTTAATTTCAATGTGAAATAAGTCCAAAATGGCCAAGTTATATTTTTCCTGTAAACCTAATCCAATAATGAATGTAAATGTATTTTTTGGGAGTTTTTGGATTTAAGATGCACAAAGGGAAAATGCAAACATTTTTAGGGGTTTTATGAAATTTTTCATGCAAATGATATGCAAAAATTATGAAAATTTTACTGGAAGTTAAATATGATGAAATGAAGTTACAATATATTTTTAGAATTTTCTGACACTTTATGATTTTTTTTTACTAAAAACATAGCGACTGTGGGTATTTAATTCCTAATAAATCTATTAAATTAAATTATCCAGAGAATAAATTACCTCAGATAGATATTTCAATACGGAATCTAGGAGAGTTAAAATTTCTCAAAAATCTATTCGTGGATTTAAATAAAAATCAATTACAGAAATTACCCTACAATTTTCTTTATGCACACAACAACTCCAACTTTGATGAAACAAGGAGAGTAATTAAAGCACACTTAGAAGCATCATCTACAAAATTTTCACAATTTTTGGAGCAATAAATGGGTCTGTACGAATTTTAGAGCTGAAATGGGCAAAATATCAATGATTTTCAATCTTTGATTTTTAATAAATAATCTAGTGCTCCCAAAAATGCAAATAAATAGGCAAGAGATAAAGAATTAGTTTCTCATCAACATGGTATTTTTCATTAAAATAAACGATGCAAAATGACTGCCTAAATAATCACGCGAAGTCAGGGGTGTCTTTGCAATATAGAAATTGAAATTAAAAATGCAATTTGTGCACAGGGGTGCTTTTATAAATAACTATCTATGCAGGGGTGACTATGCAACATTCGCAAAATAATAAAAAAATAAAAAAATGGGACGACCTTTTCTTTGTTTACTTCCCACGCAAGGTGAAAAATGGGGGCGACTAGGGCTGGCTGGAGCACAGGCCGAGGACGGAGGGGGCGGCGCGGCTTCTGTGTCCACGCGAAGGGTGTGGATGGAGCGCGGGCGTCGAGCGCTGGAGTGGGGTGCCGTGCGAGGTGGTTGATCGCGCGTGGGCGCGGCGACAGCGTTGTGCCGTGCACGACCATGAGGGTGGCTCGCGGCGGTTAGCGCACGGCGAGGTGGAGCTGCTCGTGGCAGCGCACTGGCGTCGACTCGGATGGGTCTGCACGGAGGCCGCGGGCGGTGGCCGGTGCAAGGGAGGCGCACCGCGGCTGGAGGGCTCGCAGGCGGCGCGCGAAGGAACGTGGGCGGAGCGGCACGAGGTCGAGGGGCTGGTGGGGTAGCCGCACGAGGAGAAGGTCCGCCCGTGGAGGTCGACGGAGGAGAGCGCAAGTTGGTCGGAGGGGCGAACGGCGCTGGGCTGCTGCCGGGGCGCAGTGGATGTCGAAGGTGGCGGCGTCGGTGGCCTTGCGGCTTGCTGGCCGCTGGAGGGGCGTGGGGAGGGCAACGCCGCTCGGCTGGAGGCAGGTTGGTGCGGCTGACCGTCGACGTGAGGTTGGCGGGGGCGGCGGCAACAAGTTTTATTTTATTTAATTTTGTTTTGTAATTTTTTTGTATTTTCTTTGTAAACAAGAATAAAATATGAAATGAATTGGTGGATTGTGATGGTAGATGATGTGGTTTTTGTGTGATGATTTGTGGATGAAACAACAAGGGAAAAAATCGTTAGATAAAAAAAATAAAATAACAAGGGAAAGGAGGAAATCATTTGCCTGTGGTTCATCGAAAGTGGGCTGCGGTGTGCGGCTTCCGTCGTGGCCTCGATCCGGTTGGATGAAAAATCGGAGAAGCTTTGCGATCTTGACGGGAAGTTCGCTACGCGGATATTAATCGCGGATCTCGCATGCAGGTCATCGTCGCTCATCGTCTAAGGCAGAGCTATCACCTCACGACTTAAACGGGGATCGAACCTCTCTCACTCGTAGACTGGCGGATGATGAAAAATGGAGAGGGCAAGTGGAATAAATAAGCAGAGGAAGTTGGAAATGAAGTGGGGTGGAAGTTGGAGGAGTGGTGGAAGATGAGGGGAAGATGGGAAGTTGTGACTTGGAGTAGAGGGCAAGTAGAGGGAGAAGAAGTAAAAGGGAATAAAATAAAATAGATAAAATAATAATAAAAGTAGGCTACTAAAAATAAAAGAGAAAATAAAGGAAAAAGAAAATATTAAATAAAATAAATAAATATAAATAAAAAAATAATTAAAATAAATAATAATAAATAAAATAAAATCCGAAATTAATAAAATAAGAAAAAATGGGGTGACACGTAGCGGCTCCCGGAGCTGCCACGTGTCGCTCCCGGAAAATTCAAAAATTAAATATAAGAAAAATCGAAAAGAAATAACAAAAAGGGTCAAATCAAAACGTGGTCAACACAAAAGTTACTCGTCTCGACGAGATCTACAACTTTTATGAAGGGCGGAAAATTAAAAGAAGTCATATGTACAAAGTATTTTTTTGGTGGTACCTTATAGATATAAACTACCGCATTTTATCTTTTGTATTTTTTTGTCATTTTTAAAGAAGAAAAAATCAAAACAAAAATAGAGAAAATATAAAAAGAATATTTACAACTTAATCTAATTTTTTAGATTTTAAATAATTAAGAAAATAAAATGATAAAATGTAGGGGCATTTTGGTCAATATATACATATACAAAAGGGGTCCAAAACCTAAGTTTTGCAAACGAGCTCCGATTTTAATGAAATTGGTCTTTTTCGAAGATATTTGAATGTATATTACTTTAAAAGTGAGTAGACCGAATTCAGAGGTTGTATGAGATATGTGCATTTTAAGGTTCATGATCTCAAACTTGTATACGAGTTTTATTGGTCAATTTTACAAGTTAGTATTTTTTTAAATATTTTTCTTTAATTAATATTAGTAATAAATACACTATAGAGTTGGTTTTATTGGATTTGGATTTAATATAAAATATATACAAATAGGGTATTTTAGCTAATATATAGGTGAATATTTATAAGTAAATTTGGCTTCTTATTTAATGCAAATATGAATGCTAAAATGCAGATATTATGCTTGCATGCATGAATGCTAATTTCATAAGATAAGGGGAAATATGCTTCTATTTACTCGGGAACAAAGCTCAATTTTCAACTTTTAGAGTGATGAATCACAGATTCATCAACCCCATATACTTAAACCTTGCTCGTCCCTGAGCAACTAAAATGAAATGCAAGAGTGAAATGATTTTGGGTTCTGATGAATACTCATTCATCACTCTTTATTCTTATATTTTAGCTACAAAAACCTTTGCAAATGCATGTATATATTTGTAAATACCAATAATTACCAAAAGCATGCATTGTGTAAAAACTAATAATTAGCATGTTTTTGTGCAAAAATAAAAGAATAAAGATTAAAAAGAAAAAGAGGAAATATTTAGAATAAATATTGAGCTACCTAACCCAAGGGAGGGCTCAACATGGGCCTGACCGCATAAAAGCCGAAGTAGAGGGAGATAGGGGCTCATGTGTGTAAATAGACCTATAAATAAATAAATATATTTTCCTCTAAAAATAGAATAAAAGTGGTTTGTATATATTGTATATATTTATAATTATAAAAATCAAAACAAAAATAGAAAAATCAAAAAGAAAATAAAAAGAGTCACTTGTGTATATATTCATCATGTACATACAACCACATCCATATTTATTTCACTCTTGTATATAAATAATAAAAATAAAATAAAAATACCTTTTTATTCCTTATTTTATGCTATAAATAAATAAAATATAAAATAGGAATAAAAATGCACAAAAATAATAAATTAAAAATCAAAAATTAAAAAGGCATTTTGTGTAAATACCTATGTATAGCATAAAGTGTACATACCCTATTTTTATTTTGAAAAATTAATTAAAAATCACCAAAATATAGAAAAAATTAAAACAAAAATATTTCATGTTTTAAGTTTTTAATAATTCAGCCATTTACTATTTTTAATTGATTTTACAAATATTTTCCACGTGGTTGCTTCTCATTGGTCCACGGGGGAATGTTGACCCCCCGGTCAACTCCACCCTGTGGACCACTTCCCACGGATCCGTTTCGCGGACCCAACTTCCCCCATTTATCCCCTCCAGATCCGATCACCATTTCGCCAAACCCAGGGTCCTAATCACTCCCCAAGCATCCGGGAACCTCGCCCGACATCGTGCCTAGGGGTCCGTGCTCAATCGAGCCGGACCCGAGCCCTTCTTCCCGGACCTTCCACCATATAAGAGCCGAGCTCCGCCACCCATTTTCGTATCTTTGGATCCCCACCTTTCAGTCCCGTGACCTCCACTGCCTTCCCTGAGGTGACAGCTCTCCATCTGTGGTGTCGAAGAGAGGAGAAAGTGACCGGACCTTTGATCCGGCGAGCTAGCGCCGCCGTGCTCCGCCTGAAGCAGGAGCTCGAGCCTCGGGTCACGACGACCCACGAGGCAACAACCCAGAGCAAGCCCAGCTCACGCCCAGTCGATTCCTCCACCCAGGTACCCCTAGTTTCCCTTCCTTTTTGTTAATTTCTAGTTTCTCCCAATTTTCGCCGTCGTCGTTCACCTCCGATTCCGACCACATTCACCTTCGTATCGATCATCGGATCGCACCATCGCGTTTGCCTATCCTTCGCGCACGTTCTACGCCATTCCATTCAACCCAGCTCGCACAGGAGCTGGGGTTTCGAGCTCCACCGTCCACACCTCGCCGGAGCTCGACTGCCCTGCCACACCGACCACCGTCCCCCCCTCTCACAGGGTCGAGGCAATTTGCCCTCGACCCGCAAGTCTGCTGGTGCACTTTGCAGGGACATCCGAATCCATCTGAGGGCTTAGACCATCTGGTCCAGCAGCTTCTCCTCCGCCGGACTCTCCAGAGCACCTCGGAGCTCTATTGAGTCGTCGGAGGTCGCCATTCAAAGCGGGAGCCGACCGAGCTTCTTCTCCAATCATCAGATCCCCGCGAGGAGGCCGGGAGTGCACGCAGCGGGCCGACGAAGGTCGCCGGCCATTAGTTCTTCCTCGACCTCCAGCTACCGTCCGATGCACCTCCAGCTCCAGTTTGCATCCCAGCCGTTCATTTGAGGAGCCACCAGCAGCATCAGATCTTAGGAGGAGCGATCCGGACCGTTCATTCGCCGAGGTTTAGCCACAACGCCTCTCCACCGTTCGATCTTCCACGTGGTCAAGCCCGAGCCGTTCGATCAGCACGAGGACTCCATCTTTAGGGCGCCACCCCTTTCCAGCCGTCGATCAGCACACGTGGCGCCCATCTGACGGCCTCCTTAATAAAGGGTAAATTATCCCTTAGGCCCTTAGCTTTAGCTCTGTTTAGTCTTAGTCCAGTAAATATTTTTAGGATTTTATTTACGTTTGGTAAATTGCACTTTGGACCCTATCTTTCCTGCTATTAGCATGTATACCCCTGCCTGTAGTGTGTCACGTGCATCGACACGTGTTCTGTTGGGTTATTTGCATACTTAGCCTTGTAGTTCTGGGTTGTTACTTAATGAATGAAAATTTTTAGATAATTGCATCTATACCCCTGTGCTTGTGGAATTGGCGCATGTGCGTTATATTTTTAGGTATTTTACAACAGGCTTCCTGGACTTTTAATACCTGTTATTATTTAGTCTAGGGACCTTATTTTTGTTGCAATTAGGTCCCTGTGTGCCCCAGACATGCGCCTCGTGCGTGACTTCTTGGGATTTTTGCACCGGACCCCCTGGAACTTATGGTATTTACGTACAGGTCCCTGTGCACTGTACCTAGGTTTTGATTTTGAATAAAATATCAAACTCGCTCCAAATTCAATGAAAATTGGATACATGGCTCCTGCCATGTTATAAAATTTTCTAGAATTTTTGAAGACATTTTTTCTTTTATTTGCTATTTTTAAAAATTCAGAAACAACCTTTTTCTTTACTGTCTGACTTGAAAAATCCAAAAAATATTAAAACTCATCTAAAAATTATAAAAAAAATTAGCTACTATGTCTTTTGCCTTGCTTGATTTTCTGACCAATTTTGGTCATTTTTCATTATATAAAATACATAAAAATTACAAAACACTAAAAACCTCATAAAAATTCTAATAATTAATTTAAAAATCCAAAAACAATAGCTTCAGTGCCTAAATTTTCCTTGTTTCTTCTTCTATGCAGGAAAATTACCTCCAAGCTTTTTAGGGATTTTTAGATATTTTATCTAAGTCCCTCAAGCTCGGCTGGACATTGTTGCTGATTTCTTGCATTGTTTTATTTTTAGAAAATTAAATAAAAATCAAAAAAATACCAAAAATTAACCAAAAACAGTAAAAATCATAACACAAAAACATTTTTTATTTGAATTTTTGATTGATTTTTGATGCATTAAATAATTGTTTGAGTAGGCTTGTTTTACTTGTTTTCTTATTTTCCCTATTAATTAAAAATTCAAAAAAATTTATAAACATTAAAAATCCACCAAAAATAGTTTTATTTTGTTTTATTTCTTTTTGAGACTACTTCGTAGGCTGCAAGGCCATCACATGCTCCTTGAGTCCGACCCTGGTCGCTATACCAGGCTAATCTAATAGCCAGGACCGCTATCGTGTTTGATTGATTTTGATTTGATTTTGGTGGCCTGTTTTACATTTTCTTGATTGAGCTGAGATTCTCATCGATCCGGGTCGCAACGACCCGAGTGATATTTTGACCTGATCCGAATTGACTGAATTTTTTTGGCCCATCAGGTTCCATACCAAGGTCATGAACAAAAGTTGAAAATGGAGCTTGACTCGACCTTTGGATTAATTGTGTGGCAGAACCTTATTGGGATAGAAAATTTAAGACCTAACAGACTTCAAGTTCCACAAGTCATCTATTCAAGACGCCTCAACAGTCAGGTCAGAACAAATCCTCAAACGCAAATTTCTGATGACTATGATTCTTACTTGTACTGTGTAAGTGTAAAATAGCTCTCCACCTCAGAAATGACAAAGAACCAGCCTCCTCTAACAAGGTAACTCTAACTCTCCGGTCCAGTAACTCTTTCCTCGAGGAGAGGGGTATTCCCTTCTAAGTTCAAGTGCAACCGGCTCAAGAAGAGGGGATGGAGAGAAGAATGGACGGTAGCCAGTGTAGCTACCTATCCTAGGATGCTTGACCAGTGTAGCCAAGTCATCCAGCTACAAGCTTTGAAGCTCTTTTCTTTTCTTTTTTTATCCTTGTATATACACTCCGGCAGGCATTTTACTTTTCAATCAGGCCTATCCACTTTTGGAGATTCTGCATTTTCCCCCTTTTTTTTGAAATATATACAAGGTGCAGCATGTACATAAGGAGTTTTTCTCCTTGAGTTAGTAGACTATCCCTCTTTTGAAGCTTTATTGCAACCCACAGCATCCTGTCCTCAGATGTCAACACCACCGGACTAGGTTGAGATGCACTTCCCTCCCTAGAGGAGAACATATGTTTCCACCCGTGTCTACTCCAAGCTAAAGGATTCTACCTCCTCACCACCTCATCAATGAAGAGCTACGTGCATGGTGCTTGTCCAAGTTAGGTCACTATCTAAAAGAATCATGCGTGTACACGAGATATTCTACTTAGACTAATCAAGATGACATGTGAACATAGACTTGCGGACTCAAAGAATTAAGTCATTCGACCTGAAAAATCTTAACTCCAGTTCCTATAAGGTTCCTCTGAAATTAGGTGGATTAAGGTCAAATCAGGTCCATCCTCAATATCTACTGATAACGTGGTTCAGATGCCACTAGCTTTTCACCTTACATATGCAAGATATGCGGATGAGATGCAGATGTCATGCTATGGATGAAATGCAAGACTCTTTTTCTTTCTTTTCTGATGTAGAGATGGTATGCAAGAGTAAATAAGAAGCCCTTTATTATTATTTTTGTGTGTGTGTGTTGTTTTTTTATCTCATATTTTACAATAAAAGTTTTTTTCAAAGAATTCTACAAGTATTTTACAAGTATACAAGTATACATTTTTTTACAAACTTTACAAGAGTTTTACAAGTATTATACAAGTAAATTTTTTTCCAATTTTTACCCACCCGTAATTATTGCAAAATATATACAAAAATACACGAAAATACGTGAAAGTCGAGCTATGGTAAATTATATATGTAATATATACACGCCCCCTATACTTAGTGTGTGCTATGTCCTTAGAGCACGAAAAGCGAGGAAAAAGATATAGCTCGTGCTAAGCATAGGAGAGCTAAAATAACAAAAAGTATAGAAGTCATCCCGCCCTCCTATACTTAGGCTCTAGCAGCCTAAGTGTAGAAGAAGATCAAAAATGGGACGGGCGAGGTTAAGAGGGGAAATGGAGGAGTATATACACGGCGGGCATCGGTCCCCCTATACTTAGGCTCTGGTCATCCTAAGTATAGGATAGGAGTGAGTGTGAGAACCGATGAGATTTAGAGAATATACAACGATTGGTGAAGAGACTCGGGTCACTCTCCCCCTATACTTAGGATCTGATCATCCTAAGTATAGGCAAAAAATGAAGTGATATGGAGCCGGGGCGAGTGATTCGAATCACGAGGGAGGGAGGGAAAATATATACAAGGAGGATTGAGAATATACATGGATCAAGAAGGTTTGTGACGAACCTTCTTGCAGGATCGAGGAGGTGGGTAATATACAAGTGTGTCGCTGTCGGAATCATCCTCAGATGAATAGTAGTGAGGTGAAGGGATCGTCCAACGAGGGTCGACACACGGCTGCTTACTTAGATACGGCTTAAGAACAACCGAACTGAGCTCACTCATATAAATCACCTTGTCCCGACCCGATGAGGATTCATCTGAAGCTTCCTTCTCCAGAATGTTGAAGGAAATTTTCTTGGTCGGTTTTGTAGAACCTTAATAATGGAGAGGGAGATGAGAGCAATGTGCCTTGAGAGGTTCGGGGGAACACCTCGAGGAATCAATTCTCGACTTCCTCTCACTAGATAGCCGACTAGAAGAGGGAGCAACCGTATTTTGATGTGAAGTCAATTTAGTCTTGGTTGTTTCCTTTGATGATCCGAGATGTGGTGCGGTGCTGACCATCGGTTCCTCATCAGACGAGTCACCATATAGATTAGAATATTCCTGAAGGTCAGCACGCGTATCGGGAAGGTGCTAGTGATCTCAGTTGGCTTGGCATTATTAGGCTTTTGTGTCGGATCATCGAAATGATCAAGGCAATCCATAAAAGTCGTGTCTGACTCAATAATAGCTTCTGATCGTGAGTCCTCCTTAGAAGTTGTCACGATGGTGGTGCAAGCAGTTGATGAAGTGGAGGTGTGGGGAGTCTCTGAACCAACGGTCGTCCGGACAGCCGGTCTCTCAAGTGTAGCGGAGAGGTGGGACTCATCCACCTCTCGATAGTCACGACTGTCAGCAGATGTGTGGGTCACCTTAGAGTGAAGTGTATCAAAGATCGAGTGAGGTCGGAGTGCTCCCAATGCTGAAAAATCGATCTCCCGAGTCTCGTAGTCTTTAGTCGCCTTAGCTGAGGCTAAGAACGGCTTCCTGAGAATAATCGGAGAGTGGGTGAACTCTCCTCGGTGCTCAATGTCAATAACTGTGATGTCTACCTGGAGTAGAGCACCTTGAAAAGTAATGATGATTGAAATATTTCCTCTCGATCGTTTAATAGATCGATCAGCCAACTGAACGATCTCTCTTGACTTTCTGATTGCCCTGAGTTTGAGCTTGTCAAACACAAAGGTCAGGATGATAATTATCGGCGAGTCATCATCGATTCTTGTATGGGTAAATATGGTTCTTTGATTTCACATTCAACTCGGGGCAACCATTTCACTCTGCGGCTTTTGGTCTTTCTCCCCATCACCAAGGAGGTGGCCATAGACACTATGTGTCTTTCAGTCCTTGTCCTCTTATTATCCGACCTCTTGGGCATCAATTTACTTCTCTCAAATCATTTGAGGTCGGGAAAGTGATCTATGGCCTTTATTAAGGGAAGATTAAAAATCAATTCTTCATCGAGTGCTTCCCTTAGGGGAGGATCCAATTTTTTTAGGTCTTTTTCATTTTTAATTTTTATGTGCTTTTTTGGTTTTTCAATTTTTTTGGTGTTTTGGATAGATGAATTATCAGACTCAAGATTGGAAGGCAAGGGTTTAGCAGAAGAGGAAGATAGAATGGACTCCAGCTGTACAGAAGATGTGGGTTCCCTAATGCTTGCTTGATTTTCAACATCAGATCTACTTACTTCCTTTTCCACTATCATTCCCAAGCTGGAAGAAATTGAGTGCAGTATGTCCATGACATCTCTCAACTCGTTACCAAGTGATTCATTTTTCTTAATAAGTCTAGAGATGTCATCCTCCACAACATTCTCATGACAAATCATGGGAGAGTGTTGCTCAATCGGAGGATACTGCTGAGACATTAGGGTCTCATACTCAACATACCTAGACTCTGGCATGTAATGCTGGGTCGAATATGGACTATCTAAATATCAAATTTTGATCGGAGCCTCAGATGGTGGAGTCAATGAAACAAGGACTGATAAGTCTAGGTCATGAGTCCAATCTTGTGAATGTATGGGCTCTTCGAATGAAGGCTGGCTAATGGAAGCTTGATCACTAAAGTCAATCAAGTCTGGGAAATCATTATGTGTAGTCCTCTCCATTCGTATTGTTCGATCAACAATGTTATGCCCTAAGGTCAAGTCGGGATGCATATATGTAAATTGTTGTATGGTCCCTACTTGAAGTGAGAATGAAGTATGTGGGGGCATATAATTTTGCCAGTCATCTGTCTCAGCAGTGGCTTTCTCTTCATTCGATTCTTTGATTCCAGCAATCTCTCAAGAGTAAGGACAGTCAGCCCAAGATGGAAGTGGATCCGGAGTGTCGGAATATGGAGTAGGTGAGAAATGCGAAAAAGTGGAGAAGTCAGTCGGAGCTCTGACTTCATGATCGGGTTGAGGTGGAGCCGACCACGGGTAAGGGTCTCCCGTGGTTGGCGAAGGATACATGGAAGAATGAGAAGGTGAAGATGATCGGTATATGGTCGAGAAGGATTGACCAGAGGCCTCAGGGTATGGGGACCAATATTCCGACATCTTGAAGAGGAAATGATGAATGTAAGTAGATCGAGGTAGAAAATGTGCAATCACACAGGATAACACGTGGACAGACACAAAGATAAACGCAAGAGCAAACCCCGAGTTCACACTCAACACAGTGAAGGACCCAAAACTGAGTCCAATTAATCTTGTTAAATTTTAAGTGTGATTTTTTCAAGCAAGCTAGCAAGGATTACGCGGCCTATAGGGAAGTCGGCTCAAAGCCGGATGCGTCTTCCCTGTTTAACCTGTCTCCGAAGATACCGACGCCCTTCCTTTCTTCGCTCCTATCCCAAGTTGATGGATTCAAAGACCTGCCCCTATCTACCTGCAAGCAGGCGGAGGCTGACAAGGCTTGGAATTTCACCCCGGGGGGTTACTAGCAACTTGTCGTGAAGTACCGCTGGTTCACCCCTATCTACCTGTGAACAGGCGGAGGCTACTTGGTACTAGTCAATGAACCTGAAAAATTCAACTCGTGATATTTGCTAGGATTAGTCAGAACGTGATATGGAAAGCGGGGATTTGGGCTCTGCCTTAAGGTGTTCAGACACACTCAAGTAACCTCACTCAGCCTGAAAACAAGGTCGGGGTTAAAATCCCGCAAACAAAGGTTTATTTTAGTCAATCTTTTTGGTCCAATTCAATTAGCAGTCCTGATTTTAAAGATTAGTTATCACTGTTATTAATCCACACAAGCAATCTCGTCTACCGTACAGTCCCAATTCCTTTATCCTAGGTTAGAAAATCGAGAGAGAGAGAGAGAGAATCGGAAAAAGCTGATGCAATCGAGAAAATGATGATGAATGATTGAGTAAGAATACTTACAGTGCCTCCAGCTCTCTACAATGCGGGATGCAAGACTAAATTGAAATTTTACACTAAATGGAATGCAAGCGATGAAAAGCCGCTCCTAGACAGGCAGTTCTATTAGCGAGTGAAGAATAAATTGCATTTGGCTAAGTCCTGCGGTCTAAGTGTGTCTTTTTAAGTGCGAAGTGTGGTCCTAAAATTTTACGAGCACAAACATGTCCTAAGATAGCTCTAAGAGCCGCAAGTGCAGGTCCTATTCTACGTAAATCAACCACACAACACACGAGGACACGGTTCCACTATGTTTACACGCGCGAGAACCCAAACGGGAACCGCTGTACATGTAGACACTTTTTTTACAAAAAAAATGAAAATCTTTCTGGCGTCTCAAAAGCCGACTTGATCCACGAATCGTCGGCCTCCGATGCACTTCGAGATGCGTCGACTTCAAGAAAGCCGCTCCAAGTCCACCGGGCCCTCGCACAAAAAGATACAAAAATGTCTGTAAGAGAGAGAGAGAGAAAATAAATAGAAAAATAATTGAAAAAAATGAATAATTACAAGTTGGTTCGGGGATCAGACTACCCGAGTGGATGGAAAACGTAAATCTATTTTTCTAAAGTGATCCTAAGCCGTTTGCCTCCCCGGCAATGGCGCCATTTGATGAGTCACAGACCTACCCTTTTAATGTTGTCTCATTGATGGTTTCATTGCAGTCGGATAGATCCAGATCGATCACAAATAAACCGCACAAATCGATGAATCGTCGAATGAAATTAACACGCGGTTTTATGTTTGTTTAGCTTGGGCAAGCCCCAGGGTCGACTCAAGGAGGCAAAGGAACAACTTGAGTTCAAGTTATAGGTATTAGATTGTGGTTTTCCAGGTGAGTTTCTTTTTGGCATTTTTTATGCAATACAAATGCAAATGTAAAATACGAATTGGACTAAGTTAATACGAAAAGAACCAACTTAGCCAAATTTAATTTTAATGTGAAATAAGTCCAAAATGGCCAAGTTATATTTTTCCTGTAAACCTAATCCAATAATGAATGCAAATGTATTTTTTTGGGAGTTTTTGGATTTAAGATGCACAAAGGAAAAATACAAACATTTTTAGGGTTTTCGTGCAATTTTTCATGCAAATAATATGCAAAAATTATGGAAATTTTACTGGAAGTTAAATATAATGAAATGAAGCTACAGTAATTTTTTTAGAATTTTCTGACACTTTATGATTTTTTATGAATTTTTTAAACAAAACAGAGCGACTGTGGGTATTTAATTTCTAATAAATCCACGAAATTAAATTATCCAGAGAATGAATTACCTCAGATAGATATTTCAATAAGGAATCCAGGAGAGTTAAATTTTCTCAAAAATCTTATTCGTGGATTTAAATAAAAATAAATTACCAAAATTACCCTATAATTTATTTTATGACAAAACAACTCCAATTCGATGAAACTTGGATAGTAATTAAAGCACACTTAGAAGCATCATCTACATTTTTTCGCAATTTTTGGAGCAATAAATAGTTCTGTACGAATTTCAGAGTTGAAATGGGCAAAATATCACTGTTTTTTAATCTCTGATTTTTAATAAATAATCTAATGCTCCCAAAAATGTAAATAAATTAGCAGGAGATAAAGAATTAGTTTCTCATCAACATGCTATTTTTCATTAAAATAAATGATGCAAAATGACTGTCCAAATAATCACGCGAAGTCAAGGGTGTCTTCGTAATACAGAAATTGAAATTAAAAATGCAATTTGTGCACAGGGCACTTTTATAAATAACTAACTATGCAGGGGTGACTATGCAACATTCGCAAAATAATTAAAAAAATAAAAAATGAGACGACCTTTTCTTTGTTTACTTCCCACACAAGGTACAAAATGGGGGCGGCTAGGGCTGGCTGGAGCATCGGCCGAGGACGGAGGGGGCGGCACGGCTTTTGCATTCACGCGAAGGTGCAGCGCACCAGCGCGCGACGATCGTCTGGGGGTGGATGGAGCACGGGCGTCGAGCGCTGGAGTGGGGCGCCGTGCGAGGTAGTAGTTGGTCGCGGGTGGGCGCAGCGACAGTGTTGTGTCGCGCGCGGCCGTGAGGGTGTCTCGCGGCGGTTAGCGGACGACGAGGTGGAGCTGCTCGTGGCAGCGCACTGGAGTCGACTCAGATGGGTCCACGCGGAGGCCGCAAGGCGGTGGCCGACGCAAGGGAGGCGCACCGCGGCTGGAGGGCCCACGGGCGAGGCACGAAGGAGCGTGGGAGGAGCGGCACGAGGTCGAGGGGCTGGTGGGGTAGCCGTACGAGGAGGAGGTCCACCCGTGGAGGTCGATGGAGGAGAGCGCAAGTTGGTGGGAGGGGCGAACGACGTTGGGCTGCCGCCGGGCCGCAGTGGATGTCGAAGGTGGCGGCGTCGGTGGCCTGGCGGCTTGCTGGCTGTTGGAGGGGCGTGGGGAGGGCGACATTGCTCGGCTGGAGGCGGGTTGGTGCGGCTGGCCGCCGGCATGAGTTTGGCGGCGGCAGCGGCAGCAACCTGTGTTGTTTTGTTTTTTTTAATTTTGTTTTGTAATTTTTTATGTATTTTCTTTGTAAACAGGAATAAAATATGAAATGAATAGGTGGATTGTGATGGTAGATGATGTGGTTTTTGTGTGATTATTTGTGAATGAAACAATATGGAAAAAAATCGTTAGATAAAAAAATAAAATGACAAGGGAAAGGAGGGAATCACTTACATGTGGTTCGTCGAAAGTGGGCCGCAGTGTGCGGCTTCCGTCGTGGCCTCGATCCGGTTCGACGAAAAATCGGAGAAGCTTTGCGATCTTGACAGGAAGTTCGCTACGTGGATATTAACCGCGGATCTCGCCTGCAGGTCGTCATCGCTCAACGTCTAAGGGGGAGCTGTCACCTCACGACTTAAATGGGGCTCGAACCTCTCTCACTCGTAGAATGGCGGATGCTGAAAAATGGAGAGGGCGAGTGGAATAAATAAGCGAAGGAAGTTGGAAATGAAGTGGAGTAGAAGTTGGAGGAGTGGTGGAAGATGAGGGGAAGATGGGAAGTTGTGACTTAGAGTAGAGGGCAAGTAGAGGGAGAAGAAGTAAAAGGGAATAAAATAAAATAGATAAAATAATAATAAAAGTAGGCTACTAAAAATAAAAGAGAAAATAAAGGAAAAAGAAAATACTAAAATAAAATAAAATAAATAAATATAAATAATTAATCAAAATAAACAATAATAATAAATAAAATAAAATCCGAAATTAATAAAATAATAAAAATGGGGTGAAACGTGGCAGCTCTCGGAGTTGCCACGTGTCGCTCCCGGAAAATTCAAAATTTAAATGTAAATAAAAATCGAAAAGAAATAACAAAAGGGGTCAAATCAAAAAGTGGTCAACATGAAAGTTGCTCATCTCGACGAGATCTACACCTTTCGTGAAGGGCCAAAATTCAAAATAAGTCATGTGTACAATGTGTATTTTTGGGTGGTACCTAATATATATAAACTACCGCATTTTATCTTTTGTATTTTTTTGTCATTTTTAAAGAAGAGAAAATCAAAACAAAAATAGAGAAAATATAAAAAGAATATTTACAACTTAATATAATTTTTTTGGATTTTAAATAATTAAGAAAATAAAATGATAAAATGCAGGGGCATTTTGGTCAATATATACAATATACAAAAAGGGCCCAAAATCCAGGTTTTGCATACGAGCTCCGATTTTAATGAAATTGGTCTTGTTTCGAAGGTCTTTGAATGTATATTACTTTAAAAGTGAGTAGACCCAATTCAGAGGTTGTATGAGAGAGATAGTGCATTTTAAGGTTCATGATCTCAAACTTGTATTCGGGTTTTATTGGTCAATTTTACAAGTTAGTATTTTTTTGATATTTTTCTTTAATTAATGTTAGTAATAAATACATTATAGAGTTGGTTTTATTGGATTTGGAGTTAATATAAAATATATACAAATAGGGTATTTTAGCTAATATACAGGTGAATATTTACAAGTGAATTTGGCTTCGTATTTAATGCAAATATGAATGCTAAAATGCAGATATTATGCTTGCATGCATGAATGCTAATTTTTTTAAGATAAGGGGAAATATGCTGCTATTTACTCGGGAACAAATCTCAATTTTCAACTTTTAGAGTGATGAATCACTGATTCATCAATGGCCGGGAACACGACTTCATTAATATAATTATTTTGGTTTTACATTTTTGGTTAAGTTGATTCTTATTCTATCCAAGTCAATTTTGTGATGTGATTTTTATGAATTATTATTATATTTTGATATACTTTGCATTTTCTAACCTCTTCTCTTATGTGGTAGGGTCTATTCATCGAGAACGCTCGTGGAGAATGGAGGCAGGAAGCTCAGGATGGAAGTTCATGTTGAGAAGAGCCGCAGAATATGTCATCAAGTTTTCGAAGATTATTTTCTTATTATATTTGATGTATATTATGGAATTGGACTCTATTATTTATGTGTTGAGTTTGTTTTAGCCTCATGTGGGCGGACTTAACTTGAGTGCTTGATATTAGGGTTTAGGCACCGACTCTTAGAGCTTTATTATTTGACATCTTTTGTGATTGAATCGTAAGTTAAGGTACACTAATTTCTTCCTATGAGATTCACACATATCTAAGATTCATGAGATGCACGTAATTTCGTTCAACTTAGCCCAAATAAATTGAATCTCTTCACTCCAATAAGAACTTATGATTAGTTGCGGTTTTTCATCAACTTGCATACTTTTAGATAATATTTTATATTCAGTCTCGCATATGAATGAAGAGAGCTGGAGCCACTGTAAGTACTTCTCTTGAGCATGGCATCATGATTTTATGTCTTCATGATTTTTCCCTTATCATGATTTGTCACTTAGGATAATATGGAGATGGGACTGTACGGTAAACGATAACTTATATGTTAGAAGATTTAATACAAGTGATAACCTAATTTCTAAAAATAGGACTGTTTGATGTATTTAAAATGGAGATAGAATTCATCTTGTTATAGGGAGAGAAAACCCTGCATTATTTGCAGGTATATATGCATTCGTTGAGAGGTGAGGATGAATTCCTTAGGATAGAGCCCAAACCCTAAGTCAGCCTGCTCGTAATGAAAGAGAATTGTCTATTATCACTAATAAAAGAGACAAGATAATTAGACCATATTTATGATCTTCACTGTGTGTGTTGGTGAAACAAACATGTTTGTTTGATTTTGTTTGACTCTTTAAATCTCAAACTATACACCTTATATGGGATATCTTTCCCCAGTTCCTCATCATCTAGGACACACACACATGGTCCCCCTTCCATAAGATGGATTCACGAGATTAGAATTTGTCAAACTCATCATTCAAAGCATATGTGGTACAAGTCCCGGATGCTCTGATCTATTTGTTACCATATGAAACCAAATATCATCATTATATTTTAAGTCAAATGTACCCCTATTAGTGCTAAAAATACATTGAATTATCTTGAGAACCATCCTAGCTAGGATTATTCCTGTTGTACATAATGATTAGAAATACTACATTTCTTTGTTAACTTATTCTACAGTGAGTTTTAAATAATTGATAACTTTTTATGTAAAAATATATACATATAATAATTACATATATCCCAACTACCCCTTTCGTTCTTTCTCAACCCATGATTGGCCCTTTTTTACCTCCCATGCATGCACTCACGTGGGATATCATTTGCTCTCACATTTAAATTATTCCCCTTTTGTATTCACACTTCCCTGGATTGAAACCGTTGTTCCCTTTTTCCCTTTGCCCTCTCGTTACCATGCTTTCCTTCTCCCACTCAAACAGAGAACGTGCACCACACGTCCTCTTCCTTTTCTAGAGCTGTCGCACACACCATGTTCAAACGCCCCCACTCCTCTCGCGATGGATATAGACATCAGCAACTGCTACTATACGCCTTCTCCTCTTCATGGTATATCCACAACTAAACGTGCGCATGTAGCAGTTTCTCCTCACGCATGCATTGTGTGCACGTCCATCGACAGTTACTGCATCGTCTCCCTGCCCACTTCCTTTTCTTTCTTTTCCACGCAGTGGCAACAGTTGATGCGTTGAGACCAGCCCCTTCATCCTCGTTCTATAAATACAATAGCATGTGTTTCATTTGCGGGGTTAGATCCCTGATTTTCTTCTCCTTCTCCCTTCACAGGTACACCAGTGGAGTAATCTCCCGTTAGAGAAGGATTCACAGCAACACAGGTAGAGCTGATCGAGCCGCGAGGGGCTCTCGAGAGAGATAGATTTGAGGATCCGTAATCCTCTCTTTCACCGCGACATCCTCACCATTTCACGTCCATTCCGTCAACTTCAACCATCGAGCATTTTCTAGCACAAGCACGCGTGGGTGACAACCGCAGACATCTTTCGCCCGCATCCGCCACTGATTTCAGCAAGATGTTTGCATCTTCTTCGCATGTAGGGTGACAACCGACATTGAAGTGGTGACCTTTGGTTCGATGATGACATTCCACCATCTCAGTTTTCATCGTTGTTTAATTTTAGTAGTTGTTTCATGCATGCTGTTTTTGTTGTGAAAACTTGTTATGTTGCTTGAGTCTTTTATTTATATTTCCAAAAGGTCGAATGACCAGAATGTTGGGTTTATTTATTGCTCAGGTTTGATATAGAAAAAGATCATGTTTTATTGAGCATCTTCACATCATGGTTTAAAAAAAGGATTAAAAGTTTGAAAATACCAGAAAGATCTTCTTGTCTCCATTTGCTTAATTCGAAATAGGAAACTATCAAAGATTGGAGTAATTGGATATTTGATTTTGTGCATCGTATTCGTGTTTTGAATTAATCTTCGAAATTTATCCGTGTCTCTATCGATCGACCTTGTGCTTACCACCGTACAAGTAAAAAATTATCATTTGAAATTAAAGCTTTAATTAGTTGAATTACAATTGCAACAACTCAAATCACTTAGTTTTACAATCTAAATCGCTAAGAAACCCGTTAATCATTTGGCACCGTTGCCGGGGACATGGCTTAGATTTTTGGTTGATTCACTTTTTCTATGCACATTTGTTGTTTTCTCATGTTAGCATCTTATTCCGGCTGACTAGCTTGCTCTTTTCGTAGGTGACCGCACACATTCTGTCACGCGGGATGCTCGGGAGATTCTTCTCTCAACTCGAATCTCGAGCTGGTGAGATGAAGGAGGAGGCAAACCCGTGGATGAGGATCTCATTTATTTCCCATCTGAGAGATTCATCCTTTTTAATTTAGCATTTTTTTTGTTTTATATTCATTTCGGATCGAGTTGTAGCCTAGAGACCGGACTCTCATTATTGTAATAATTATACTAGGTTTCTACATTGCACTAGATTTGCATTTAAGTTTTATTTCCTTAGTGTAATTTATTTGTGCTCGATTTTTAAAATTTAAAAATTTGAAAAAATAAAATCACAAAAAGAAAAAGAGTTCTTTAGAAGTTGTCTGCTAGGAGCATTTAGAATAGGTTTACATTTTCGCATTACATTCTTGCATGTAAATTACTGGGGAAAGGTACGCGATTCTAACCTTCTTGCATGCATAATTCTTCGTTGTCTTCTCCCCCTTGAGAACATTTTTTGAAAGAAATTCACCTTACTTGATTTGATTGAATATCGCTCAATGTAATTGGACGTAGATTTTAAAATTAATTTTCTTATCAAGTGGTCACAAAAGGTTAAAATTGATCAATCTCACCATTGTCTGAATTAATTACTTGTACATGCACTTGTGGGATTGCACACTTGGTTGTTTGTTCCATGACGCACCTTAAGGTCACTAGAGCCAAAATCCTCATCATTGCACCTTGTGACTCTCTCAAGGTACATTGGATGGCCTGAGGGAAGGACGAGTATAAATGTTGGATGTTCAACCTCGTGTTTATAAGACCAAATTGAAAAGATAAAGCTACTAGGGGCTTCACCAGTATGCATATCAAAGTGACCTTGCTTTGTATTTGATTGCATAGAATAGGAGGTGCATGCAAGGGAGACGATCTCTCAACCCTTCTCTTATTGTTCCTTTAAATTCAAATCTTTTCTTCTCGAGAAGAAGACCCAGATCTTCTCATCCCCTTTCTTCTCTCGACATTCCTCCACTTGCTACATCACCACCTTATTCACCTCCCTCTTCTCCAACCTCACTTAGATCATTCTCCTTCATTTCCTTATCTTCTTCATCTCCTATCATGGCCGAACAAGGTGACATCCCAGACCCGTTAACGATCATCATGGCCCAACTTGAAAGAATCAATGATCGCCAAATTCGAATTGAAGCTCAAATGTGCATTATTGAGGATGAAGAGGAAAACCCTCAACCTATGGGTGAAAGACACAATCCTTCCCAACAAATCTTAGTTCCATGGATTCAGTTGCCTACAGCGGCACGAAAAATCAATATAAAGCCATCTATAGTTTCTCTGCTCCCTAAGTTTCATGAGGAGAGTGCCGAGGACCCTTACCAACACATTCATGACTTTCTTGCAGTGCGTGACACTATTCATATTGAAAATAATAATCCAGATCTTGTGTATCTTAAGGCATTCCCATTCTCCTTGAAGGACAAGGCGAGAAATTGGCTCCGAAGCTACGAGAAACCAATCACCACATGGGTTGCATTGAATTCAACCTTCCTTAAGAAGTACTTCCCGATTGGAAAAGCAAACACACTCTTCTACGCAATCTCCTCCTTTTCAATACGCCCAAATGAGTCTTTTCATAAGGCTTGGGATATGTTTTAGGAGCTATTGCGTAAATGCCCAAACAATGACATGGGTAAATGGAAATTGGTCCAGATTTTTTATGAGGGCATGCATGAGAATTTTAAGGTGGTTTTGGATAGCACTTGAGGAGGTGGTTTTCTCATCAAATAAGAAATGTTTGTGTAGAAACTTTATGAGGAGATGGTAGAGATTTCATTTAATAAGGCATACCTTGATCAATGTAGTCGCCATAAAAAACCTGTTGAGCAAATCAAAGATATCCAAATGCGATCGGAAAGTACGGTGAGTGACCTCCAACTCATTGCTCAAAAGTTGGATAATTTAGAAATCCTTACCAAGAAGGTTGATGACATGAGTAGGAATATGACCAAAGAAGTGACAAAGAATGTCAGTAGGATGTTTTCCATTCCTACACATTTGGACCTAGTTCAGAAACCAGAGCAGGTATTTTGGGTCACAGAATCTACTCCTGATGCCAATGCATTTTCCATGGGATCTGGGACTTTAGGAAGCACAGTGCCCCCCACTTACAATCCTGTATGGAGTAACCATCCAAATTTTGCATGGCGAACCTCAAACCCACAACAACCTATCCAGGTCAATCAACAAGGTCAGTACATTACTGCACCACCGCAACCACCACCACAAGCACAACCATTGTACTTGCCACATGCTCCATCATCATCTAGGTCACAACCAGCTTCTCCTAGGAGCAACCAACCACTTTCGAATGACATTGGTTCTCTCATGAAAATGATGCAAGTGTTGAAGAATAATATGGAGAAGAAAAATTAGGAGAATGATAGGGGCAATTTGCAGATATCCAATCTTATTTGCCTACGCTATCACCACAGGCCCCTTAAAATCCCAATTCTATAGCGGGCACCTCCCAAGGAACCTTACATCACCCACAAAAAGGTCCCGTGACATTCAAAACCCTTGGTAATTTCAGTAACGAGTCTGCCCATGCAGTCTTGACCAGGCGTGGAAAAAATGTGGTTAACTCGTCTCCATCCATGCCTACACCCACAATTCAACCTAGTGATTTAGAGACAAGTGATGAAGAGAAATCTGATGAAGAGAATGACATTCACCCCTCATCTAGCACGACCACTTCCACCCTCCCTCAAGTGGTTTCAACTTCTCCCCAATCTCCTTCTCCCATATCATTTCCGTCCCCTTTCCGGAAGCACTTCGCTTACCGAAAGCTCCCAAATCATACACCACTAACCCAGAATTGAAGAAACTGTTCTCCAATATTGTGATTGAGATCCCTCTTTCTGAAGGCGCTTGAGCAAGTTCCCGCCTGCTCAAAATTTTTGAAAGAAAAATGTACGCATCGGAGACGATCTAAGAAAAGAAAAATATTGAGCAAGAAGAGGAACAACATGTGCTCCCCCGAGCTACATCTAATGCTATCTCCTCATTCCTCCCCCATAAGATGAAAGATTCCGGGGCACCTTTGGTGCGATGTACCATTGGTAATATGACCTTAGAGTGCACTCTCCTTGATAATGGTGCCTCAATCAACCTCCTCCTTGCTGCCATTTTACGGTAGTTTGATTTTGAAAAGCTAAAGCCGGTCTCAATGATTTTACAGATGACAGATTGATCTATTAGGAGACCACGAGGACTTTTGGAGGATGTTATAGTGACGATCCAAGGAAAACAGTTCCCTGTTGATTTCGTAGTTATGGAGATGGACCCCACTAAGATCTTGGCCCAAACACCCGTAACTTTGAGTCATCCCTTTCTCTCTACAGCCAAAGCCCACTTCAACTTTTGGAGGGAAAAGTTGAATTCAAGGTCAATGGTGAGATCGTCCTATAGATCTTGTTGTCTCCACTGATCATGAGATTGAAGAAGATGAATGTGGATGGATAAAGGAGTGTTCCTATTTGGACACCGAGATTATTCTTGCTCATGTGGCATCTGACCCACTCAGTGCCACCATTTCTCTGGCTGACGCAATTGGACATGCAGAAAACATACAATACTAGTCTGAGTGTTTGGACTCGACTCCCATCTCTCGCGATGAGATTTTATGCAAATTAGACATGGCTTGTGTGCTTTGTCATCTATGGTCATGCCCATGATGAGTCCACCCTTTGAGATAACAAGCCCTTCTGGGGGGGTATTCATTATCTCAATTCTTTTTTGATAGTATCCTTACATTGCAAGGAAGGTAGCTGATATGTTTACTTTAATGGAGTATTACAGACAAAATCAGTTATTTTCACACTCTTGGTCATCATGAGCCTTCACCATTGGCTCCTTCAGTCCAGGTTGACCCTTCACTAGCCTCACTATTGATTAATCAGAAACATTATATGGACCTAGTGAAGCATTGCATAGAGATCACGACCGATGAGATTCGAGAACTGGAGCGCCTGATCCCTAATGCATCTCCCCTTGTTTACCCTGTAACTCTCATAGAGGTTGTATATTCTAATCACCCCATTGCTGAAAACTTAGATTTCTCGGACTTGTTTGATAAGCCTAGCACTACTCCCCGAGTGGAACTTAAACCTCTTCCAAGGGACCTCAAGTATGTCTTTCTTGTCTCAGATCAGATGCTTCCTGTGATAATCAATGCCCATTTAGATGATACATAGGAATCTAGACTTGTTGAGGTTCTTAAAAAGAAATTCGATGGCTATCGGATGGGTTATCTCTGATCTAAGAGGAATTAGCCCTTCTTATTGTACACACCAGATCTTCTCGAAAGATGATGCCAAAACTTCTCGGGAGCCTCAGAGGCGATTGAATCCCAATTTGCGAGAAGTTGTTAAGGCAGAAATCTGCATATGGATGAGCGCAAGGATGATTTTCCCCATATCAGATAGTAAGTGGGTTATCCCCCTGTGGTTCCCAAGAAGGCTGGCATCACTGTGGTCCAGAATGACCGAGGGGAGGATATCTCAACCCGTGTTGCCACATCTTGGAAGGTATGCATAGATTACAGGAAGTTGAATAAAGCAACCTGAAAAGATCACTTTCCTCTTCCTTTCATCGACTAGATTGTCGAGAGATTGGCAGGAAAGAAATACTTTTGTTTTCTTGATGGATATTCGGGTTATAATCAGGTTGCGGTCGCTCCTAACGATCAAGAGAAGATGGCCTTCACCTGTCCATTCGGGACATTTTCCTTCCGACGGATGCCTTTTGGCATATGCAACGCACCGACTACATTCCAGAGATGTATGCTGGCTATTTTTTCGGACATGGTGGGGGAATTATGGAAATCTTTATGGATGATTTTTCCATCTTCGACAACTTATTTGATGAGACCCTAGAATTTTTGGAGAGGGTTTTAAAGAAATGCATTGATGTTAATCTGGTGTTGTCTTGGGAGAAGTCGCATTTTATGGTTAAGCAAGGGATACTGCTGGGACATATTGCGTCCGAAAGAGGTATGAGGTTGACCCATCCAAGGTCGATACCATTACACACTTATCTCCGCCTATGAATGTCAAGGGAATAAGATCTTTCTTAGGGCACGTCGGCTTTTATCGATGATTTATACTAGATTTTGCAAAAATTGCCCATTCCTTGACTCAGTTATTGTAGAAGGACCGCAATTTTGAGATGTCTAAAGAAGCACTTCGGTCCCATGAGATTTTGAAGCGAGCCATCACTGAGGCCCCAATTTTACAATGCCTTGATTGGACTTTAGATTTTGAGATCATGTATGATGCATTTAAATATGCAGTCGGGGTAGTTCTTGGACAAAGGAAGGATGGAAAGCCATTTTCCATTCACTACGCCAGCAAGACGTTGGATGAGGCCCAACGTAATTATATTGTTACTGAGAAGGAACTGCTGGCTGTAGTCTTTTCTTTGGAGAAGTTCTGATTGTACTTGTTAGGAGCATGTTATCATTTTCTCTGATTATTCGGCCCTCAAGTACTTGTTAACAAAAAAAGACTCTAAGCTGAGACTTCTGAGATGGATTCTGCTCCTGCAGGAATTTGATATTGAAATCAAAGATAAGCCATGACTAAAAAAATGTGGTGGCAGATCATCTCTCTCGGCTTCCTTCTATTCCATCATATGAGTCTTTTATTGATGCCACCCTCACTCCTATCAATGCCCAATTTCCTGATAAGTCCATTCTCACCATCATCCAGCTACCTTGGTATGTTGATATAGTGAATTTCCTTGTCACTTCTCGTCTTCCAGATCACTGGCCAAAGACCAAGAAAAAAATTTTAATCTGATTCTCATTGGTACCACTGGGAGGACCCCATCCTTTTTAAGGAAGGGGCTGATTGCATTTGGAGGTGTTGTATTCCGGAGTCTGAGATACTTAGTGTCCTTACCCACTGCCACACCTTTGGGTGTGGAGGACATCACTCTAGAAAGTGTACTGCATCCAAGATCTTACAGTCTGGTTTCTTTTGGCCAACCCTATTCCGTAATGCCCACAATTTTGTGAAGGCATGTCCTATTTGTCAGATCACTAGAGGAATGTCTAGACGAGATATGATGCCCCTTACTCCTGTGCATGTGTTCAAGGTTTTTGATGCTTGGGGAATAGATTTTATGGGCCCTTTTAGGGTATCTAGGGGATTCCAGTACATCTTACTGGCAATAGATTACGTCTCCCGCTGGGTAGAGGCAATTCCCACCTGCGCTGCTGACAGCGTGATTGTCACTAAGTTCCTCAATGATATATTCTTGCACTTTAGTTTGCCTAACGTAGTCATTAGTGACAGTGGTACCCACTTTCTGAATGCCTCGGTGCGACGACTCCTATATAGTAATGGAGTTGAACATAGAGTCGCTACAACATACCATCCCCAGTCGAATGGCATGGCGGAGATTTCCAACCGAGAAATAAAGACTATTTTGATGAAGTTTGTCCGGTCTGATCAGAAAGATTGGTCTCAAAATCTTCCCACCGCACTATGGGCATTACCGTACAACTTTTTGTACACCTCTTGGTATGAGCCCATTTCGTATAGTGTATGGGAAACCATGTCATCTTCTAGTAGAGATTTACCACAAGTCTTAATGGGCTATTCGAAAATGTAACGTGGATCACGATAAAGAGGGGAAGAAAAGGCTTTTGGATTTGAATGAGCTCAAAGAGTTGCGAGCAAAGGCATATTCCAATAATTTGATTTATAAAGCCAAAATCAAGCAATGATACGACACTCACATCTCACACAAATCTTTTAGTGTCAACCAAAAGGTTTAGCTATCTGATTCCAAGATCAAACTCTTCCCTTGAAAACTTCGTTCCAAGTGGAAAGGTCGCTATACCATCTTGAATATCTATGACAATGGATCTATCGATATCTTTGACCCATCCACTTCATATTCTTTTCGGGTCAATGGGCAAAGACTCAAGCCTGTCTTTGAACCCAGTGGCCCTCTTCCTCCGGCCGAGTCCTTAGTTCTTCAAGAGCTCTGAACCTGAATGCATGGTTAGGGCGTAAAACAAGCGCTTATGGGAGGCACCCATCTCTATCTTTCTTGTATATCTTGTATATTCTCTTTTCTATTTTTCTTTACTTCCATGCTAACTACATTCTCTTGTGAATTAGTATCAGATAAGCATGGGGGTATTCCTCTTTTCATTTCTCCTTAAAACTCATACAAAAAAGAGTTTTTTTCCTATTTTCTACCTTCATGTTTAAGGAGGTCATGTTTTCTACCACGAGGACATTTGTTTTGTTTAAACATGGGAGAGGTCTTCTATCTTTGTATATATATGTCCCAAGCCTTTTATACTCTTTCTTGTATATATATGTATGTATCACTATGTTTATATTAAAAAAATTCTAAAGAATTGAAAAGGTTTTCAAAATAAAAAAAATCAAAATTAAAAATATGTATATATTTTAAAAAAATACATATGAAAAAAATCACTAAAAAAGGAATATACACAAAAATTTAAAAATAATAAAAAAGAGAAATCCAAAAAACAGATGAATAGACCCATCCTAAAAAAACATCAAAAATTCCTTTGTACATATCTCCTCTTCCTTGTGAGAGTTTGGACAAGATTTGAGGCAAAGCTTAAGGAGATTGAGTTTGATCTTGACTTTAATCTACCTAATATCCAAAGAGACTAAATAGGTTTGAGAATTCAGATCCTTCAAGTCTTCTTGACTTAATTTTCCAAGTCTGCAATCTTTACTCAGATTTTGACTCTCCGTGTCTAAGTTCCTCATTTTTTAGAAGAATCACAATACTCTTTGATGATTGATCCACTTGAACTTAATACACATGCACGTGTCTCAACTCAAATAAGATGTGTGAAAGCTATTGCGATTATGAATGGTATCTATATGGATCCCTATCTGGCGGCATGGACATCTGAAGATCGGAGAGTGTGGGTTGAAATAAAGCTTCAGATGAGGAACGGTCAGATGACAAAATCCTCTTCTCCTCCACCAAATAGAGCACATTGCTCATATCTTGTCCACATAAAAATATCAAAAAGAGTGGGAAAAAGATTTTATTCCCGCATGAAGCCGTTCCAAAAAAAGCAAGTAGAAGCCGGCATTTCTTTTCTGTGAGACTTGGCTACACTGGCCAAGCTCAAATTGAGAGATGTGGCTACATTGGTCACACTCCAAATAGCTACTTCTTCCTATCTTATTCTTTAGTCAACTGACCCGAACTTAAAAGAAAATACCCCGCTCCGCGAGGAAAGAGTAGCTAGAAAGGGAATCCAAGAGGTGCTAGGTATGGTTGTATAAGTTTTTGTCTTTCTAAGAGGGAAGAGCTACCTATTCACACTCGCAAGTTCAAGTCCGACTTATATCATAAGAGGATGCGATTATTGATCGAATGAGCTCAATTGATTAAGGAGTGAAACCTGCTTAAAGGTTCGTTGAACTTGGAGACTGTTGCATCTGAAATTTTGATCCTATGCGAGTCTCGAACACATTAGGAATTCAAAGGTCAAATTAAGCCCGTCTCTTATTCTTTCTACAAAACTTGGTCCCAGCTCCCACGTAGGATTCTTCCTTGGATTGTCTTGCTAGGGACTAGCAAAGTTTAAGCATGGAGATATGATGAAACCAAATATCATCATTATATTTTAAGTCAAATGTACCCCTATTAGTGCTAAAAATACATTGAATTATCTTGAGAACTGTGCTAATTTCCTAGCTAGGATTATCCCTGTTGTACATAAGAGTTTAATGGGGCTGCCCCTTGCGGGTAGCCAGCATGGCTGCCCCCGCATCGTTTCGGCGCTTTTTTTATTTTTATTTTTAAAAAATATCGCCATGTCTAATCATCCCTATATCCCTCCTATATGCCATTCGAATTTCGTCTGAAACAGAGACTCCTACGGCCTCCATCGAGACAGTCATTGTTTAACGGTAACAGGATTTTTTAAATCGACACCATCTCGATGGAGGCCGTATGAGTCTCTGTTTCTAACGAAATTCGAATGACATATAGGAGGGATATAGGGATGAATATACATGGCGATATTTTTCAAATAAAGAATAAAAAAACGCTGAAATGACGCGGGGGCAGCCATTGTTGGCTGCCCGCAAGGGGCAGCCCCATTAAACTCTGTACATAATGATTACAAATACTACATTTCTTTGTTAACTTATTCTATAGTGAGTTTTAAATGAGTGATAACTTTTTATGTAAATATATATATATATATATATATAATAATTACATATATCCCAACTACCCCTTTCGTTCTTTCTCAACACATGATTGGTCCATTTTTTTTCTCCCATGCATGCACTCACGTGGGATATCATTTGCTCTCACATTTAAATTGTTCTCCTTTTGTATTCACACTTCCCTATATTGAGACCGTTGTTCCTTTTTCCCTTTGCCCTCTCGTTACCTACACAGCAGATATCCAATTTCTTTGGCCGTTGGATGAAATCCAACGGATGCTTTCCTTCTCCTACTCAAACAGAGAACGTGCGCCAGATGTCCTCTTCCTTTTCTAGAGCTGTCACACAATGCATGTTCAAACGCCCCCACTCCTCTCGCGATGGGTATAGCCATCACCAACCGCCACTGTAGGCCTTCTCCTCTACATGTTATATCCACAACTGAGCGCACGCATGCAGGGACGAAGCTAGGAACATTGGCACGAGGGTGCATATACTGTAGAAAGATATTTCTTCATATATATATATATATATATATATATATATACATATAGAGGAGTGATCCTATGAGATGAGATTTTGTGAGATGGTGAGATGGGACATTCTGGACCACAAGTTGCTGTATTCTCTCTCCTGCCTTTCTCTCTACTGGTTTGAACTAGTGGTCCAGAATGCCCCATCTCACCATCTCACCAAAATCCCATCTCATAGGATCGCCCCTCTATACACGAGGAGTGATCCTATGAGATGAGATATTGTGAGATGGGACATTCTGGACCACAAGTTGTTGTATTCTCTCTCCTGCCTTTCTCTCTCCTGGTTTGAACTAGTGGTCCAGAATGCCCCATCTCACCATCTCACTAAAATCCCATCTCATAGGATCGCCCCTCTAACTACATACATATGGGTTAAATGGGGCTGCCCATTGGGGGAGCTAACTTGGCTCCCTCCGCCCCATTTCGCCCAGTTTTTTTATTTTTTTTGAAAATTTCTTCCCTGAAATTCCATCACTATATCCCTATATTATGTTATTAAAATTTCGTGCGAAACAGAGACTCCTACGGCCTCTATCGAGACAATCATTTTCTAACGGTAACAGAATTGCTAAAAAACGACTCCGCCTGGATGGAGGCCGTAGGAGTCTCTGTTTCGCAAGAAATTTTAATGACATAATATTGGGATATATTAACGAAAACCACGGAAGAAAATTTCAAAAAAATAAAAAAAATCGGGCTGAATGGGATGGGGGAGCTAAGTTAGTTCCCCCCATGGGGGCAGCCACATTTTACCCTTTATATATATGTTAAATGGGGCTGCCCCCTGAGGGAAGCTAACTTGGCTCCCTCCCGCTATTTCACTCGATTTATTTATTTTTTTTGAAAATTTCTTTCATGAATATTCATCACTATATCCCTTTATTATGCTAATAAAATTTCGTGCAAAACAAAGACTCGTACGACCTCCATCCAAACGTTCATTTTTTAACGGTAACAGAATTGCTAAAAATGACCCTTCTGGATGGAGGTCGTAGGAGTCTCTGTTTTACATGAAATTTGAATGACATAATATAGGGATATATTGATGAAAATCAACGGAAGAAATTTTGAAAAAAATAAAAAAGAGGGCAAAATGGTGCGGAGGGAGCCAAGTTAGCTCCCTTATGGGGCAGCCCCATTTTACCCTATATATATATAGCTTTTTTACTTGAGATGTAAACAATATTTTGACTTCATATCATATCATCTCTAAAAAACACTAAAGAACTTTGATAGAAAATCACAAAAAATTAAAATAATATGACAAGAACGTACAATAAAATTACCAAATTCACCGCATTACCTAAAAAAATATATTTAATCAAGACAATATAACCTTTTTCTTACATATAGTTACAAAATAAATAACTGACTATAGAAATATAGTTCTTCTTACAAATAGTTACAAAACAATAACGACTCATCAAATTCATAATGGAATAACTGCTTTCTTAAAGTTTCTACTTCTGGTATACTTGAGTGGATACAATATAAAATAATTATATATTTATCATCATACACGGATTTCATCTTCTTCAACAATTTGAACAATAAGAGTATAATTATTTAATGTACTTATACAATTAGGAGACACTACTTTACTTTTTATTGATTATTAGATCAGTACCTCTTATTGTGAATACCAAGATAAAAAAATAATTAACTCCGCCGTTAAGAAATTAAATAGAAATTGTATATACATATAAAGCAGATAAATATTCTCAGAAAACATGGATTCATGACCATAGGAACTGTTGCATATTCTCTATGTATAAGAAATATTATCTGACACATATTTTTTGAGACTCGTCATCCTCTGATGTACATGGAAATGAAGCAAGAGATGTTACATTTGATTTGAGATTTAGGTAAGCGTTATGCAACAATCCTATGCATTCGATAAATATCTCGATGGCGTGAAGAATACACCCTCGAAAATGCCTTGATGATGCATGTTCAATTGATCATTGGCTATGTCTTCGTGCCTATAATTTCACCGAATCAGAATCGGCACGGAAGGAACGATTATGGTCGCTGGATTCAAAATGACACGGTTAGAAGATTAATGCCGTTAGATTTCTCTCTCTATTCCTTCCGTTCTTCTCTCTTACCTCTCTCTGCTTGTGGATGGTAAAAGTTGAGGTATTATTTGTGCCTCGTGAGTTTTAATGGTATTTATAATATGATATTTTAAAAAATCATTATCAGGATCAAATAGAAATAAGAAGATAATTGAAGTTACGAAAAAAGTTAAATAATTATACTTTAATATTACTTTCATGCAATTTATTTTTTCATTTTTAATCTTATCGATCACATCTTATCTCATAGTCCTATTGTAGCCCAAAAATAGGGGGGATTTGTGTTTTTCCTAAAAATAGGGAAGGGAGGTGTGGGGTGATGGGGAGGCCTGGCCCCCTCCCGCCCTCTCTCCCTCCGTCCCTGCACGCATGCGGCAGTTTCTCCTCACGCATGCATTGTGTGCACATCCATCGACGGTTGCCGCATCGTCTCCATGTCTGCTTCCTTTTCGTTTGTTTCCACGCAGTAGCAGCAGTTGATGCGTTGAGACCAGCCCCTGCATCCTCGTTCTATAAATCAATAGCATGTGTTCCATTTGCGGGGTTGGATCCCTGATTCTCTTCTCCTTCTCCCTTTACAGGTACACCAGTGGAGTAATCTCCCGTTAGAGAAGGATTGACAACAGCACAGGTAGAGCTAATCGAGCCGCGAGGGGCTCTTGCGAGAGATAGATTTGAGGATCCGTAATCCTCTCTTTCACCATGACATCATCACCATTTCACGTCCATTCTGTCCACTTCAGCCATCGAGCATTTTCCAGCATAAGCACGCGCGGGTGACAGCCACAGACATCTTTCGCTCGCATCCACCATCGATTTCAGCAAGATGTTTGCACCTTCTTCGCATGTAGGGTGACAGTCCACATTGTAGTGCTGACCTTTGGTTCGGTGATGACATTCCACCATCTCAGTTTTCATCGTTGTTTAATTTTAGTAGTTGTTTTACTTATGTTGTTTTTGTTATGAAAACTTGTTATGTTGCTTGAATCTTTTTTTAGATTTCCAAAAGGTCGAATGACCAGAATGCTGTGTTTATTTATTGCTCATGTTTGATATAAAAAAAGATCATGTTTTGTTGAGCATCTTTACAAAATGGTTTAAAAAAAGGATTAAAAGTTTGAACATACCAAAAATATCTTCTTGTCTCCACTTGCTTAAATTGAAATAGGAAACTATCCAAGATTGGAGTAATTGGATATTTGATTTTGTGCATCGTATTCGTATTTTGAATTAATCTTCGAAATTTATCCGTGTCTTTGTGGATCAATCTTGTGTTTACCACCGTACAAGTAAAAAAATATCAATTGAAATTAATGCTTTAATTGGTTGAATTGCGGTTGCAATGACTCAAATCACTTAATTTTACCTTCTAATACCGCTAAGAAGCCCGCTAATCATTACCCCTGGACAATCTTGTCCCACAAGCTATCGTACTTCGTCGGTACAATCACTACATCAGTTGTATGTCAAATACAACAGTTCTCACTTTTTGAGGTGGTATTTCTATGCCACGTGATTTCAGGGGTAGGTGTGCAAGTCGACCCCGCCAAGTTAGAGGCAATTGTGTCTTGTGAGCATCCCAAGATGGTTACAGAGGTCTACAGTTTCCTTGACCTCATAAGGTACTACAACAAATTTATCAGAGGGTTCTCTCAATTGGCCCTACCCCTCACTCGATTGACGTAGAAGGACGTGCCATTTGTATGGAGCTATAGATGTAAGTTGAGATTCTAAACATTCAAGGAGCGGTTGACTTCTATTCCCATTCTCACCCTTCCTTCTGGTTTCTTGGACTTCATGATTTATATCGATGCTTACAAGGAAGGGTTGGACGTTGTGTTGATGCAGCGAGGACAGATTGTGGCTTATAAGTCATGACAGGTCAAGAGACATTAGGGATGCAAACGCTTACGGATATCTTCGTAACTGATCCGTCACCATATCTGTTTTATACATATTATGACATCTATATATGTATCTATTTTAAAATTGATATGGATATGGACTTCTTTTGATATCCTCAAATATATGTATCCGTATACCCATTTTCATATATATAAATATAATATAGATTTATTTTTAACCATATATAACATAATTCTATACATTCCTTTACCATGTTGGTTTACTTTTTATGATACAAACACATTTAGTAAATTTATATCATGTGTTTTCCATCCAATTCATATATATTGAAGTCGAGTATATAAAGCATTCCTAACATTGCTCGTATGCGATTAGTATCCATTATACATCCATAATTATTTTTTAAGAACATGGTAAGATAGTTATAATATCCGTCAATCTACGTATACTCATTCGTATTTGAATTCAAAAACAGATAAGGATACGATAATACCTATATCTGTATCCATATCCATCTTTTTGTATCCTAAATAGCCATGAATGCAACTATTCCACTCATGACTTGGAGTTTGCAGTTGTAGTCTTTGCATGAAATATTTGGCACCACTATTTGTATGGGTAACTTTTGATATCTTCATCGACCACAAGAGCCTCAAGTACATTTTTGAACATGATGATAATAACATGAGGTAGAGGTAGAGGATGGAGCTGGTGAAGGACTACGATTGCACTATATCCTATCACCATAGGTTCAAAATCCTGCAATCGATTTTGACATGTGCGATGCTAACTAACAAGCCTTCATGAGTAGAACGGTCATGGACACGCTTCGACTCTTTTCGTACTTCTGCTTGCTCACGTACTGATGCTCCAACACAAGC
This sequence comes from Ottelia alismoides, assembly GCA_037367405.1. Classification (NCBI taxonomy): domain Eukaryota; kingdom Viridiplantae; phylum Streptophyta; class Magnoliopsida; order Alismatales; family Hydrocharitaceae; genus Ottelia; species Ottelia alismoides. Next base: position 18,070 of record JAZKJV010008868.1, on the reverse strand, counting down.
GTGAGCACGACTCTACGGATCGCTCAAGAAACACTCTCAAGAACTCTCCTAATAATGCTTACGGACACAACCAAGAAATCACACAAGTAGGGGCACACAACTTCTTCTCTTATTAGAAGGGGAGGCTCACTCTGGAATGGGGTGTGTACAAATACAAGACTCCTTATATACAAGACTCAAGGCAACCCAAGGGACACTCATTATTACATCTAAAATAATGATACATAAAGACACAAGAGATCCCTTAAGTTCTTTGGCAACCTTTCGCATTTCACAGCAACTCTTCGTCTTCTCGTCTCTTCGACTCTCTTGTTGTCCTTTCGTCTTCTTGCATGGTTGACGGCACATCAACCATCCAATCATCATCACATGCTTTCTTCGATGCCTTGTTGATGCAGTTTTACCATAATTCACCGAGTTCCACCAAACACTCAATCCTGTGCCAAAGGGAACACGTGGCCACCAGACTCTCGTGTGGTAGACCCTACCTTAGTGCTCCACATGTTAAAGGAAGTCCGCCAGAACTTCACTATTGTGACCTCTATATCATATCGTACATGTATTATCGAGCATGCTCGATAACACTCGTACTCAGCACATGCAACGTTCCATACCTCCTTAGACATGCATCAATATCGATATCGTGCACCTTCGATCGTATCGCATTGATCCTCAATCCATATTGCTTCACTGCATACCACCCTTATGCGCTTGCGTACGTACCCATTGCATGCATCCACCATCATATTTTACATTGTTGTTTGGACTCGTTGCTCGCACTACTACTAGCTCCACGACACTCTACTATCGAGCTAGTGTCATGTGTGATGTTTCTCCATTGTCACATACAGATGAGCCTCCAAGACTCCATGGATAACCTCTGTGATACCCACACACTTTAGACTTCTCCTGAAGTCATCTCCATCAATCATTCTCGTGCATTTCCTACAGTATCTACACGATCATTCTCGATCACGCAATTTGGGAGTGTGACAAGACTCCCCCACCCGAAGATTCGATTGTCCTCAACCAAGCATGACTTCCTCAGCTAGCATCCTTTCACGATCTTTCACCTGCTACACATCTCTTGATGTTACTCAATTAGAAGAGTAATGCAAGCTTGCATTGCCTCCCTTCTTGCATCTTTTCTTCTTACGGACAACTATATCCCTCCAAGACTTGGTCTTCACTGTGAGAAATGGATCTTCCTCATCAGCTCTTGTTCTCAATTATTTCTCCCGAATACAATATCTCCATCGTTGGTGTGTGGCTGCTAGCTCCACATGTGGAGTACTCACCTCCACACCTGCTTGCTGTCGATCTCAATCGTTCCCTATGGGTTTCCCCTCATTTTGGGAAATGAGCGCCTCCTATGCTTTAAGCATATTCGATATCTCCCCTCCTACAAGATCATTGGTGATGTGGTTCATAACCACTCCACCCCCATGGATGTGTAGCTTCTTGTCCATCTTGTGTTGCCCTCTAGAGCTCTACATCAGCTTCTCGTGCACGGATGTTGTCCTATCTGCCGATTCAATTGTGTGGCTCCTTCACACACGTTTGTGCTCAGTTCACACCTTCGCACTCCTTTGCATCCTCGATTGATCCTTGGCACCTCCAAAGCTCTTTGCGGTAGAGTTCCCTCCCTCCACCAAATTCAAAACTTTATTTCAATGTTTCGTGAGGTTTACCTTGCGCATAACACCGATTGCTCCCAAGCGTACCTCGCTATCTTATTCTTCCTCCTTGTCTGTATGAAGAGCGTTGAGCTTCTCCTTATTTAGGCACTCCCATGATTTAAGGTTCGTTGCATATGAAGCATCCCTTGCTCTTGGTTCCTCTCTCTTCTTGGAATACTCTCGTTCCTCCGTTGGTGGCTCCTGGGCAATGCCTTTGGCCTTGTCCTCCGAACTTGCCTTCAACTTGCCGATGAACTCCTTCTCTTCTGTATTGTAGCCTGGTTGGGCACCGTAGTCGACTGGTGAGCGCACCTAGTGACTCGGGTTAAGTAGGCGAATAATCAAGGGTCATTGTGACCCAAATCACTAGGCACGATCAACGAGAAAATTAAACCATGTAGAGAAAATCAAGCAATCAAAACATGTAAGCAGTTCGTTATTTTTCTTTACCTGGTATAGCCACCAGGGTCGAATACAAGGAACATGAGAAAAGTACGAATTATTCAAATTTCTAAATAAAATGAATTTTTAGTGGTTTTTTATTTTTCAAATTTTTAATTTGGAATAAAGGCAAACTATCTTAAAAATAAAAGAAAACAAACACAATGATCTTTTTGGATTTTTCTAAAAGGCTAAAAATACTCCAAAAAATAAAACTAAAATTATTTTTGGATTTTTGAAATATTTATATGACTTTATAAAAATCTAATATGGCTCAAAACACAAAACAGTGTACAGCTAGGACCACATTGTAAATTAAAAATATCAAAAGTGCAATAAAGTCCAAGATAATAATTTTATGATAAAATAGAAATGTAAAGCTACACACAGAAACTAGAATTGTAGTTTTTGATTTTTTTTGATTTTATATGATTTTTATAAGATTTTGGTTATTTTTTAATTTTTAGGGTTTTTATAATAAATTTTTAAATAAAATTAAAATGGAGCTAAAGAAAGTAAAAAGGCGTAAACAAGAATTTTTGTGGAATTTTGAAATTATTTTTCTATTTTTTCTACTTTTTACAAGGCGAACAGGGATATTTTTAAGAGTTTTTCAATTTTTAAAAATAGAAAAACAATCAAATTAATCCAACAAAGTCACAATAAAAACTATACCCTGGCACGAGCCAATCCTGATTTTTAGGTGATTTTTCAAGTTAATTTGATATCTATTATATCCAAATAAAGACAAGTGATTAAACACAGCTCACAAGAACCAAATAGCAATTATTTTAGCTCTGCAGACCAAAAGATAACAATCAAATAAACCTCGGGGGCTTAATATGGAAAAATCCAGCTAAAATGTGCACTACACGTGATCCAAGTTTACATGGGCATAATTACAAATTTTAAAACTTAACCTTCAAATCATAACAATATAAAGATTCATGATACAAAATGCAAATAACCTAAAGAACACGTGGTAACACACGTGACACAAACTCGACAGGATAAAAATAAAATTATAAAAAGTGTGAGGGTCCTAATGCAAAATTTCTAAAGCAAAATATACTACGACATATATTTACGCAACTAAAAAGTAAATACAAAATAGAAAGGGCCTAAGTGAAATGTACCCCTTATTATGCTTCATCCAATGCTGAGGAGCATTCCACTTATGGACGGTCAGGATCAACGGATGCCCCTTTAGCAATGGACGGCTCTGTCACGATCCTTATATGGATCCAACGATCTGGACCCCTCGATCTTGAACGGTGGAAATTAGAACTGAGAGGGGGCAGATCCAACGGTTGGGACGACGTTAGCATCAACTGGCAAAGAACTCGCCTCCTGCAAGTTCCGATCGACAAATATGCGGTGGTACGACGTTCCCCAGCGCTGCTCTGAAAAACAAAAGGTAGTTGATGGTGGTATGCAGCGGTGGAGGTCCTCGGAAGGGTCCAGGACCAAGGAGGAGGTCCTGGAGAGGCATGGCATCCTAGATCATTCAGAAAGGGTTGTAGGTGTGAAATGTCCTCCTGACTGGAGGTCTTTGAGCATTGGTCCTGTAAGAGTGAATGCTTACTTAGAGATAAAACTCCGGTGAAGGGTTGTGGCACGAATTTAGCGTGAACATGGGATGTGGATATGTCAGGTCAGCGAGGTGCGATGGATTCGATTTGAAGTTCGATTCCAACCTGATAGTTGGATCGAGGGACAGAGTACGAAGCTGGATGTATAAGCGGACGCAAGTCGTGTGGGTGTGCAAGGAGCAAAGTGAAGTAGTGGAAGGGAGACGATGTGAAGGTCGATGTGAGATGCGAATCTAGGACTAACAAGCAGGATGCAAAGGAAATGGAGTTATACAGATTATCTATAAGTGGATGTTGACGCATGGGCTAAAGAACGAAGTCCTCCGAGGTGGTGGCCTTGATGGGCGGCGCGACCAGAGGTTGGGGACTCGTTGCAGCGGAGCAGGACGAAAGTGTCGTCGGACTTGGGGCACTCCATTTTGAATACAACACACAATCACTCCCTCTCTCAGCTATCACTCTAAAAAGGGGAGGCTGGGCGTAACAGGAAGGTGGAGCAGTCGGAGATACTCAAAAAGGAGGAGGGTGCAGGGGCTTTATAGGATCCCAGTTTCGAGAAGAATCGAGTTAAAATGCGAGAACCGAGGGACGGATCTTGGAGATGAGGATCAGGAGTGGATTAGGGATCCACACTTCTAATCAAGGCTCTTAATCGAAGAAGGGCTCGATCGGATCGGGTCGGGAAAATCAGTGAAAATGAAGCAAACCCGATTCAATGAGAAAAAGTGAAGGGGGGGGGGTAGTTAACCGAGGTCAACGAAGTTGAGGTGGACCAATTAGAAACGAGCTAGAAAACAAACAAAATAAGCTAGAAAACAAAATAGGAAGGTAAATAAAAAAGATTTATAATAAAATAGTAAATAATTTCAAAATAAAAATGAATAAAATAAAAAATGTTTATTATTTTGTAAACTATTTTTTGTGATTTTAATTATTTTTATAAAAAATAAAATAATGTATATACAACATATAATATTATATACATGTATAATATACCTATGTATTATGTACAAGTATTTTTATTTTATTATTCTTACAAAAATAATTTTATTTTATACGTTTTTTAAAACATAATTTTAGGAGTATAAAATAATTTTTATTTTATTTATGTCAATTATTTAAGGGTATAAAATAAATAATGAGTGTGGTATGTATATGAGTATTTTGTACATAGGTTTGATGATTTTATTTTTATTATAATTTTCTGATTTTATTTTATTTTTATAATATTATTAAAGATATATTCAAGGGTATAAAAGAATAAAATAATTTGGTTTTATAAAAAATAAATAGATATATAATATGTACACGTATAGGTGATGTGTACAATATCTAGTAGACCATATATCTATCTACTTATTTTCTTTTTGCGATCAGGTTAAGTCTTGACCTTCTCTTGGGGTTTAGGTCACTCTGTATTTATTCTAAATACATCATTATTTTCCTTTTTCCTTTATTCTTTTATTTTTGCAAAATATATGCTAATTATGCATTATTAACATGGTCATGCAAAATGCTAAGTTATTGAATTTGCATGTATTTACAGGGTGTTTTTCCAACAAGAAGAACTAAAATAAAAGAATGAAGAGTGAGAATTATAGATTCATCACCCCCTATACTTTACCTTTGCTAGTCTCTTAGCAAATACTTATTTGAAAAATAAGTAAAAACCAAAAGAAAAGAAAAAGATTCAAGGCTGATTATTAAACTTATCTTCATTAAATTAAAGTATGGAGTTCATTCCGATCTTTGGATTGTTAGGTTGATGGAACCTTATTGGGAAATAGGTTTAAGACTCAACATCCTCTAATTTCCATAATTCTATCGTCAAGACTTCTTAATAAACTAGGTCAGAACAAGTCTACATACGCGAACTCTAAGGACTATACATCTTTCCTTGTACTGTGTAAGTGATATGTAGCTCCCCACCTCAGAAATGACAAAGAAACAACCTTACTCAACAACTCTATTTACCTAGTCTAACCTCTCTATTCTCGAGGAGCGGGGTGTTCCCTTCTAAGTTTAATTTCAACCAGCTCAAGAAGAGGGGAAAGAAGAGAATGGACCATGACCAGTGTAGCCGTATATCCCTTGAAACAAATCTAGTGTATCTAAGTCTCCAGCTGTAAGCTTCCATGAGATGAGAAGGTAGAATACATAAGCTTTGCTTATTCAATATATACACTCAGGAATGCATTTTATTTTCAATCAGGTCTGTCAACTTTTTTTTGGAGTTTTTTCTTGATTTTGCATGCATTTTTTTGATGTGAATATATAAACATATTTACAAGGTGCAACATGTACATAAGGAGTTTTTCCTCTTGAGCCAGTAGATTCTCCCTCTTTTGAAGTATTATTGCAACCCACAGACTCCTGTCTTTAGACCTCAATGCCACTAGACCTAGTTAAGATGCACATCCCTCCCTAAAAGAAGATGAGAGGTTCCTCCTAGAAGTATTACCCTCGTATGCTACCCCAAGATAAAGAATTTTGCCTCCTCACCACCTCATCGGTATTGAGCTACGTGTAAGGTACGCGTCCAAGTCTAGCCATTGTTTCTGAGAGTCATGCGTGTGTTGTTAAGTGTTCTACTTAAGCTTCATCAAGATGACATGCGAACATAGCTGACGTACCCTCGTCTACCCTTGTTAATTCGAGCGAGTTAATGGTGAAATTAAATGTTAAGTTTGTTGCAGTCGGGTAATCGAGACTTTGTCAAAAACCATTTCAATTAATATGAAATTAAATGCAAGCGGTATATTTTTTTACATGGGCAAGCCCAAGGTCGAACTCTGTGAGGCAGCTGTCTCTTTAGGTAAATTTTAAGTTAATTTGGAGGTCTGATTTTTAAAGGAATATTTTGGTTTTTATAATATTTTTTTATGCAATTTAAAAGAATGAAAATGCAATTTCAAGCCAAATTTTAAGGGTAAATTTGAAAGATGGCCAATGAAGTCCAAAAATTATGAAACTTGACCGGAATATGAAATGCAATGAAATTAATCTACTGTAACATTTTGGAATTTTTCGACTCTAAATGAATTTACTATGAATTAAAGATGAATGCAAGGTGATTTTTGCAAAATTAATTTTGATAAATACCAAATTAAATTATTTTCAAGAACTAAAATTATACGAGACTTTATGTGAGAGGATTCCAGGAAAATTGTTAAACCTTAAAAATAATTAATTTTGAACCTATTAAAAATCAATTCAGAAAATACAAATTAATTTAAAGGCCTCGTAATGCGTGCAAATGCAATGATTTTTGGGGACAACGTAGAAATAATTAAACTCTACCTAATGTGATTTTTTGGTGATTTTTGGAGCAATAATTAATTTAATAAGCAATTAGCAATAAACAGTGGGAAAAATATACTAATTTCCAGCAAAATAAATATATTAAATAGAATATCGCTCCTAAAAATTCAACAAGCATCAAAAAGATAAAGCATAAGAGGTTCTAGAATATGCAATTTTTGGAATTTAAAAATGAGGCTAAATGATTGCCTAAATAAACGTGCAAACACAGGGATGTAAATGCAATACAAAATTGATTAAAATGAAATATGCTGACAAGGACGTTTATGCAATTACAAATTTGGTAGGGGCATAGGTGCAATTTTCTCAGGCTGTACGTGCCTTGCATGCTTGGTTGCTGAAGTAGGGCTCTGTGTGCAATTCAGGATTTTCAGGTAGGTGCCTCTGCAAATTTTTCAAGGAGCACATACCATGCACGTGCTCTGCTGGGAGAGCTTTTTTATACTTCTGATCTCCTGCTCGAGGCATGGCTGGGGCTGCATCAGTCGGCGGAAACCTGGAGGCGCATGGGCGACGGCTGGACTACTATAGCATGGAGGAGATGGCAGTCGCGCGTATCGGGCAGTAGGTAGCACGGGCTGACGTCTTGGAGGGCCGTGCAACATACGGGTGGATGTCGTGCACGACGCGTAGAGGGGAGCCGCGCACATCGCTGGCTAGAGCGCGTGTGGCGGGGAGGTTGCGGTCGAGTGTGCGGAGGCGTTGGGGCCGCTGCTGGCAGTCAGCGGGTGGCTGGTGGCGCTTGGGTGAAGAGAGGCTGCACGCGGGGCGGCGTGGAGGCGGCTGCTGATGGCGAGGAGGCCGCAACCAGCGGAGGATGCGAAGGTCGATGGCGATGAGTACGAGTGGATGAGGAGGCTGGTGGTGCGCAGGAGGAGGAAGAAGAAGAGAGAAGGAGAGAGGTGGGGGGGCAAAAACAGGGGATTTCACAATATGCCCTATTTTGCCATGCATTTGTTTAGCAGCCTTAAGTGAGAGATAAATCGATTCATGAAACCACGTCAAAAAATTCAACAAAAATCATTGTTAGATTATTCATGAGTGAGTTATCCATGGAAACACAATTGATTCGGTCATTTGATGAGTGTATGTGGGTGAATCGAGGAGAGAGAAATGAAGGAGAAGAATGAAGAAGAACAGAGGATTGGAGAAGAACTTGGAATGAAGAATAAATGCAAAGGAGAATGTAGAATACGTTACCTGATGATGGCGGAGGGTGTTGCCTGGGAAGGGGAACCTCGAGGTTCCCTGGTCGTTGCTCGAAGGACGACGAACCTGAGCTCAGGAAAGCTTATAAGCTCGCAGCAACATGCCGGCGCATACTGGATCTCGCCAAGAAATAGTTGTCGTTGCTCGATAGTGCTCTCCTGGAGCTGTCACCTACAGGGAACGTAGAGATAGGCTTCTTCTCTCGATTGGCGGATGAGTCAAGCAACTGGAGGTCATCGCCCTTTTAAGGCCAACGCGAGGGGGAGTGGGCGAGCGGAGAAGATGGAGTTTGTGGGGGGAGCGGGGAAATGGAGGTGGTGGGTCATGGAAGCTTGCTTCCAAGCAACAAAGGAGAGGGAAGGATGGTGGGTCATGCGCGTCCTACATGATGGGGTTGTGGCCTGGTCACGCACCGTGCGTGACCAGAGAGAGAAAGGAGGTGGTGTCATGTGGCGCGATGGGATGCGGCCGTGTGGCGCTTATTTAGTTTTTTCGATGTCAATAAAAAGGCGAGAAATGGGTGACAAGTGGTAGCTCCAGACGCTGCCACATGTCACTCCCAGAAAAATTAAAGTTAAAAAATAAAAGAAAAATAAAATAGAAATAACAAATGGGTTCAAATAAAAAATTTGTCAACATGAAAATTTCTCATCTCAGCGAGATCTACAACTTTTGTGAAGGACCAAAAATCAAATGAAATCATCTGTACAAAATGTATTTTTTAGGTGGTACCTTATGGAAATAAAATACCGCATTTTATTTTTTGCAAATTTTTTTGTCATTTTTAGTTAAGAGAAAAATCAAAATAAAAATAAAGAAAATATGAAATGAATATTTACAACTTAATCTATTTTTTTAGTTGTAATAATTAATAAAATAAAAAGATAATACAAGGGCATTTTGGTAAATATGTACCCACCCCGTAATTATTGCATAATATATACATAAATACGTAAAAATACATAAAAGTACGAGATATAGGTAAAGTATATATGCAATATATACATGCCCCCTATACTTAGCATGTGTTATGTCCTTAGAGCACGAAAAGCGAGGAAAAAGACATAGCTTGTGCTAAGCGTAGGAGAGCCAAAAGAACAAAAATATATAGAAGTCGTTCTGCCCCCTATACTTAGGCTCTGGTAATCTAAGTGTAGAAGAAGATAAAAAACTGGGAGGATGAGGTCAAGAGGGGCAACAGATACATGATGGGCATCGCCCCCCCTATACTTAGGCTCAGGTCAGCCTAAGTATAGGACGGGAGGGAGTATGAGGACCGATGTGATCGGGAGGATGTACAGTGAAGAGTGAATAGACTCAGGTGACTCTCCCCCCCTAAACTTAGGATCTGGTCATCCTATGTATAGTCGTAGATGGAAATATATGAAGCTGGGGCGAGTGATTAGAGTCATGGGAGGGAGGGAAATGATGAAACCCAATTTATCATCTTAATTTTCTATTATTAACCCCCTTGCTTAAATTTGTGTCAATAAAAACCAGATAAAGCCCTATAATTAGCAGAGTCTTGAATAAATTAAAAATAACAAAAAATGGCAAAATTAAAACTCGTGGTATTTTTAACCTTAAAAATACTCTTAAAAATATCCCGAGTCATTGTTTGACCTCTTCTTCATTTTTGGTCAACATGAAACTTGTAGATCTCATCGAGATCTACAATTTCATGTTTTGAGTTTTCTCAAATTCGGTCGTTTAACCCCTCATAAATAAACATTTCTCTCTGAATAATCTGATTGGGCCACATGGACTGTTCTGGTTGAGCCATGTGGCCCGCCCTCCTTGCATCAGCCGCCCGCACCCCTGGCCATTGGATTTCTTTTTGAATCCAACGGCCCAGCTCTCTCCACATCTGCTCTTAACCCACCACCGTTTGATCATCTCCAGATCCATCTTTGCCACTCGTTCGCGCCCCAACCATATCGCACCACGTGTCGCCTGATGCACCATTTGATCGCGCCCTTAACCTCCCATCTCAGCTGCTATCTCCGCATCGACCCTCAGACCTTCGATATGCTGCCACTTATCATCTTAGCTGCACGCTAGCGCCAAGATCTACATGCACCACGTGTCACTTCTTCAGCCATCAGATCGGCAACGATCTTCGCCATCTCAGCCGCTCACTCCTCCCATACTCTCCACCCTCCGATTGCCTTTCGCAAAATCACCATCACCGTCCGCCAGCGCTCACTCCAGAGCACGACACGTGGCATCATCTTAGCTCTTTGATCATGCCACCTGAGATTCAATCCAGGCCGCACCTTAGCGCCCAAACCCTAGCCGTTGGATCTCACGATCCAACGGCCATGGCTTCGTCATCAACCTCCCGCAAGCTTCGCCCGAGCCCCGCGCCTCGCATACCTCCTTTCCCCTTCTATTTTTAGCCATAGCCCTGGTCAGCCTCAACCTTCGGAGTAATCACCCACACGTAGCCCTCACATCCCCTATTCTCGCGCGACACTCAGCCACGACCACCCTCCTCTCCTCCGGTCAGCATCTACCCTCGAAACCCACGATTTCACCAGCCCTCTGCCATCTTCACCCTTTAAAAACCCCGTTACCTCCCTCGTTCACACTCGTCCACCAACTAAGGGGCTGAGGCCCAGCCCTCCGTCTCCTCCCTGTGACAGGGGGAGGAGCTCGGATCGAGCGACATATGCAAGATATGCAGATGAGGTGTAGACGACATGCTATGCAGATGAATGAAATGCAAGACTCTTTTTTTTAAAGGATGATATGCAAGAGTAAATAAGAAGCCCTTTATTATTTTGGTTTTTTTCCTCGCCTTTCGTGCTCTGAGGACATAGCACACGCTAAGTATAGGGGGGCGTGTATATATTACATATAAACTTTAACCATAGCTCGTAATTTCGCGTAATTTCGCGTATTTTTGTATATATTTTGCAATAATTATGGGTGGGTAAAAATTGAAAAAAAAATTTGTATACTTGTTGTATAATACTTGTAACTTTTGTAAAAATTGAAAAAAATATATTCTTGTAAAATACATGTATACTTGTATAATTTGTATAATACTTATAAACCTCTTGTAAATTGTTGTAACATAGGAGGTATACCAAAGTTAAAAAAATAAAAACAAAAACAATATATATATATATAAAACCAAAATAATAAAGGGCTTCTTATTTACTCTTGCATATCATCCTTAAAAAAAGAGTCTTGCATTTCATTCATCTGCATAGCATGTCATCTACAGCTCATCTGAATATCTTTCATATGCAAAGTGGAAAGCTAGTGGGTTCTGAACCAAGTCATGAATAGATATTAAGGATGGACTTGATTTGACCTTAATCAACCTAATTTCAGAGGAACCTTATAGGAGCTGGAGTTAAGATTTTTCAGGTCGAATGACTTAATTCGTTGAGTCCGCAAGTCTATGTTCACATGTCATCTTGATTAGTCTAAGTAGAATATCTCGTGCACACGCATGATTCTTTTAGACAGTGACCTAACTTGGACAAGCACCATGCACGTAGCTCTTCATTGATGAGGTGGTGAGGAGGTAGAATCCTTTAGCTTGGAGTAGCACACGGGTGGAAACATCCGTCCTCCTCTAGGGAGGGAAGTGCATCTCAGCCTAGTCCGGTGGTGTTGACATCTGAGGACAGGATGCTGTGGGTTGCAATAAAGCTTCAAAAGAGGGATAGTCTACTGGCTCAAGGAGAAAAACTCCTTATGTACATGCTACACCTTGTATATATTTCAAAAATAAAAAAAAAGAAAAAGAAAAAATGCAGAATCTCCAAAAGTGGACATGCCTGATTGAAAAGAAAAATGCCTACCGGAGTGTATATACAAGGATAGAAAAAATAGAAAAGAGTTTCAAAGTCTGCTGCTGGATGACTTGGCTACACTGGTCAAGCATCTTAGGATAGGTAGCTACACTGGCTACCGTCCATTCTTCTCTCCACCCCCTCTTCTTGAGCCGGTTGCACTTGAACTTAGAAGGGAATACCCCGCTCCTCGAGGAAAGAGTTACTGGACTGGAGAATTAGAGTTACCTTGTTAGAGGAGGCTGATTCTTTGCCATTTCTGATGTGAAGAGTTATATTTCACTTACACAGTGCAAGTAAGAATCATAGTCATCATAAATTTGCGTTTGAGGATTTGTTCTGACATGACTGTTGAGGCGTCTTGAATAGAAGACTTGTGGAACTTGAAGTCTGTTAGGTCTTAAGTTCAGATCCCAATGAGGTTCTGCCACACAATTAATCCAAAGGTCGAGTCAAGCTCCATTTTCAACTTTTGTTCATGACCTTGGTATGGAACCCAAAATCATTTCACTCTTGCATTTCATTTTAGTTGCTCGGGGACGAGCAAAGGTAAGTATAGCGGGTTGATGAATCTATGATTCATCACTCTAAAAGTTGAAAATAGAGCTTTGTTCTCGAGTAAATAGATGCATATTTTCACTTATATTGCAAAATTAGCATTCATGCATGCATGCATAATATCTGTATTTTAGCATTCATCTTTGCATAAAATAAGAAGGCAAATTCACTTGTAAATATTCACTTGTTTATTAGATAAAATACCTTATTTGTATGTATTTTATACTAACTCTGAATCCAATAAAACTAACTCTATTGTGTATATATTACTTACACTAATTAAAGAAAAATATCAAAAAATACTAACTTGTAAAATTGACTAATAAAACCCCAATCCAAGTTTGAGACTAGGAGCCTTAAATGTGCATATCTCTCTCATATAGTGTTCGATTTAGGTCTACTCACTTTTAAAGTAATATACATTCAAAGACCTTCGAAACAAGACCAATTTCATCAAAATCGGAGCTCGTATGTAAAACTTGGGTTTTGGGCCCCTTTTGTATATTGTGCATATTGACTAAAATGCCCAATTAAGTTGTAAATATTCTTCTCATATTTTTTCTATTTTTATTTTGATTTTTCTCTTAATTAAAAATGACAAAAAATTAGAAAAGATAAAATGCGGTATTTTATATCTATGAGGTACCACCCAAAAATACATTTTGTACATATGACTTCTTTTGATTTTCAGCTCTTCACGAAAGTTGTAGATCTCGTCGAGACGAGCAACTTTCGTGTTGACACTTTTTGATTTAATCCCTTTTGTTATTTCTTTTTGATTTTTCTTTATATTTAATTTTTGAATTTTCTAAGAGCGACATGTGACAGCTTCTGGAGCCGCCACATGTCACCCTAATTTTTTATTTTCAGATTTATCTTTTATTATTTTCAGATTTTATTATTTTATTATTATTATTTTAATTATTGTTATTTTAGTAGCCTACTTATTTTACTATTATATTATTATTATTATTAATCCCTCTTTTACCACTTCTTTACTTGCCTTCCACTCCAAGCCTCCACCTTCTCCACCACTCCATTCCCTCCACCCCTTCTCCAACTTCCATTTTCTCCTCTTTATATTCTCATCCCCTCCTCCATTTCTCCCCATCTGCCAATTGAGAGATGAGAGCCATCAGCCCCCACATGTTGTAGGTGACAGTTGCGACACGTTTAGGTAGAGCAACGACGGCTATTTCCTTCGGCGAGATCCGTGGATTTTTTTATTCACGTTGCAACAGACTTCCACATCGGCTGCCAAAGCTTCAGAGCATCCACCATCTCCTTGAGGCCACAACGGAAGCCGCACACCGTGGCTCCACTTTCGGCAAATCGCAGGTAAGTAGTCCCTCAACTTTTCCTTGTCAATTTTTTTATCTAACCTTATTTGTTTATCTTGTTCATCATAAAACAAAAAAATCATATCACCACCACCACATTTTATTTCATCCATCACAATCATTTCTTTCATAACCATTAAGAAAAAATCACCACCATGATCCTCACATCATGAACATTTTATTTCTATTTCATTCTACCATTTCTTGTTTACAAAATCTAAAAAAACAAAAAAACACAAAACAAAACAAAAAAAATAAAAAAGCAGGGAAGCAGCTACCGTCGCCCCCCTGCCTCCACGTCGCGCCACCACGGCCAACCGCGCCGCTCTGAACCCGCCGGCCTACCACCCGCTCGTCCCCGCGCGGCCGCCCGCGCCCGATCTCCACCACCCCAGCCGCAGTTGAGCGGGGATGCTGCCCCCAGCCGCGCGCCTCCCCTCGCCGGTGCTCCTTCTTCCTCGTGTGCCATTGTCTAGAGCCGTCAGACTGCCAGGGCCGCGTCGCCCTGACCCTCGCCCTCGTCCAGGCGCACCTCCGCTCAACGACGACCCAAGCTTCCTCGGTCCCGATCTCCGCACGCCGCCGCTGGCCGCGCTCATCCCCACGTTCCTCTCCGCCGTAAGCGTGCCCCGTGCCCCTCGACGTTGCTCCACCGTCCGAGCTCCCCTTTCGCCGTCGTGCACTAGCCCCAGCGCCGTCGCACGCGCTGCCCTCGCGCGACGCACGACCGTGCGTGCCTCCCAAGTCCGTCGTCCGCCCCTAGTTGCTGGAGCCGCCCGCCGCCAAGCCTCCAAGCCCTCGCGCCGCCGCTCGATGCTAATGCGCTGCGAGCCGCCCCCCGTGCATCCCTCGCAGCCGCTCCGCCCTACACCGCCCGATGTGCGGCCAAGCGTGCCCCCGCCCCGACCCTCGTGCTCGCGCTGGCTCACCATCCTTCTCCCCTTGCATGTGCCCTAGAGGGTGGAAGAAGTGGGTTCCATTCTTGGAACCCACGTAAGGTCTATTTTCATTTTATTTTCTTATTTTGCAAAAATTGCATCTTCATCCTGCAAGTTTATTTTAATTTCAGAAGTGCCCCTGTGCACACAAGTTTGTTTATTATTTCAATTTCAGTTTTGCAAAGATACCCCTGACTTTGAGCGTTAATTTGGACATTAGTTTTACCTCAAATTTTAATCAAAAAAATAGCATTTTGTAGAACAATTAATTATTTATCTTGTGACTATTTATTTATCTATATTTTTGTGAGCACTTGATTTATTAAATTCATAGATTGAAAATTAGTGACAATTTACCTAATTAGGCTCTGAAATTCGCACATAGTCGTTTATTGCTTCAAAAATTGTGAAAAAAATTGTTAATGATGCATCTAAGTGTTCTTTAATTATAGTCCAAATTTCATCCAGTTCGGAGTTGTTGTTTGCATAAAATAAATTGTAGAGTAATTTCTGTAGATGATTTTTAATTAAATCCACGAATAAGATTTTTGAGAACTTTAAACTCTCCTGTATTCCTTATTGAAATATCTATTTGAGATAATTCATTCTTTGGATGATTTGATTTCGTGGATTTATTAGGAATTAAATACCCATAGTCGCTCTATTTTCAGTAACAAATTCATAAAAAATCATAAAGTGTCAGAAAATTCTAAAAAAAATAGTGTAGCTTCATTTCACCATATATAACTTCCATTAAATTTTCATAATTTTTGCATATCCTTTGCATGAAAAATTGCATAAAACCCCAAAATAGTTTGCATTTTTCATTCGTGCATCTTAAACCAAAAAATTACAAAAAAATACATTTGCATTCATCATTGGATTAGGTTTACAGAAAAAATATAACTTGGTCAATTTAGTCTAATTTCAGATTAAATTAAATTTGTCTAAGTTGTTGGTTTTCTTAATAACCTAATTCATTCATATTCTGCATTTGTCATTTTTATTGCATTAAAAAAAATAAAATATATCACTTGGAAAACCGCGATCTAATTCATCTAACTTGATCCTGAGTTGTTCCTTTGCCTTCTTGAGTCGACCCTGGGGCTTGCCCAGGCTAAATAAACATAAAACCACACTTAATTTCATTAGACGATTAATCGATTTTGTGTGGTTATTTTTGATCGATCCGGATCTATCCGACTGCAACAAAATGTCAATAATACGACATTAATAGGTAGATCGCGCGGCTCGTCAGGAAAGAATATACATGAATGGTTGGTATATACAAAGATCGCGGTCTAAATCTTTCTAGATGCTTCAAATGGCGAGAGCTCATTGCTGTAAGGTTTCATGCATGGCTCTTTGTGTATCTGCTGAGTCTGTCTCATGCATGAATACAATCTCCTCAATATGGACTAACTGTTCATTGGGTTCGACGAAGTGCTTCAGCAATTGTCCATTGACTAGAAATGTCTGTGCTTCATCTATGAGATCTAAGATCTCAACACACATCCACTATCATGCACAACACGGACAATGAATGGGCACGTCCACTTGGATTTCAGCTTGCCTTGGAAAACCTTCAACCTTTCATTGAAGAACCATACCTTCTGTCCATGAACAAAGGCCTTTTAATATATATTACTTTAAAAGTGAGTAGACCTGAATCAGACACTGTATAAGAGAGATATGTGCATTTTAAGGCTCTTAGTTTCAAACTTGGATTGGGGTTTTATTGATCAATTTTACAAGTTAGTATTTTTTGATATTTTTTATATTAGTGTTAGTAATATGCACACTATAGAGTTGGTTTTATTAGATTTGGTGTTAGTATAAAATATATACAAATAGGTGAAATATAGTGAATATGCAGATGATTTTTATAAGTGAATTGGGCTTCTTATTTAATGCCAATATGAATGCTAAAATGTAGATATTATTTATGCAGACATGAACGCTAATTATGCAATATAAGTGGAAATATGCAGCTAATTGCTCGGGAACAAAGCTCTATTTTCAACTTTTTGAGTGATGAATCACGAATTCATCATAGCCTAGTGGACTCAAAGAATTAAGTCACTAATAGACCTGAAAAGTCTTAACCCTAAATCTTATAAGGTTCCTCTAAAGTTGGGTGGATTAAGGTCTTTACCAAGCTCCTTTTTCTAATTTAATTCCAGACTAGTTTAAATGTCAACTATGATTTAGAAGAATATACAAGCAAATATGTATAAAAGTCTTTTTATGTATTTTTTCAAAATATGTAAATTTTTATGAAAATTTTTTAATGCAAGGAAGAAGGGAAAGTTTTGCAAAATATTTACAAATATTTACAAACAAAATTTTGCAAACTTTTATTTTCTAAACATTTTTTAATTTTTTTCTATATACATAGTTTGGATACTCAAATATTTACACATACAGTGATAAACATTTTTTATTTTATACCCTAAAATTAATTAATTCATTATCTATTTATTATCAATTTTACCATTAACTTCTCCTTGGAATTTTCTGGTTGGTCCACATGGACCAACCAGAAGCTAACCTGAGTTGACCTAGGTCAACTCCCCTGTCTCCAGTCGCATGGCATGTCGGGCGTCAATCAAACCCTCTTCTCCCAATTTTCCCTTTCGATCCATTGAATTTCTCTTCTCGATTCCTTCATGAAAAGCCTTCTGCAATCTACCCTCAATCATGCCGGAGCTTTTTCAAGGTTAAAGATTCATCGATTCATGCAAAAACCCTAATCGAATAAGCCCTCCTCACCATGTCTATAAATAAGTTCCTCCTTCTTCCTTCTCTATTTTGATCCCTTTTCAAGACCTTAAACCTCCATCCTTGTGCGTGAGTGTGTTCCCGGTGATAACGAGGATACCCTCGAGGAAAGTTGCATTAGTCCTCAAAGTTGTATATTACGTGTTAACATTTGTAGATAAATTGCATAGTGGACCATAAAAGTTTGTATATAACAAATATGCCCTGCCATGTGTTTTAAATTTAAATATGTGTGGTTAAAATTGTACCTTAACCTCTGGATTTTTATATTTGCAAACATGTCCCTGTTAGTAACAATATAACGTTCTGAAATGCATGGAAACTTTTTAATATTTGCAAACATGTCCCTATCAGTATTTCATTTTTTTGCATGTTTTTTAATTTTTATAAATATCATCCATA